>OY744519.1:164996441-165488291 GCA_963556195.1 Sepiola atlantica
AAAACAATTTCGAAAGTTTAAAAGGGTTTCCGTTGGGAAGAGTAGGGTTCCAATGAATGGGAATCTGTAGTTTAAATGTTGAGCATGTAATAAGTCGGGCAAAGACTAGCGTTTCATAGTTAAATGTTCTAAAGAGTTTAAAGGGATTCCTAGTTGGTTAAATATATAATTAAATATATAATTAAATAAGGCAAGCCCAAATGTATAATTAAATAATTAAGTAAGACAAGCTCAATGTATAGTTATACATTAAGCCTGTCCTACTCAATCATATTAAAATTTAGGGTTGTGGACAATTTTGGGGATAAAGTTAGACTGCTTTTAACAATTGATTTCTATTATAAGTATTATGGGGTAGGGTTGCGTTGAATCATGTAAACTTAAATGTAATGCTAGTGCATTGAAGTTATAAATAGCTTTATAAGGGGAAGCAAATGGACCAATTGAAGGAGTAACCAAGGAGCGTAGTTAAAGGTGAGATAAATGAGATCTACGAGGAAGATATTGTCGGTAGAGAGAAGCATATACAGGGTCGATAGAATGGATACAAGGGAGATAAAAATAAAAAGCAATGGAAGAGTGTATGCGAAGGTTGACAAATAGAAGAACAAAAAGGAAGAAAGAAAAAATGAAGCAGAGGAAATAGGAGTTATAGTGTTGAGTAGGAATAATGGTATTGAAGTTAGAGCGGTTACGGATCGGTGGGGTGTAGGAAGAGTAATGTTAGTTCTCAATTTACAATAAGTGCTATGGGTTGATATAGTTATGAGGTGTACTGGGGAGGATATGTTATGTTATTGGGATGGTTATTTGTAAGGTTGGAGAAGTTAAGAATTAAAGATTAACAAATTATAGAATTTAAAAATTTGTCTGATGCTAGAAAGGGGGTTGTTGGCTGGGAGGAGGGGTGTCAAGTAATGAAATTGATGTATTTAAATTTTCGTTTGTGCCTGCAATTAGAGATGAGCTCATTTTTAGAGTTAATAATATTTAAGCTTTTAGATGCTGTAGCTATCATAAATGTTTCTAGTGTACATAGTTGGCAGGAAGCGGATCCTGGAGTGTAGGAATTAGACCTTTATAATATAGTCCAACATAGGGAGTAGGGAATGTTTTTAATGTTAAAGTTTTTTATTAGATTAGATAGAGAGGTGCTAGTGGCATTGTTATTATTGTGTTTGAAAGAGTAGATATGGTTTGAGATTCAGGTCTTAATGGGGAAGGCACTTGCCCCAACTTAAGTGTGTATTTTGTATGGGGTTGTTGTTATAGTATTTGTGTTATTTATAGTATCGGGAATGTTTTGGGTTTGTATGCTCAAGTTCTGCCTCCAAATGTTGCATCATCGAGATACCAAATGTTCAAAGGTGTAGTTACTGAACGGGCGATATCGTCGACTCCCAGGGCAAAAAGAAGGAATCCCATTGAGTCACCCTGCTGTATACCACACTGTGATTCAAGGGTGTGGTCGGCTATAATCAGGGTGCTGGAACTGACATAGGCAGTGTGAGCCAAAGGATGAAGCTCAGGAGCTCGATAGAGACAGGTTTCTAGAAGATGGTTTTGTCGGATGGAGTTGAAAGCATTCCTCACATCCAATTTGACCAACGAACGATCCTGCTGCCATTGTTGGTCCTGGATGAATGCCCTAACAGCATGTACTGCAGCTTCGCCTCCACGGCGAACTCCGACACCGAGTTGGATGGGGGGGACAGCTCGAGGGCCAGTGTGTGGATCATAGGGTGTGTGGCCACTTTGGAGGCAAGACGATGAAGAGTGATTCCAACGGCAATAGGTCGTAATCCGTTGTCCTTTTTCCTTAACGCCATCAGATTTGCTGGAAATAGAAGCTCCCTCGCACTTGGAAGAATATCACCAGAGATGATTTTTTCACAAAGTCTAGACAGGGCAGACACAAAGATGATAACCCGCTTCAGCTGTCGCAGAGGATACCAAATCTATCAAATGTCCAGGTCTGAGGCCATTGATTCCTCCGCTACTGCTTTTTCCAATCCCTATCGTATTAACAATTGTTTTTTGATCGGATCTTACTGCATATTTCTACTCCATCACATTTTTTCTATATATATGTCAGACCAGAAAGTTATGGATTACAACACTCCTACTATCAGCTCATAAGAACCCTTAATTGGACATTATAATATTCAGCACCGAGTGAGTCTTCTGAACTTTTTGTATGATTTTGTGTTTTCTATCGTTTTATTATTAATTTGCATACACCCTGAATACACTCTTCACTGTCATCTTCTGCATCGATAGCAAGCAAATTTCCCGCCTGAATAACTTTTTAATTTTTGGACTACCATTCACCACCTGGATTGTTTTTTAATCGACTTCTTTGACATCTTTCTGGAAATTGTTTAAAACTTTACGACTTGGATGAACTGTATAAGTTTAACAAAAAAGTGTGTTTTTGGCTAATATATTTGATGTTTTATATACTTTTATGTATATTTATATATTTTTATGTATTTTCAAAACTTAATTTTATTACTTGCAGTAATGTCATTGCGGTAATGGTCCTCTGAGGAGATTTTCTTTGAAAACTCATGAGTTAAGGACGCAATATCGCTCCTTGTTTTTGATCTTTAATAAAATCTGATTAATTTCTCATTTTATTATGTCATTCAATTAATATTATTGCTCTATACACTATATTGAGCTTTGTTTTTATCCTGATAGTCTATTGGTTAAAGATATTATTTATATCTTTAAAGTATTATCTTTATATATATATATATATATATATATATATATAAATAAAAGTAGAGTAGAAAGTGACTGGTGGGTTTACTTTTGTCAGCCTTGTAACTCTCGCTTCCCTTACTTTGTCCTTTAGTCCTCACATTTCATGAGCATTGTTTTTGACAAAGGGGGGGGGAGAATTGCTGTTTTTTGGGTCGGAATGTATTCATCTTATCATTGGCTAGTTTTTGACCTTGAAGTTGTATTTTTGTTTAGCTCTTTACATCAAGTGTCTTGTCTGGAGCGATTTCCATAATATATATATATATATATATATATATATATACATATATATATGCAAACATTGTTAAAAATAACAGAATTCGTCTGTTTAATTATACCTATTTTTATTTGCATTCCATAGGCCGTCGGGGTGTTTCCCGTAGTGCCTATGTCGTTAACCCATCGTAGTCCTATATTTGGGTGTCTGCCTCTGATAACAATGTGGGGACACCTCTGTTACGCTGCTGATAGTTGCATTCATTGAGGATACAACCGATTCCAGAATGTCGGTCCACTCACATCTCCGATCTTCACACAACATGAATATTGCGTTCTTGAGGATGCAGTGCTGCCTCTCAATGTTCCTCGAGCTTTGGGGCCGCCATGGGCAGTGCAGCTTCTGCTTGATTGAGGTAAACTCACAGAACAATCTGTACCCCTCGCCTGTGAAGTGAGTGCCTCGGTCAGACGATATTACGGTTGGAATTTCCCTGCATCCAGGGCGCGGTCCCTTGCGCACTGTATTGCCGTTAGGTGGCGGCTGAAACTGTCGAGAATCGTTAAAATGTACCGCTTGCACAAAGTCTGTGTACATAATCTCGAAAGGTCTTTTGCCCCTTTTACAGTGGCCAGGTTGTGTATGACCCTGACGACCGTAGTTCCCTTTCCGCAGGTCGAGCATGATTCTACATACGCCTGTATGTCTCTGTTTTTGTATTCCCACCAGAAATCCTTCAGATGATCTCGCATGCACGATATTCCTGAGTGGTTAATACAGTCATGCGCATGGTGTAGGTATAAACTCCTGGCTCGATAGGACACCACCAGCTTAGGCATCATGTTAGTATCTCGTATCATCAGAATTGATGTGCCTGGCTCCAGGTAGAATTGGCTGATGTGTTTCATAAACATGCTGGCTCTATGGTCCTGCTTATCCATTTCAAAACTGCTGTCCAGCTTCCCATTGTGAAGAGACTTAATTAGGTTTGCCAGTCTCGTCCGATGACTGCTTTGCTGCTATGTGGACTCGTTCACACAGGCTGTCAACCGCTCCGTCTATTTCAGAGCTGAGGGCTAAAAATGCTCCTGTAAAGTTCTTACAAGCCTCTGTGTTCTGCCGCGTATGGGGGGGACTCTCGTGAGCTGTGCGTTGTCAATGTCGTCCTTACACCAGGATGGTACATAAACATGAAGGCCCGTATTCCGTAGTCTGAATGTCCGTCCAGCTGGTGAACTGTCCGGCACACATTTGGCCTTATCGGCATCTCGGCTTCTGCTAAGAATGTGTGGGCACACATTCTTTTCACCCTGAATGTATTTTAGGATGAACCTATATGGGGAGATTTCCTCCTGCCATCGCCTAATTTTGCCGTTGTTAAATTCCCTTTGATCAAGGTATATCAGGGATTTATGGTCTGTGAAGATTATAAATGTGCGACCGTGTAAGAAACAACCATACTTTAGAATCGCCCATTTTATGGCGAATGCCTCTCTCTCCGTTATCAACCAGTTTCTTTCTGTGGCATTGAATGTGTGTGATGCAGTGGCAATTATGTTTTTCTTGCCGTCAGGCGCTTCCTGCATAAGTATTGCTTCACATGCCGTGTCGCTGGCATCCGTCATTTTAAAGTGAACAGATTTGTAAAGTCCGGAAATGATATAACGGGTGGTAAGGATAATCGTTTCTTGATTTTCTCAAATGCGTGGTGAGCGTCATTTGTTCAACAGAATTTGACTTTGTCCCTGTTCAACGCGTGTATTGGGGCCAGTAGCTGAGAGAATGCGTCTGTCCTTATGGACCCATAAAGGTTGGTTTCCAGGAATTGTCTGATCCATACAACGCGTCCGATCAGACTTCTCAGCTCCTTTCTCATGGTTGGAGGCTTCATTTCTTGAATTGCCCTTACATATTCCGGATCTGCTCTGAATCCGTTTGTGTCGACGATCCGACCCAAAAATTTGGCCTCGCTTGCTAGGAAAACACATTTCTCCGGATTTAACTTTAATCCGTGTGCTCTAAGTGCCGCAAATATCTGTTTCATTGCTGTTATATACTCGCCGAATGTGCGAGCATGCACCAAGCTGTCGTCAATGTACGATGATATGTTGTTCCTGGAGTTGACTGTGTCTAGCGCTTCAGCTATACACCGCGAGAATATGTGGCCTGCTGAGGTAAGGCCGAATGTGAGACGGGTGTATTAGTAACATCCATCGCTCCAGGTGAAGACGGTTTTGTGTGTCGCATTCTTTTATCTCAATTTGCCAGTAGCCGCTCTTCAGATCTAAACTGGCAAAATATTTATTCCCTTCCCCTATTTTGTGGAAGAGCTGATTCATCAGGGGTATTGGGTAAGAGTCCTGGTCCTTAAGGACTGTATTTAGTGTGCGTTTAAAGTTCGCCACTACTCTGACCATGCCATTTTTCTTTCTTATTGCGAAAACGGGGTTGTTGAAGCTTTTCGGGTCTCTGCACGGCTCAATTATGCCTTCCAACAGCATTCGTTGGATCTCAGCGTTGACATCTTCCATCGCCTGAGCTATCGGATGCTGTTTTTGGCATTTGGATGCGCCTGTCGTCGGTATCCGCACCGGTCTGATGAATGTGCCTTTGTCGGACCCCTCTGTGCCCATAATATCCCGAAAATCCTTTATCAGGTCCGCAACTTGCTCTAATTCTTCTGCATTCGAATGCTGTGGCAGTTGTATATTCAAACGCTCTCGTAGCCATATTAACTTCTGAGGCAACAAAGTATCATTTGCTGGATTCACCACTGTGATCGTAGCCGTGTGTCGACGAGTTACTTTCCTTGCCTCCTCTGTGACAAGTAATGCCTTGTGAGTAATCAGCCCTTAACTTGAAATATGAGTGAATGATATACTGTTCTCTGCATTGTTGATACTATATTCACGCACAAGCTTGTGTCTTAAAATATCCTGTTCCAGTAAAATTGGGATATCAACAGGAACGAGTAGTATTTTTACCTCATTGAACTTCGGGGATCCGACGTCGCCAATGGTTACATCACATGCAATTTCGGCGTTCGCTTGAATATTTCCCTTTATACCAGATATGTCCATTGACGTTGAAGTCAATACTTCTTTAAGTCGCAGGGGATAAGGTGACTGGGTATTATTGTCACTGAACACCCCGAGCCGATCATTGCTACTGCATAAATTGTATGTCCCTGAATGTTGACTGCTATTTTTGTGAATGGGGAACCTGATCCCCTATCTTGCTGAATATTATATAAGTAATGTAATATATCTGAGTTAGGTGAGGATCGTAGCATCACTTCTGGTCCTCGCAATGAAGAAAATCCTCTTTATCTGAATGAGTGTGGGTGTTCGTGTGATTGTCCCTCACTATGGCGGTGCGGGCCTGTACTGCATGTTGGTACCTATCCCTATCGGGTGCTCCGTTGTACTGTCTGCTTGAGGCATTAGACTGAGGATATTTGTCCCTCGTGCTGTTCTGTAGGAATGCCTGTTTTTTTAAACGGCTGAATAACCTTTTCTTGGCTTCGGTTGGCTTGGGTACTGTGTCCCATTTCTGTCTTGGTCTGGGCTTAAAATGTCCGTCCTGAGGGCCTCTCGGCTTACGCCACTTTTGAGATACATATGCTACTGGCTTTGACACTGGAGAAGAGCTTAGTTGTATGCCGCTGTCCAGGTACTTTTGTGCCTCATTTGCGATGCCACCAGCAGTGTAGTGCCTATCCATAGTTTTCACTGCATGTGGGAAAATATTCGGTGCCCACATTTTTACCTTCTTGGCACCCATTAATGAAAAAACCAAGTCCGCCGACATTTCGGTCTGCTTTTCTTTCTCATACTTGGCCTTTATGTGGACTGCCGCCTCCCTCACTGTGCTTTCTAGTCTTCCTGTGAAATCGGCCTGCCTCTCGCCCTCCTTATGCTGAAGGTCCCACACAAGGCTCAAGTGCTGAAAATTCGACATGTGCCTTTAACATGTCGAATGAGGTTGTCTCATGTGCTGAGTTCTCCATCTGCTGGAATATTCCTTCGTTAAGCAACTGTTTAGCCACCTTTAGAAATTCCTCCTCCAATTTGGGGTATTCTTGACGCTCCGGTCAAACGTGAATAGCATAGGCCTTGTTTAGGTCAGCAATAGAACTTGTTCACGACAACACCCGGTTGGAACGGGCGAATATGACGCATGGAGTCTCGCAACGACTTGCTTTAAGAGCAAATCGTAATCGGTTGGACGGCTTGACTGTGCGACTATCGTGGTTGCTGATTTCATCGCTATCAGTAGATTGTTCAGGTCTTCCGTCATTTCGCAAATTACGGAGTCTGATAATTGTGAGGTATCTTGCTTGAGTCTGAATATCTCAGCTTTTTGGTCCTTGATAAGACTCAATAATTGTCCTTCGGTAAGTCCGGAGTAATCCATTCTTGTGGCCCTCGCAAATTAAAAATTTTTTTTATTTTTATTTATTTATTTTTTTCGTCTCGTTACTTGACGAGTAGAGTTTAACAATCCTGTATTTTTTCTTCACTGCGGGTTTGTTACTCTTTAGTGAAGAGTCCAGTAATTCTGACACCAATGTCACGAATAAGAATATTCAGACATCGATGTCACGAATGAGAATATTCAGACATCGATGTCACGAATGCGAAATGTTGAGATCCTCTCCCCTTACCCCTCTTGCCTAACGTGCCTCAATATCCTTTGTTCCTGTTTTTTTTAAAAAGGGGGGGAGGCGAGTAAGTCACATGTTAAGACTACTCTTTGTGAGACGTCTTTTTCTCTTTTTTTTGTTGGTTTTAATACTGACAAAAGGGAGAAAACAAAACTTTATAATCTCAATTTATTATAAACATAAATAACAAAACGCCTGCAACGAACAACAAAAAGGCGATATTCAACTTAACAAGGGTTTTATTAATTGTTAAAATTCAAAAAATCAGTTCCTCTCCTCTCTTGGAGATTTCTTAATAAAGGGGCTGGAATTGCGAAAAGCGGGACGGCTGATATTTCCGAGACAAGTATAATAGGCAATTGCAAGTTCAGAGTTTTGACGAATAAACAAATGAAATTCCTTTGACCGACACGTACCTTTAAAGTTTTTTGAATTGGCTGAGAGAGCTTCTGTCAATCCCTGGGGTTGTGTCGGAAATCGTTAGTTGTAGGCTGGGGAATAGATATTTTTTAAATGTCGATCTGGACGGATGCGGTATCACTGTTCTCGTCCGATTCAATAACAGCGGTAATTCCGTTGCTGTAAGCTTTCAGGTTGATGATTTAGAGTCACTTTTTTGTGAAAGGGGATAATAATTATTTTGGATTTTGGCCGCTGGGTAAGCTGCCAAAATCCCTTCTTTTTTTTTTTGCGTCCTGTTCGCTCACTGTCGGTCTCCTCGTGTTCCTTCCTTTTCGTCTTTTCGCGCCCTCACTCCCCTAGCAACAGCCCTCTCTCTTCTGATTGGTTGACCAATCAGTTGTTTGTTTGCCTGCCAGGACTGTCCGTTGTCGATCCTTTTTTTTTGTGTGTAGTTCCTGGTGAATTTCATTATTATTTTGGTAGGGGAACATGTGACAACAAGTCCCCTATTCTTCTTTTCTTGCCTTATGGGGCAAAATATGTGACTATAACAGTGTACTCGATAAAAACATGTTTATTTTTCTTTCCTTAAGCCAAGGCTTTTCAAAGATTAAAATTTTAGCAGAGGAATTACATAGATGGATAAGTTTTGAATTTTAATAGACATTATATATAATATATATATATATATATATATATATATATATATATATATATATATATATTAAAATTATAACATTAAGAACGTTTCGGAGTTAAAATCAATGTAGTATTGTGTAGTAATAGAGAAAAAAAGACGTTTTAAAACTTTTTTCGTCTTGAGCGATACAAAAAAAAACATGGCTTCATGAGCAATACAACACTTCCATAAGAATCCATTTGGTTAAAATCGCGATTTTTCTAGCATATTTACACATTTCAAACGTGTTTTTCTTCAGATTATATGCGTAATACTAAATACATTTAACTCGAAATAGTTCCTATTTAATGATATAAAAAAAAAAAAATAATAATTTACACAATTTTTATCACATTCTGTTTAGGCAGTCGATCTTTACCAAAATGTGTCCCTTAATCGATTCAAAAATTCTTTTTTTAAATAAATTAAAATTTATGCGTTTGTTTCCCTTCGAAATAAGTATTTATTTATTCATATAAATTAAAATCAACAATTCACCAATTTATTTTAGTCATACTATTACTAAAACAGTTCTACACCACTGATGATCATATTGGTCACCGTTCACACGTCAAGATTATTATCATGATATATATATATATATATATATATATATATATATATATATATATATATATATATAGTAAGCTATGAAAATATATTTACATACTTGAAAATAGATGACGTCAGAAAATAAGATTTATTTTCTTCAAAATTTTCTGTTCAGACTGTTTAAGTTACTTACCTGTAAAAACATGGTTATTAACCAAAAACAAAGTTACGGCATTTTATATTTAATAATTATAAAAATACTGACTAAATGGGTGACAAGTGGTCTAGTTAATTAAAACTAATTTAATAATAACAAATCAACAACAATAATAATAAAAAATCGTATCACATTCAACAAGATAACCTTAAGAAAGAAAAAAAAAACCTGTAGAACGAAGGAAGAATATATCGGAATTTAAAAAAAATATATATATATTTATATATTTTTCACTTTTTTTTATAAACAATAGAAAATAAGATATTTTACCTGAAAAATTCGATGTTTTTTCGTCTTGAATTTAAAAAATATGAACAAGAAAAAAAAATATTTGGGGAGTATTTTTAGATCAACATTAGAAAAAAAAGGGATTTTTTTGTTTTGTTACCCTATGCTAAAAAGATTATATTTCTGCTAAATTCATTTCGTTAAAAGCTTCTTATCCCACAGTTTCTCATTCTTTAGGGAGTTTTGGAGGTGCAACAAAACATAATGGTTAAGTGTCTCCACTATAAGACGGAATAATAGTCGATTATTTGTTCATTTTTTTGTCGTATTGCAGTCTGCATGTCAACCCGGTTACGTATCACGGCAACGGGATAACAAAAGTTTAACTCGTCAATTTCCGGTGTGACGTCATCGAGCGCAGAGTTATTTCCCTTGAACAAAACAACAACTCGTAGTTCAAAAATCTACTTAGTTACATCGCCGATCACTACAGCGAAGTTATTTTTTTTTTTTTTGTTGGTTTTTTTAACTTGGTGAGGGAAGCTCTCGTGAGTGGACACTTTGAAAGGGTATAAAAATAGCCGAGAACGAACCCGTCGATATTACCCGTTAACCCGCCCTCTTCATATTAAGAATAGGTATCTAAATAATAATGTTAGTTATTCGGCAGTTGAGACCGGTCATCAAAACAGAGCATTTGTACGACGTACAATGTACGTTTAGCTTTTGTAAGTATGGATGTTCGAAAAGGCAATAATCTCGGTAAAAATCTAAAATCTAGTTTAATAACTTTTTTAAAGATATTACATAAAGTTTACATAATGGGGCGCGTCAGCTATAAGCTGACGCGCCAGATTTCCGTGACTTTGCGTCGGCAACGATCGGGCAAGTTTCGGAAGCGCCCGAAAGCTGACGAAATATTAACCAATCAGGTTGAAGCATTCATTCGCCAACCAGGCTATACCAAGCAGCCGACAATATTTGGATGAAAACAATAATCGCGTTCTATTGCAACAACAATGAATTATTATCAGCTGTGTCAGGTTGTCGAATCTTGGAAACGACTAATTCAGTTCTGCCAGCAGAAATTTCTCATAGCGACCAAAAAGAGATGCCCTAAATGTCAGCGATTGTGTCGCTTAAAGTCCCGGAGAATCCTTGCAGACCAGTATTCGTTGAAATGCTCCAACACAGAATGCAGGGCTTTGCTATCACTAAGAACGGGAACCTTTTTTTCCCGATCCAAGATAGAAATTTCAAAGATATTGAAACTTATCTACCTGTGGTCCCAGGATATAGCAACAGAGAAAAACCTGCGACAGGAATGCGGCGTACTGTCTCCAAATACACAGGTGGATTGGAAAAATTTTCTGCGGGGGGGGGGGTCTGCGAAGAACATCTGTTTCGCAACCCTCTTCAACTTGGAGACCCAGGGCATACAACCGAAATAGACGAGTCTATGTTCAACTGCTGAAAAAACAATGTTGGCCGGGTTCTCCAGCCGCAGAGAAGGGGGGGGGGGTTCCTGGTGACAGTGCCTAACAGGAACGGCGAAATCCTCCTTCCAATAATTAAGCAGTTTGTTCTACTGGGACCACGGTAGTATCTGATTGTTCGAAGGTGTACAACAGGTTAGGAGAGGGTGGGTATCAACACCTGACGGTCAAGCATAGCGAAAACTTTGTCGACCTGACAACGAGGGCTTGCACCAATCACGCCGAGAGGATGTGGAAAGAAGCCAAACAGAGAAATAAGAAATGCGGGACGATCAGGAAACTCGTAGATGCTTATCTGCGCGAATTCATGTGGCGTCAGAAGTTTTGAAACAACCTCTTTGACGCCAAATTAGCACAGATAGCAGAAATCTACCCTGTCGATTATCTTCCTTCAACTTCCTCGGCGACCCCTTCTCTTCTGCCTGTCTTTCATCGATGTCAGCATCTGAGCTCAGCGCAACAGAACCAGCAATAGAAAGACCTTTTGAACCGGCCGCAACTTTATCTGTAAACGTAAGAAAAAACTAAAAAAAAACAAAAAAGAGTTACCAAGTAAACCATTTGCCCCCAAAACAGCAAAAAAAAATTGTGAAAGTATTAAAAAAAAAGAAAAAAAAGTTGCCTAAATAACAAAAAAAACATTTATTTCAGAAAAAAAAGCATAACATTTTCATTTCTTTCTTTGTTTTATGCCAATAAATAAAGAAGTATCACACGAAACTGTTTGAAGGTACGAAGAGACTTTATTCCTGAGCGTACAAACACAACCAAACGTAAACAATATAATAATGGAAGAGACTCTCAGCAGACGAGAAGGGCAAATAACTCAGTCATACTTAGTTATCTCCCCTGACGTATAAGTATGCATAAAATATTGGCATGACGCCATTTTTTTTCTTTCTCTCCTTTCCTTAAGGTAAGGGCTTACAGGGATAGGCATACTAAAAGTCTGTGATATAGTCTTTTAGGTAGGTTGGCTTCACTCTATGTCTGGGGTGACGAGCATGTTAATATGTATTGGTTGTCAACGAGACAGGGGTGTGTTGTCTCTATCCTGTGGGAGAGTCAACTGGAACATCCTTTGTAGTCACAATAGAGGGTTGGCTAGTTGGTTGCCTGCTTAAATGGTAAACTATTTTCGCTGGTCATACTGCTAATGGTTTCTGGGATGGTAGGCTTGGTATGCAAGGTTAAGTCGCTATCGTCCTTGTCACTGTTGTCTGGATGTCCAAGATAAAACCCTGGGCTGTGACCCTGGTGATTCGAAACCCTGAAGCAGTCCTTGCAGATCTTGTATGTGCTGACCCTTAACTGGGAGCCAGCAAATTTCCGAACGTGAATCCAACCATTTTGCTTGGATGACACCAAGTACTGTTCACGGCCACTATTTTTTGTAAGGTCACCGTGATGGTAAACAATGTCCACAACATCCACTTCTGTACTTGGCCTACGTGAGCGGTTTGGTGCCTTAGAGTGCTCACTGTAAACATAAAAATGAATCTGACAAAACTACATCGGATGTCAAAATCAGTAGAAGGTTGCATATTGTTCTGCAAGGAAAAAGGCCTTCGTGAATATGCCTTCTCTCAATTTCAACTTTTACAGAAGAAAAAAGAGACACAAAGTGAAAAGTTCCTTGTATTTAAAAAAAAAAACTCGGACCACCCTCCCACAAAATATCCCTAGCCCTAACCCTAATTCCAACCCTAACTCTAATTCCAGCTCTAACCCTAATTCCCTAACCCTAATTCCAGCACTAATCTAACCCCATTTCCAACACTAACCCTAACTTTAATTCCAGCACTAACCCTAACCCTAATTCCCTAACCCATATTCCATAATCCTAAAATCCTGACCCCCCCCCCCACACAAAAAAATTCCCTAAACCTAAAAAAGACAACAAAAAAACAGACACAGTAAAAAAGAAAAAAGTATATATATATAAACTCGGAAAAAATACAATAAAAATGCTCTTTCTCTTTTTATAAGTCGTCTGCTTAAAAAAAAAGGTAAGTTAAAAATTTTATATCATGAAAGTCGTCTGCTTCGATAAAAAAGGTGAAAAAAATGCTCTTTCGTTTGTTCTAATTGAGTAAAAAGGTCGTCGTTTCTAGTGTTAGTTTACAATTTGATATCATTGAAGTCGTCTGGTTCTAAAAAAAACAAGTTTCAGAATTCATTTTGAACATGGAGAGGGTGGGGACTTCGGAAACATTCAGAACGGCGTAATCGATTTTTCTAAGTGTTCGTTCGTAGAATACGGTTCTGGTATTATCTTTTCCAATTATTATATTAATAAAAAAGGTTGTAAATTAAAATTCTATTCCGAGATTAAATTCATCATAATGCATTTCGAGTTCTTCGTAAACAAGTCAGCCATTTTAATATTTTGTTAATAGTTGAAAAAAATATCAATTACTTTGTGACTGTTCGAAATTTGAAAGGAATTTGGAAGTATTTAAACTATCTGTTGACATATTGACAGTGTGCTTATATTAATGTGTGTGTAAACACACACACATTAATATAAGCTGCTGCTGTTGACTGCTGATTATTGAATTTGGACAGTATCAGGAGAAGCTATTTCCGCCCACTGTATATTTTGTTACTCCCACTAATATTGTTTTTTTGTATTCAGTTCCAGTAATAAATTTGATCGTCACACACGTGTATATTTTTATGTCCTCCATTTGCATAACTTCTCGTTTCATTTCTCGATTTCCAATCATTCTAAAATGAATGAAGCAGCGGTGTACTCAACTCAACAGGTTATGGCCCCAGCAGTAATAGACTTAATTTCAGTGAAGATGAAGAGAATTTCTAACTTTGGCAAATTAAATTTTTATCGTACCTACGTCTGCAGAAGCAAACATAATTGCACCGGTTTGCCAGTAGATGTAGCTTTTCACCGTCAGGTGACGCTGGAAGACGACCACAGAGTTATCTGCCTTTTCTAGAGTATATAAACCAGTGGACAACGTCAGACAGCCTCTTTTCAGTTCTGGCCACTGCAGACGGTAGTCATCACAGATGTTGCTCATTTCCTTGTCTGACCCACTAAATCACACGTTTTTCCCGGTAAGAGATTTTTCTTCACACACGCATTCATATTCTTACAGAGACAATTTCGTCTCCAGAACATTTTATTTTCACGTACACAATTTCTTTATTGAACATATTTTCCCATGTGCGTTTCAATCATATGAACTATATGAGACTCCACACACGTTATACATACATACATATATACACACAGCATTCATCATTCCACATACACACTGTATATGTATTAATGTACCCTGCTTCATTGTCGTTACACATGTTCAATGAACGCTTTATTTAAACAACCTATTGCCTGTGAATTATTATTTTGCCTTGCATGTGACATTGCTTGTATTATGAACATGTAACCGGGATTCCCTCTAGAACCCCGACACTGGTGACCACGACGAACAAGCTGTGTTGTATGGGGCAGAGTAATTAATTTTGCACAAAAACAACAAAAACATGTAATTCTTTAAATAGACAAAAAAAAATTACATCATGTCATTTCTCGCTTTTTCATATGTAGCATGTGTGTGAAACAAATTACACGACTCCACCTTTATTTTTCTACCCACGTGGTAGAAATATTTAAAAATAAAAAAAAAACTCCTTTTATCTTTCACCCTTAAACATCACTATGGCTACTACTGATACTGACGATGCTCTGGAAGTTTCGACGAATTACCGTTTGCCTCCTTTTAACTCCAGCAACGTAAAGAACTGGTTTACCCAATTACAGGCATTATTCTCTGTGAGAAGAATAACCTCACAGAAAAGCAAATTCGCCAGTGTGGTGGAAGCCTTGCCCTTCGAAGTGGTAGACGAGTTGACCGACCTGTTGGACGACGTCCCACCAGTCAATCCATATGACGCCCTGAAAGACGCCATAATCAAGAGAATGAGTCGCTCCAAAAGAAGCCATGCTACGAGACCTCTTCAATAACATCAGCTTCAACGAAAGGATGCCTTCACAACTACTATGGCACAACTTGGAAGAAATACCATGTCCGAGAAAATATTGCGGCGATTGTGGTTGGACAAACTGCCTCCGAACGCAACACAAATACTAGCGCTGATGATAGACACCACTCCCATAGATATACTAGCAAACTCAGCTGATCAGATTCTCGAGTCCAACAGCGGTCCACAAATGGTCAACGCACTTGCAACTCCTAGCAGCTAACACAACGAGCTGAAGCAATTGAAACTGAGATGGGTGAACTCAAGGCTATGATAAAAACTCAAAGCAGGGAGCCAAGAGGTCGCTCACAGTCCCGAGGCAGGCACAGTAGGAGCCATAGCAGAGACAGGTCCCCTTACAACCAACCCCAGGGTGGTATTTGCTGGTACCACTTCACATTTGGCAACAATGCCAGAAAATGCAACAGCCCCTGCAACTACAAGCTACAGGAAAATGCCAATCCCAGCCAGTAATAGCGACGACTGCGGCTGGAGGAAGAAAAAAAGTTTGCTTGTTTTATGTGAAGGACTGCAACAGCGGTTATTCATTCCTGGAGGATACCGGTGCTGAGATAAGCGTTATCCAACCACAATCGGGACACAAACCAACTCCTTCGACATTTAAACTGCAGGCAACAAACGGCTCATAAATGCAAACGTACGGCAATAAGGAACTCACTCTACACTTAGGACTCCGCCGTAACTTCGTCTGGAAATTTGTGCAAGCCAACGTCAGGATGGCCATCATAGGAGTTGATTTCCTTTCACACTATGGTCTTTCTGTCTACATGTACGACCAAATACTCTTGGACAACATGACAAACATTAAGGTGAATGGAACGCTAACACAGTTTGGCCCAACAGGAATTTGCTCAGCAACCCACCACACCAAAGAATATGTCAACATCTTGGACCAATACCCCGACATAACTAAGCCATTTGACATCAATGATAAAATTAAGCACTCCACACAACACCACATAAAAACAACCGGACCTCCAGTCTATTCAAACCCTCGACATCTGTTGCCTGAAAGGTATAAATATGCCAAGCAGGAATTTCAACAGATGATCGAGGATGGAATTATTGAACCCTTCGAAAGCCCATATGCTTCACCTCTCCACCTTGTTCCTAAACTAGACCTGAATTCCCATCATGTATGTGTCGATTATCGGTGACTCAATGTGCAAACCTTTCAGACTCTTCTAGTTCAAACGCATGCCTTTTGGGCTGAGAAACGCTGCCCAAACCTTCTAACACCTCATTAATAATGTCCTAAGAGGATTACTCTGTGTATACACGTACATAGATGACGTCCTCATAGCAAGCCCAGATGAAGTGACACATGAGAAACATTTACACCAAGTTCTGCAGAGACTATCACAAAATGGTCTTAAGATCAATGTAGACGAGTGTATGTTCGGTGCCAAGCAACTTCAGTTTTTGGGACACCAAATTGATCAAGGCAGAATCACACCCTTGCCTGAAAAGGTAGAAGCTGGACAGTAATTACAACCTCCAACCTCGCCACGTCATTTTGTCATGATTCATAGGACTTGTTAATTACTATTACGGTTTATCCCAGACTGTTCCAAGATCCTGTCTCCCCTAACGAATATCTTGCAAAATAAAGGGAGAAGACAGAAACAAGCCCTTACACTCATTACAGAAGCACTTCATGCATTCAACGCAGCCAAATCCGCATTGACAAACTGCACCAAACTCACCTACCTTACTGACAACGTTTAGGCTACATTAACCCTAAGAACAGATGCAAGCACATCAGCTGTAGGTGCGGTACTACATCAGGAGATTGATAACACCAAGGGTCCCATATCTTTTTTCTCCTCCAAGCTCAGCCAAACACAGTCCAGACACAGTTCGTTTTCTATGGAATTCCTAGCAATCTACCTTGCAATTAAACATTTCAAGCATGTGCTCGAAGGTAGACAATTCATCATTGACACAGACCACAAACCATTAACATATGTATTATCCTCACGTCCGGACAAATACTCACCCAGAGAATCTCGTCACCTGGTCTATACATCACAGTTCTCAACTGAAACTCATGGAGGGGTCTCTGTGGCGATCTTGTGGAGAAAATGGTCCTCATCGATGGTGGCTTTTCTTGACAGTGCAAAGGACAGCCACCTCACTTTTGTTCACCCGAAACAAAGAATATTACCACTGAGACATAAGGGGCTACCGTGATAAGGGGCCAAATTTATAGGGGACATTCTATGTGAGAAGTTGTGTAGCAAGATATTTGTTCTACATTACATTTAAATTTCTGCCTGTTGAGAGCAGGGAGGGAATTCCAAAAGCAAGTGGTCCGAGAAAAAAAAACTCTTAGCGTAGAAAGTTTTCCAGCATCTGGTGAAGGGGTGGGTGTTTGCGGCTAGTCTGGTTGATCGACGATATTTATGTTGAGGGTGTGCAAGTGCAGTAAGTTCATTGGTGCACTATCCATGCAAGTAGTTGTAAAACAAGAACGCGGGTCCAACATTTCGGCCATGGGACAGAGGCTGGAGCTTGGTAGACAGTGCAGGACCTACTGGCTTATAGACTCTCTTTTGTTCCCTGTCCAAGAGGGAGCAGGTGTGAGAAGTTTTCTAGCCGGCAAATCTCCAGATTTTCTTCTTTTCAGTAGACTTGGCATTATTTTTTTTGTATTTATTCCAATACATGTTGCCCATAAATGGTGGAGTTTAAACAACAGGCTCTCAGGAAGGATGCTATCAGCCATGGCATTTGGTGTTTGGAAAGACTTGTTTTTATAATTGTTAAAGGAAAAGAGCCTTGTCTTGATAGCATTGAACGTGACCATCCATTTATGGCTCCATTCCAGGTCATTTTCTTAGGATTCAGTTATTGCTTTGGATATGCTTAAGTTTATAATTAGCATTTTGTTTTGGTCTGTCATGCTTAAGTTTGAAATAGCATTTTGTTTTGGTCTGTCATGCTTAAGTTTGAAATAGCATTTTGTTTTGGTCTGTCATGCTTAAGTTTGAAATAGCATTTTGTTTTGGTCTGTCATGCTTAAGTTTGAAATAGCATTTTGTTTTGGTCTGTCATGCTTAAGTTTGAAATAGCATTTTGTTTTGGTCTGTCATGCTTAAGTTTGAAATAGCATTTTGTTTTGGTCTGTCATGCTTAAGTTTGAAATAGCATTTTGTTTTGGTCTGTCATGCTTAAGTTTGAAATAGCATTTTGTTTTGGTCTGTCATGCTTAAGTTTGAAATAGCATTTTGTTTTGGTCTGTCATGCTTAAGTTTGAAATAGCATTTTGTTTTGGTCTGTCATGCTTAAGTTTGAAATAGCATTTTGTTTTGGTCTGTCATGCTTAAGTTTGAAATAGCATTTTGTTTTGGTCTGTCATGCTTAAGTTTGAAATAGCATTTTGTTTTGGTCTGTCATGCTTAAGTTTGAAATAGCATTTTGTTTTGGTCTGTCATGCTTAAGTTTGAAATAGCATTTTGTTTTGATCTGTCATGCTTAAGTTTGAAATAGCATTTTGTTTTGGTCTGTCATGCTTAAGTTTGAAATAGCATTTTGTTTTGGTCTGTCATGCTTAAGTTTGAAATAGCATTTTGTTTTGGTCTGTCATGCTTAAGTTTGAAATAGCATTTTGTTTTGGTCTGTCATGCTTAAGTTTGAAATAGCATTTTGTTTTGGTCTGTCATGCTTAAGTTTGAAATAGCATTTTGTTTT
This sequence comes from Sepiola atlantica, assembly GCA_963556195.1. NCBI lineage: Eukaryota > Metazoa > Mollusca > Cephalopoda > Sepiida > Sepiolidae > Sepiola > Sepiola atlantica. Next base: position 165,015,387 of record OY744519.1, read on the forward strand.
GATCTGTCATGCTTAAGTTTGAAATAGCATTTTGTTTTGATCTGTCATGCTTAAGTTTGAAATAGCATTTTCATCCCTAAACGCACGGAATGACACATTTTAAGAACGGATGCGTTCTTGTTATAAGAGTTTTCGGATCAAGACAACAATAGGGACCCCAGAACATTAACACAAGACGCGGGACATATTTTGGAATCACCGGTTGACCTCGCAATACACGTGGTCTCTATTTACAAAACACTTGTAAATAAATCTTTTATTATTTTAATAAATGCAGTATATTTCGGAATTTTCTTTTCTTTTAACATGTTAATATTTATTTTAAGGCAGAGAGTCCATAAATAAAACAAATAAAATATTAACATGTTTTCTTTTAAAACATGTTTTTGTGTCACTATTTACTTGCCTCCCCACGACACAACTTTGAAAAGATGTGATATTTTCAGGAGCCGGCATGTCCTGAATTGCAGTAGCCCATTCTGGGTCTGGTCTTCTGCCATCTTTGTCAATAATGTGGCCCAGATATTTGATTTTCTTCATAAAAAAATCACATTTGGCTTCTTTGAGTTTGAAACCGTACTTTTGGATTCGCGAGATAACTTTGTGGACGTGTTCCTGATGTTGTTCTTTGGTATAACTAGTCATTAGAATGTCGTCTAGGTATGATATCGTGAATTCCAGTCCGTTTAACATAGTATCCATTACCTGCTGGAATATGGCTGGTGCGACCTTGACACCGAAAACGAGTCTCTCGAATTTGTATAACACGCGATGGGTGTTAATACATAGTAGTTTCGAGCTTTCTTCTTCCACGGGTATCTGTAAATATGCTTCACTTAAATCTATTTTGGAGAAAAATCTTCCTCCATTTAATTTAGTAAATATTTCTTCTGGGCACGGAAGAGGATAATGGTAATCCTTTAGTGATGCATTCAATCCAGTCGAAAAATCGGCACAGACGCGGATCTCTTTAGTTTTCTTTTTAACATAGACAGTCGGAGCAGCCCATTGGCTATATTCAATTTTAGAAAGAATGCCGGTCTTTACTAGTCTGTCTAGTTCTTCATTTATTTTCTCGAGTGAGGCGAAAGGTACATTCCTTTTCTTTTTAAATACGGGTTGGATGTTTTCCTTCAATTCAAATTTTGCCGCCATCTTTTTGCATCGACCCAGTCCATTTGAAAAAACTTCTGGGAAGGTTTTTTTCAAATCTTCTTTTAATTTATCTGCTTCGGTTGTCAGGCTTTCTATTTTTTGGCAAAAAACGTTAATGGGTAAATCCCATAGATTAAAATGGCTCATCCACTCTGTCCCAAATAAATTGCAAGTGTTTCTTAACACGAACATTTTAAATTTGTTGGTTTTTCCGTTAAACTTAACGTTAGTTATAATCTCACCTTCGAATTTTATTTTTTCCCCAGTCACCGACCTGACTACTTTGTTTGATTTTAACATGGTTGGTTTACCCAATCTTTTCCATGTCTGCAGGTTGATGATAGTTAAATCAGACCCGGAGTCTAATTGTAACTTTATTCCTTCATTAAGGATTTGTACTTGAACGTACTTCCTTATGTTTATGCTATCCTGTTCGTCTGATCTTGCAATTTTTATCCGGCTTTTAAATCCTTTATTTGCTCTACAATGTGAGCTCTTGTGTCCGATTTTGTTACAAATTAAACAAGTTTTAAACTGGTAGGGGCAATCCATATACCAATGAAGAGCACCACAGCACGAACAGGGGCTAGGTGGTAATTTGTTTTGTTTTTTCTTGGCGAAAAGTGAGAATAGTCACTCTTTTTGGATTGACTTGATTTTGAAGGAAAGTTAGGATATAATTTTTGTTGTACCTTTCTTATGTGTGCTATGCCCGATTCTTCTATGTCTTTCGAGTCTTGCTTCACGCTTACAAATCTCTCGCAGTCCTCCGCGACTTTTTGTAAGGTTATATTCGGCTCATTTTCTAGCTTATTCAGAACTCTGCGTCTTACTTCGGCGTCTTTAGCTGATATCAGTCCTTGCACAAAAAGTAAACATTTGAAATCATCTGCGCTTAGTTCGGCAAGCTTGAAATCGTCACAGTGTTTATTTACTACTGATGCGAAAGTCGTGTAATCCTCGCAATCTTTTCTCGTTAAATTTATGCACTTCCATCTTTTGTGAAAAAGGGAAATTTTGGGGCTAAACAACTCCGTCAATAACTTAACCGCTTCCAAGAAAGTTAAATCGCTGGTCTCGTTGTAGTCAACGAACATTGTATGTTCGATGGTCCCTAATTTACGAAGGAGTAATCGAACTTTTTTAGCGTCTGCCCAATTTTCGTAATCTATGTTGTATAGATCTTCATACCTTCTAAAATATGAAGCGAATGTTCTATCGTTGTCTGGAGAATAAGAAAAATTGTCAATTGTACTCCAAACAGTATTTTGGGAAAATGCGTATTCGTTCTCGGTATTTTGACCCCTATTCGATATTGTTTGTAGCAATAGTTGTTCAAACTTTTGCTGTTTTCCATCAGCTTTTCGTCGTTGTTCGTCGGCTTTTTGTTGTTGGACAAGCAGTTTTTCTTGAAACCTAGCTTCCATTTGAGCCTGTTGTTCGGTTTGGAACTTAACGAGTTCTAACATCATAGCTTTGAAATCTTCCATGTTTACTGTTGTGTCTTTATACAATACAGCTTTTTTTTCTTTTATATTACGCTGCTAACGTAATTAGTTCTTCAACCAGAAAAAAAAAAGTCAACCCTTTTTCTTTTTTGCTGGACAAAAAAAAAAAAGGTTTTCAATTTCAGCGGTAGTATTTTTCTTTTTTCTCTTTGGAGAGAGAAAAATAATTGTATTATATTCCTTTGTTAAAAATCTTAACTCAGTACCAGAATAAAATAATGACTCACGAGTGTCCTTCTTAGAAAAAATAACTTAGTTGATATTTTTTCGTAAGAGACGAAGAACAAAAAAAAAAATCACGTGAATTTACTTGCCTAAAAAATCCGATTTTCGAGATTTCTTTTTCTTTGTCCGCCGGATAAACTTGTTTTAAAACTTTGGTGCTTGTGTAGCTTTCTCCACGTCTGTCTTTAATTTCCTCGTGCATTTGCCAGTGTTTGTCTTACGCTGGATTTTTTTTTTTTCATTCAAAAAACTTTTTGTTTGTTCAAAGATGAGTACGTAAGAAAAATTTGACATAATTTCAAATTGCCAGTTGTTGTCTGGTGGTTAGAAAATGGAGAGAGAGTAGATCTTCGAATCCTTCGTCGCCAAATTGTTGTGGCCCTGTTAAAGGGACCGAAAGGAAGACACAAACACGGTATAAAGTAGAAACAAGTGTATTAAGAAAATAGAGTACAGAGGGAAGAAATATGCGCCTGGTAAGTAGAGTTCGACTATCTTACTGGATTCCGGCAAGAGTTAATTGCCGTTGGCATTTATTGAGCAAAGAGGAAGAGTCCATGTTGTACATAGGTAAGTCACCATAACACTTTCTGAAGTATTTATAAAGGAAAATTATAGAGATTTAAACATATCTCATTCATATAATTAGAAGTATTTAATGCTAGACTACAATAAAATATTGAACATAGTAAGTCAAAACACAACTTGATTATAGTAAAAGATTCCTGAAAATTCTGAATACATAAAAATTTGGTTAAATCCACGATTTTTATGTTTTGGTGACTTCCTGTTTAATCATGCACGTCATCTGACGTACTGATGACCAGAAATTAAAAATAAAATCTTTTTGTTAGCATTTCTGAATAACAAAAATTACTATTTACACATTTATAAAACTTTTTTAAAATTTCGACTTCCACTTCCTTTTTTAATTTCTAATTATTGATTACGTTCCCATAAGATAACGTTAAAATTAAAGTAATGGAGAAGTTAGTTTCAGATATAATTCCAGCCGCAGAATATAAATTGGCATGATTTAATGCTACAAACTTTACTAGTCACCTGCCGAACAAAAAACAATTTTTTTAGAAACATTTTATATGGATTAGAAAATGTTATGAAGTGTAATAAAAAGTGACGTTATTAAGGAAAGAAAATAACTTTGGTTGATAATTTGTTTCTTAAAATTAATTCAATAAAATGTTTTCTTATTATAGCATATGTTTTTATTTATTTCAAACGCGTACATTAATAATAAAATGTGTTTTTAATGTAAATATTATTTGTTTATTACTATATTAAACTAAAAAATTATTAAACAAATGTATTATTATCATTATTATTATTATTATTATTATTAATATTATTGTTATTATTATTATTATTATTATTATTATTATTATTATTATTATTATTATTATTATTATTAAACTATAATTCGAAGGAACAATCATAATAATAATAATATTCGCATAAAGAAATGCTTACAAAAAGGTTTTATTTTTCATTTCTGGTCAGATGACACACACGATAAACCAGGAAGTCACAAAAACATAAAAATCTTGGATTTAACCAAAAAAATTTTTTTTTTAGAAAAATTGGGAAGGTGTATTTTCAAAATAGATGTTTAAACTTCTACTTTGGCGAAGTGATGAATTCGTTTAAATGGATTAAAATCTCTGAAAAATGATTTATTTCGTTGAACAATTTTTTTTCTTCGCAATGCAATAGATCATAGTATATTTTATCGAGAAAATATAGTAAAAAATTTCAAAACAATAATATTGCATTTATTTCCACTTTTTAGTTGTGAATTCACGGACCAGTTTACCAAATTACGCCCCCATAAAATATTATAAAGTAAATCGGATGCTTTTTTAAGACTCTTTTGCTTTATATAACATTAAAATTTCGACAGACTTGGATATATTTCGTTAAGATTTCATAAAATTAAATAAGGGGGGGGTCACCTAGAAAAACATATTTTTCCTAATATATTTTACAAAAACAGAAAAGATAAATTAGTCCAATAATGCATGAGTATCGAAAATTTCATGTTTGGACCCAAACAATCATGACCCTTTTCACTGATTTGACTTGACCCAAACAAACATGACCCTTTTCACTGATTTGACTTGACCCAAACAAACATGACCCTTCTCACTGATTTGACTGGACCCAAACAAACATGACTCTTTTCACTGATATAACTTGACCCAAACAAACATGACTCTTTTCACTGATTTGACTGGACCCAAACAAACATGACCCTTTTCACTGATTTGACTGGACCCAAACAATCATGACCCTTTTCACTGATTTGACTGGACCCAAACAAACATGACCCTTCTCACTGATTTGACTGGACCCAAACAAACATGACTCTTTTCACTGATTTGACTTGACCAAAACAAACATGACTCTTTTCATTGATTTGACTGGACCCAAACAAGTATGACCCTTTTCACTGACTTGACTGGACCCAAAACAAACATGACTCTTTTCACTGATTTGACTGGACCCAAACAAGCATGACCCTTTTCAATGACTTGACTGGACCCAAAACAAACATGACCTTTTTCACTGATTTGACTTGACCCAAACAAACATGACCTTTTTCACTGATTTGACTGGACCCAAACAAGCATAGTGACAAACCAACAAACAAACTCGACGGAAAACATAACCTCCTTGGCGGAGGTAATCATATGGAAAAAACAATTATCTTTACTCTATACTACTACTACTACTACTACTACTACTACATTGCTACAACAATGGTAATAATAATAATAATAATAATAATAATAATAATAATAATAATAACAATAACAATAATAATAAATAATAATACTATAGAAGTAAAGAGATTATTATTTTTAATTATGCAAAAAGAATGTTTTAAAAAAGAATGTTTTAAAAGATATGCAACAGTTTATGAATGTAACAGTTTATGAATTCTGAATGAAATTAAATGGTGGTATTGGTTGTGGCCCAACCGGTCATTTGTACGTCGAGTAAAAGAAATAATAATAAGATTTATTTTTTTCATAGCGTATGATAATAAATAGACAACCAATTCATGGGTTTGTCTTTGTCGGGTTTGTCGGAGGCGATGGAACTGCGACGAAAAATGCCATGCATTCTTCCATCCACAAGAAGAGAACAAACAAAGGTTGAAGCACTTGTGAAACTGAGAAGATGTGTAAGTCGAATTGGGTTCGACTTGACTACTCCCTTAACTGCTCGAAACAAGAGTAGCTTGGAATACACTCCCACCCACCCACACATGTATAATATATATATATATATATATATATATATATATATTCATTAGGGGTTAGTTGTGAAAGGACATCTTCAGATTCAAGGGTAAAGTGAAGTCATTCAAAAACTGAGCAGTTATGACAAAGTGGTGTCAATTATTTTGTACGTTTTACAGCATATCAACCCTTTTAAAATCATTTACTGTCTGAGCACAACAACTATTGTAAACGTGTAATCCTGTCGCTCGCTGCATCGGTGATGTAACCCTATCCTGGTCACGGCACCAGAATGTAACCCTGTCTTTCACAGCATCGGTGGTGATGTCACCTATTTGGCCGTTCCTGAGTTCGGTTGGTCACCCGGTACTGTTCGGGAAAAGTTGCCGCTCTGATGAAGGCCGCAGATGTCAACAAGCCTGGTCCAGTGATTACCACACTCCCACGTTAATAATTATCCGGATTGGGTCAGCAACTTAGCGACCGCTGCAAAGCAAAGGGTCATTTCAAGCAGAACAAGTGAAATCATAGAAAGAAAATAAAGTCTTCAACAACTCGTATATTGTTTATTTTAGAAGAACAATTATTTGGTAAAGAAAATAGAAAACAAAAAAAAACTTGTATAATTTCAAGTCAAGATTGTACTATCATTTTTACTCTCGACTCTGTGTTTTCAGAATAACGCTCTAATTGTTAATGGACGGTTTTTAGGTTTTTGGCGAAATTGCCCAAGTCTGGTAGGGGTTCTGTCTCAGAGCGACGTAGATTCGATGGACAAGCAACAACGAGTCACTGAAGCCTGTTACGTGTCGACTTATATTGAGATCAGTTGTGCGTGGCCCCACCCTTCCCCTAACAGCACTCAGTCAGCGAACAAAGAAAAGAAATGGTTTCCCTTTCTTCATTATTCTTTTCCCTTGGATAATTTGGGATCCACAATCCCCCCCCCCCATCCCTCACTGATAACCGAGAAAATGTAATTCCACCCATGGCCGTAAGTTCTCTTAACCTACGTCCACTGAAATCAACTCGTTGGCGAGTAGCTTGGCTGGCCTTATCAGTCCAAATCACACCTGTCTTTCGTTTAGCCATGGAAAGTGACATTCTTTCCAACCAAACTCAGACACAGTGACGTCCAACTCTACAATATTTGTGTTCATCTATCAAATCTTATTTCTCTTGATCAAAATCTGCTCTATGCATTAATCGCCACCTCGATACACTGCGACAATCTAAGCTGAACTCCTAGACAGGCCGATGCCGTTGTCTACCTTTATCTGTTTTTGGTTTTAATGAAGATATCTATGCCTTTCCTGGTTAATTCACACTAGCGCAATACTCTGATCGCTGACCTTCGTAGGCCCATTCCTAATTCATACTAGTGTGTATTTTGGCTCCCTCTTCCATAGGTCCTCTCAACATTGTCACAAACGATTCAGTTATTGGTTTGGTCTGTCTTTTTTACGGCATATCAACCCTTTTTCTGATTTTGCAGATCACAATAAAATAATGAAGAACAATCATTTATTTTCACACCTCTGACCCTTTTTTTTAATTTGATAACGCTTAATAATGGACATTTTGAATTTTGCAAATATATATATATATATATATATATAGTGTGTGTCAGGTTGTATATGAAAAGAAATCAAATAAAGTGCTCGATCATATAAGAGAGCTAATATAATTTATTTAGATACTGTATATTACATATTTCAGCAATGTACCGCGGTTTCATCCAAAAGGGCAGATTTAGACATCTTTAGTAAATCTCTGTGCCCAGTGGAATCATCGGCAAGCTGAAACGATTGTAGTCACGTCCCGATAGGGAATGGCGTCAACAATGACAGAAAACGGTGTATCTCTGACGGGGTCCCCGAAAAAATCCGGTGTGGGATGGTGATTAACTAAGACTTAAGAGAGTTCGATGTTAGTTCGTGTTTGAAAGGCCTTCATGTTTGATGTGGAGTAAGCTGGTACCCCTTCCTGAGATTGGAGAATGAGATGCTCCAAGGGCGATGAAAGGGAGGCAACTCTCACGGTCACATGAGGAGGCAAGTCATTAAAGTCACCGTTTGGACCATGTACGACTCTCGACATATTTCTATTATATGTTACCGACCTTTTCCAAAAGAGGTCTAATAAACATCATAATATTGGTTACATAGGATTTCGATCACAGAACTCATTGAACGACGGAAAGAAAGAAAAATCAGCATGTTTGAATTTTTCGAAACACAATGACCGGATATTGTGACTTCGACAAACCTTGGCTGGAACAAGAGAAAAGAAAAGAAATTGAACATTACGGGAGGTTGTGTTTGTTCCATATTTTTGTTTTTTGGTATACTCATTGTATTGTGTATAGTTTAAAAAATGGACGAACTGGTCGAACTGACAAAGACATTAGTGTCTTCTCAAATAGAACAACAGAAAATGCATCAAGATTTCCAAGATTACGTGCAACAAGAAATGTTAGAGTTACGGAAACAGCAAGCAAACGACACAAAAGTGTTATTTGATGCTGTTGCAAAAGGTAAAACGATGGAAAATTCTAATTATTTCACAGCCGAGGTTATTGCAAATTCAATATTGGAATTCGTATATGACCTGACAACGGAATAACTTTTCAAGCATATTTTCGACGGTTTGAAACAATTTTCAACAAACGGTGCGAAACTTGGTCGGACGAACAAAAAGTTGGACTTCTATTACAGAAGCTTGGTCCTAACGAGAGTACAAAGTACACAAATTTATCATTGCCTAAAAAACCTGACGAAGTATCGTTTGAGGAGACAATAAAAAAACTCACAAGCATGTTTGGTGAGAGAAGCAGTCTTTTTTATACGCGTTTTAGTTGTCTGAACATTGTTAAGCAAAATGATGATGATTTTATTACGTATGCAGGAAAAGTAAACCAAGAGTGTGAACGTTTTCCCCTACACGAGTTAACAATTGACATGTTTAAATGCCTTGTTTTGGTTAAAGGTTTGACGGATAGTAGATATAAAGATGTTCGTTCGAAAATATTGTCAAAAATAGAACAGAGTCCAGATATTACATTACAAAAAGCTATGGAAGAAGCTAAAAAAATAATGAATCTGAAACATGATAATACTAAAATCGAGGAAAAAGACATTTCACATATTTCGCATATGAAAGAAGTTCGACGTAGGACACGTGAAAGAAAATTTAAATCCCCAATGAAATTGCTATGCTACAGATGTGGTGGACCTCATTCTAAAAATGACTGTTTTTTCCAAGATAAATGTGTTCGGATCGAGGGCCGTGTCCCCCGATTATAAGCATGTTCGTTTTATCAAGCAATGTTGCATGCAAAGACAGAGTAATAATTAATAAACAAGATGAGGTAGTTCAAATAACGTTTATTGAACGTGTGTGTACGTGGAATGATGAAGTGTGTGATGTATGCATGTGTGTCGATGGGAAAACAGTTCTTGAAAAGGTATAAGAAGAAATGAATCCGGTGTGGGGAAAGTCTTTGAAAGCCGTACACAAAGAAAATGAGTTGAGAACTCTTACCGTTGTTTGACCACGTGTTGACGGAAGAAACGTGTGTTGGTAGTTGTTATGCCGAGGCCAGTTGAAGAGAAAAGCGTGAGACGAAGCGCTAGTGTATTAGCGTCGTTCTGCCGAGGCCAATTGAAAAGAGAAGAGAGAGAGAGAGAGAGAGAGAGACGGAGCGCTGTGTCAGCGTCGTTCTGCCGAGGCCGGTTGAGTAAAGAAGAGGGTGATTTTCCGTTTGCACCTGGTTTTTATAATCCGAAGGGCAGATAACTCTGGTGTCGCTTTACAGCGCCACCTGTCGGTGAAAAAGCGACACCTAACGGCCAACCGGTGTAGTTATGTTTTGAAAGGAGGAGGTAACTGCTACAAATGTTTTCGTTGTAATAGAATAGGCCACAAGAGTTCACACTGTAGAATGAAGCAGACTGAAAGAGGAATGTCGAACGGAAAAAGTAAAGTAAGAATGGTTTTGACAAAGAAAGAAATCGAGGAGGGTCAAAAAAGAAAATTCGTGCAACTGAAAATAAATAGAGAGAAGGTACAACTTCAACTGGATACTGGAAGTGATATTTCCATAATAAATGAAACAACGTGGAAAAGAATTAACAAACCCAGGTTAACCAAGACTGATAAAATAGCCCGTGGAGTTTCGGGAAGAAGGTTAAAGTTCAGTGGAGAATTTTTGTGTGAAGTATCGTTTTTAGGAAAAACTAAAAAAAATCTAAGGTTTATGTTTTACAAAATTCTTCTAACCTAATGGGAAGTGATTTAATTATCCTGTTCGATCTATTCGAGATTCCTATAAACTCATTTTGTAATAGAACTTATGTTTCACCAGCTGGTAAAAATAAGGTTATGGATAAATTGATAAAGGACCTAAAAAATGAATTTCCTAGAGTTTTTCAGGTGGTCTCGATAATTGCACGAAAACCGAAGTAAAATTTGAAGTAAAAGAAAATGTCAAGCCTGTGTTTAAACCAAAACGGAAGGTGCCGTATGCCGCATTAGAAACCGTGAACCAGGAGTTACAAAGACTGGAAGAAATGGGTGTCATTTCTTAAATTGGTTATTCAGATTGGTCGTTACCAGTGGTTTTTGTGAGAAAGAAAAATCATAAAATACGTGTGTGTGCAGATTGTTCTACAGGTTTAAATGACTGTTTAAAGGAACCTTCTTATCCTTTTCCCTCTCCGGGAGACGTGTTTGTTAAATTGAATGGAGGAAAGATTTTTAGTAAAATTGATTTGTCTGACGCATACCTCCAAGTAAGAGTTGACGAAGATTTGCAAAATTATTAACAATAAACACGCATAAGGGGTTGTACAAATTAATAGACTTCCGTTTGGATTAAAAATCGCCCCTAGCTTATTTCAACAGATCATGGACACAGTGTTGGCTGATCTAGAGTTTGCAGTAGCATATTTGGACGATGTGCTGATTAAAAGCAAAAATACTAAGGACCATTTAGAGCACATAAAAGCGGTATTTAAAAAAATAAAAGAATACGGTTTCAAGTTAAGTTCAGAAAAATGCGATTTTTTTATGTCTGAAATTAAATATTTAGGACAAATAATTGACGCCAAAGGAAGACGATCAGACCCGAAAAGAGCAGAAGCCATAAAAAATATGCCGATCCCTAAAAATATTACGCTTCAAGCTTTTCTGGGTTTAGCGAATTACTATGGAATATATATAAAAAATATGCATGACTTGAGAGCCCCATTGAACAATTCATTAAAAAAGGTGTAAAATGGAATTGGACTGATAAATATCAGCAAGCTTTCGAAAAAATAAAAAGTGTATTGACGTCGGATTTAGCACTAACACATTATGACCCTAAACAAGAAATAATAGTCGCTTCTGACGCAAGTGATTATGGCATTGGTGCTGTAATTCTTCATAAATTTGAAGATGGTAGTAAGAAACCAGTAGCCCATGTTTCCAGAACTTTGCTTCCGGCAGAAAAGAATTATTCGCAAATTGAAAAAGAGAGCCTTGCGATTGTTTTATCATTAAAATATTTCATAAATTTATCCATGGTCGATCGTTTTTATTACAAACAGACCATAGACCACTATTATCCATATACGGATCAAAGACGGGTATTCCCACACATACTGCAAATAGATTGCAGCGCTGGGGTACTGAATTATTAAATTATAATTTTAAAATGGAATTTTTGCCTTCGAAGAAAATAGGGCACGCAGATGGTCTTTCCAGATTAATCCATCGAAGATCGGAACCACTAGAAGACATGGTTATTGCAGCCTTAAGGGATGAAACGGATTTTAAGGACGCATTATGCAATGCTATACGTGAATTACCTGTCACGTTAGATGAAATAAGAATCAAGGCTGGAAAAGACGATTTCATCAAAAAGATGAAAGAAGAAGTAATTTCAAAGAAGAAATATAAAATTTCAGAAATGGAAAAACGTTTTGAGATGATGGGGTAATATCAAAAAGAATTGGTGGAATTATGTACATGGTGAAAAGTTCCAAATGGGAACATAAGCGTCATCTAAATCAATTGAGATCAATGTTTACGGAAGATGTCAGGGAAGATCAGGAAATCCCGATGGACATATTGTATGAGACGTTTGACATTCCAGCACCACCAATTGCTGAAATAGTTATTCCAAGACGGTCAAGCAAAAGAAATAGAATACCGGTAGAACCGTTAAGTCCGGACCCGAAACGTAAAAGATATTAATTTCTGTTGTGAAGAAATTATCTCAGAGGGGGGTGATGTGGAGTAAGCTGGTACCCCTTCCTGAGATTGGAGAATGGGATGCTCCAAGGCGATGAAAGGGAGGCAACTCTCACGACCACATGAGGAGACAAGTCATTCAAGTCACCGTTTGGACCGTGTACGACTCTCGACATATTTCTATTATATGTTACCGACCTTTTCCAAAAGAGGTCTAATAAACATCATAATAATGTTATTCTCTAGCAAGTTTTATTTATTTATTTATTTATTTATTTATTTATTTATTTATTTATTTATCTGTTCTTTTGTGGATTTGTAATATTATTGTTTTACCTAGTCTGAAAAAATACGAAAGGGGCGGTTATGAAGTTTGCCGTTTGGGTTTATGAAATTAGGGTGCTTTTTTGTTGTCGTTTTTGGGAATAAATTTATGTATCGGATTAATTGTTCGATATAGTGCTGAAAAAGCGGATGCAATAATATTTTATGGACTTAACGTGTTTGTTTATTTTTGTTTATTAAATTGGTATTTTCGTATTTTCTGGATCTTAATGGGAGGAAAGCCGTATATTAAAAAACGGCGTTTCGTTGATATGTCCCGTTTATAACCAGTGGTGTTGAAAACAAAAATTGGTTATAAACGAAGTGATGGATGCTATCTGTTATTTCCATTTGAGGGGTATAGGTTTAGTCTCTGGGTGGGGGTTGTTAACTTCTATTTTATTAATATTTCAGAAAATTTATTAAATTCTATTATATGGACTGTATGAAGCGGAGGGGGGGTCTTAGGGGTCAAAATTCTTTCGTTCTGTGGGGTATACGTATTCCTGGGAGTTTAAAGGGGTTTCATGTATTTACCGTGATAGGAGGGTCACGTGGAGATGGGGTATCTGCTGATAAATGTATAAGATGCGATGGATGGGGTTAGTTTACGTATGGATGATGTGATTATCTGTGGTGAAAGGGTGGGGTGTGTATTGATGAATGTTTTATCTGTGGTTAGAACTAGGTTGTATCAGGGTAGGCGGGGTTTATGTAGTCGCGCCCGTGATGTGTGTAACATATATCGGGGGGGGGGGGTATTTTGTACGTAAATAGAAAGATAGGAATTTTGTTATGGGTTTAGAGAGGTCTTAGGGAGATTGGTTATTTTGTATGTTTTTAAGAAATACTTTACTGTTTTTTTAAAGGGGTATTTGGTTTAAAGGGATGATTGGTGGGTTATGTAATATTGTTATCAGACCATTGGGCTAGCAGGAATTTTCTTTTGTGGGGGCATTTTCTGAAGACCTCGGTTTTTATGTTTCTTGCAGTTTATGGAAGGGTTGTTGATAGCTTGTATAATTCTGAATTTCTCAGTAGTGCACAAAGGGCAAGTCCTGGGGGTGGGGCTGTAGGATTTAGGCTTGTCGGTAATTCTCCATTCTATTTTGTAGGGGGTGTTGGACTTCTTAAGATCCCATACGTGGGTTGCCAGTGTGGTTATGTGGTCTTTTTGATGAAACCGTGGTACATTGCTGAAATATGTAATATACAGTATCTAAATAAATTATATATATATATATATATATATATATATATATATATATATATATATATATATATATATATGTATATATATATATATAATTAACTTGTTACCAATATCCAGGGGGTATGAATCCGAAGGAAGTTGAAACCGGGTTTATGAGAGTGCTCAATGAAAATTCAGAGCAAAATATATTTTTTGTTGATGATTTTATTCCATTACTTGGGACAAAACATATTCTGTTTCGTTAACACTTGCAAATAGCGTCAACATCGTCAGGCTACAAACGGAATCAAATGGCATAGATCTTAGATTTACCTCAACAGGAAATTGAAGATGCATTGGGTAGGGGGGGGGGACAGAGATGGAGCTCTGCCTATGACGGGGACATGAGACATGAGAAGGGAGGGGGGAGACCCCAACAAGTCATGTTTCAGAAATTGCGTGGGAGGTTTTCTCGTGTCTGGGCCATAGTGACCTCAATTCCAGCCGGGGCGACGGGGGGGGGGGGGCAGGGTGAGTTAAATTTAAAATGAGAATAGAATTGAATTATAATTACAGTTATAACTGTCATTTTTGTTGTAATAGGTAATTATTATGTAGATAAAAATGTTTGATAATTTTAATTTATGGTATTAATTGCTACTTCTGCATTCTATTTTTATTCTATTTTAATGTAGTTATTTATGGCTTGCTCATTATTTGTAGTGAATTTTGTTGTGATAATATTTTTTAATTGTGATTATATTATACTAAAATCAATACTAGTTGAATCATTTTATAATAGAAGTTTAATGGTGTTACCATTTTTAGCATTAAAAAAATCGATTACAATAACAGTAATGATAACAATGCTAATCATACCTACGATAGTCGCAGTGATAATAGCATTAATAAAAATAAAAAATAAAAATAAAAATAAAAATAAAAAATAAAAAATAAAAATAACAAGATAATAATAATAATAATAGTAATAATAATAATAATAATAGTAATAATAATTATCACCATCATTACCATTCTGCTACTTGTGAAGACATTGGGCGAAATAAGTCTACAAGTGATGGTAGGTTTTTATAGTTTTACTACCAATGACAAGGACTAAGTACCAGTCAATAATTAAGTGTTCGAGATAGTAATCGAAGGGAAATGAGTGTTTATTAAGTTCAGGAATTTAGGAATTTATTACCTAATTTAAATTCCTGAACTTAATAAAGACTCATTTCCCCAATAACAACATACTCCATAAAATTTTTAATAAGAATACACTAAAACTCAGCTATTATAGTGGGGACAACTTAGAAAAAATCATAACAAAGCACAACATGAAAATACTAAACACCTCAGTAACCTCAAATTCTAGAAGAACATGTAACTGTAATATTAAATCAAACTGCCCCCTAAATCAAAAGTGCCTATCAACCCAAGTGGTCTATGAGGCATCTATCTCCTCAACTGAAAACCCATCCCAGACTAACTATTATATTGGTCTGGCAGGTAACAACTTCAAGGAAAGATTCTACAACCATAAACTCTCCTTCAACAACCCTGACCATCCTGGCCAAACTGGACTTTCACTACACTACCACAAAATAAAAACAAAAAAAGAAACTCCCATAATAAAGTGGAAAATCTTGAAAAAATCTAGCACCTGCAAATCAATAAACTCTCCATGTAGATTATGTTTAAATGAAAAACTGGAAATTATCCGCTTTAAAGACAAAAACAAACTCCTAAATAGAAAACAAGAGACATCTATCAACTGTAAATATAGTAGACTCTACCTCCTTAGCAACCCACATACCCCACCTTAACCCCACATCAACTCCCCACATAATTTAAAAATATTTTTTTTTTTTTACAAAAATGAATGATAACATTAACCCCCCATTATACACTACCTCAAAACACATTATAAACCCCTACCCACCCACCCAAATTTACCACCCAACCCCACCCCAACAAGTCCCGATGAATCTATAAATCTATAAATATATAACCACCCCACTAAACTATCAATAACATCAAATCTCTAAGTATTACCTATAATGCACAGCCTCAATAGCCTCTCAGTCATACTACCAATTCTACCAAAATCATCTCCCACATAAACCCATAACTGGGATAGCTATTAACACTGATATCACTTAGACTAATCTAATCTCAATTACTTAACCCTTTGATTACTATCTCGAACACTTAATTATTGACTGGTACTTAGTCCTTGTCATTGGTAGTAAAACTATAAAAACCTACCATCACTTGTAGACTTATTTCGCCCAATGTCTTCACAAGTAGCAGGATGGTAATGATGGTGATAATTATTATTATTATTATTATTATTATTATTATTATTATTATTATTATTATTATTATTATTATTATTATTATAATTATTATTATTATTATTATTATTATTATTATTATTATTATTATTATTATTATTATTATTATCTTGTTATTTTTATTTTTTATTTTTATTTTTATTTTTTATTTTTATTTTTTATTTTTATTAATGCTATTATCACTGCGACTATCGTAGGTATGATTAGCATTGTTATCATTACTGTTATTGTAATCGATTTTTTTAATGCTAAAAATGGTAACACAATTAAACTTCTATTATAAAATGATTCCATTAGTATAATATAATCACAATTAAAAAATATTATCACAACAAAATTCACTACAAATAATAAGCAAGCCATAAATAACTACATTAAAATATAATAAAAATAGAATGCAGAAGTAGTAATTAATACCATGAATTAAAATTATCAAACATTTTTATCTACATAATAATTACCTATTACAACAAAAATGACAGTTATAACTGTAATTATAATTCAATTCTATTCTCATTTTAAATTTAACTCACCCTGCCCCCCCCCCCCGTCGCCCCGGCTGGAATTGAGGTCACTATGGCCCAGACACGAGAAAACCTCCCACGCAATTTCTGAAACATGACTTGTTGGGGTCTCCCCCCTCCCTTCTCATGTCTCATGTCCCCGTCATAGGCAGAGCTCCATCTCTGTCCCCCCCTTCCCCCTACCCAATGCATCTTCAATTTCCTGTTGAGGTAAATCTAAGATCTATGCCATTTGATTCCGTTTGTAGCCTGACGATGTTGACGCTATTTGCAAGTGTTAACAAAACAGAATATGTTTTGTCGCAAGTAATGGAATAAAATCATCAACAAAATATATATATATATATATATATATATATATATATATATATATATATATATATATATATAGCCACACCCGTCATTGCCCAGGACTGAATAACAGACCCTGTATGACTACTGCTCCAAGCCCTGAACCCCATTTTAGCATTTTATACATAATTTTTAATTTCTATAATTTTTGTTGGCGACCCATAATGATGTTAGCCTCAAAAACGAAAACAATAAAAGTCGTTCAGTTTATGGAATTATAGTCAAGTTTGGTGCTCAGCAGAACATCACGAGAACTGTTACAATTAGCAGCTGCTACGACGATTTTCTAGACTAATAGCTGGAATTGTCCTGAACATGAAAGTTATTGTACTTAAAAAAAATTGTCCTGAAAAGAACAGTTTATCACACATGGCAGTTGCACGAAGTTTAGTTGTTAAACGACTGTGCAATCTTGCTGTGTCAACAAGTCGAGAGTTTCTGATCTGTCAGAATGATTACTTCCAGTTCATGTGCCGGAATATGGTGGATACAACATTATAAACAAAATAAAATGCTATAAAGTAAAACGCTGTCTTTGCTGTTTATAGGTGTCCAGTACAAATGTATACCAAATCTTGTTAAATTCCTCATAAAATTTGACTTGAGAAAAGTTGCATTGGATTGCCCTCCCCCGTTGTCCCATCTTTCTTCTCCGCCCAGCCCATTCCTCTCTCTAGACATACACACACATACACACAGACAACTTGAGGAATAAGTCAGCATAAGAGAATTAACTCTGTGAAAAAATAATCGCAGTTACTTCCCTTTAGTTAGTGGTTGGAAAACAGATGCCCTTCGCCCGAACCAAATCTGCGCCAGTTTAGGGTCAAAGAATGAATCATTTTTTCTAAATTTGAGATATTATTCAACCAGGGCAACGCTGATCAAGAATATACCAACTTTGTGGGTTTTTGTTTTATAGTATTTTACTTTTAGCTGGACATACACGCTTACACACACACACACACAGATGTGCGCACACACATACACACACATAACCGCCTTTTACATTTAAATCTACTTTTGGAATGAAAAAGTTGAGACGAACAAAAAATTTATGTACGTTTCTGGAAGTTTAATGGTTTTCATTATTGAGTCATCATTTAACTAAAAAAACAAAAATGCACAGACTTCTTTTTAAAAAAAAATTAGTGTTCATCAGTCAGTCAGTTTCATTTGGAGTTGTTTTAAAAAATACATTTTAATGATTAAAATACCCAATTTCATAATTATAAACATATATAATAATTATTACAATGTAATATATATGTTTAAAATGAATCTAAGGGACAGAAAATACAAGAATTTCCATTATAATTCCGTTTACAGTTTGAAAATGCCATATTGTTAGTATATAACAAAATCAAACAATGAAATTAAACACCATAACAAATTATTATTATTGCCACCCGGACTTAGGGTTAAGGGAGAGTATTTGTTTTTGTTGTTGTTTTCTTGTAAGAAACAAATAATAAAATCAAATAGTTTAAAAAGAAATCTGCAAAAATCAGACAACTGTAGATTAATTTCTTTTGTCACCACTTGGGAAATCAGGCATAACTAGGCGATAACATTTTCAGCCATTTGGGAAGCTAACCGCTTCAATATAACCAACAAATATTTGCTTCAAATAACTCCCGTTTAAACTTATTTTCCATGACAGAAAATAATTTCAATTTTTTTTGTTTTCTTTATTTTCTCAAAGAAAGATTTTGACAAAAAAGATAATTGCTGAGTCAAAATGGTTGCTTTGATTTCATTCGTTAGTGAATCACAACAGTTTAGTTCTGAGCTTAAAAAACAAACAAAAAAGGAGTTAGTCATATTTAGATGCCGAGTTAGATAATCCTACAGGCACAAAACAGCTAAAAAGATTGTACAATGATTTTATCATCACAGCCTTTTCATTCTCCTGTGAATCTTCAAGCATTTAAGTATTTTGAGCTCCCTTTTTTAAAAACTAATTTTGAATTAACTGTTCAGTTGCAAATCTACTAGACGAACTTCTCGACTTCTGGCGCTCTAGAATACTTTTAGATGTATATTTTTGCTTGTTTGTTGTACATGAATGTTGTAGATGGTGGAAAGAAACGCAAATAATGTAAATAAATGACGAACGATGAGAAAAGTAATGGGAGGGAGTGGATGGAGTAAATAATGAACATTTAACACCAATCATGACGTCATACGATTGATGTTAAATTACTTGTTGTACAAGAAGATCGTTTATTAAATTGGAAAAATACATGGAAATTGAATTGAATTCTCGAGAATATCTTTCGGAAATAGCAACAAACAGAGAATCGATGTAACACGAACATTTTGGGTTCAGTTAAACAGCAGATATTAATTTGACCAAATAACGTAACATTTTAGACCAAATATACAAGTGCATATGATAATTGTGCTTATCTCTCCTCTAGTTAACACTGCCAAACCAATATGCATGCACTAAATCAAAGGGATGTAATCCAGCCAAACTCGATGCAGTAGTAGTTTTAATACGGCTTTCTTTGTATGTTTAAACAAGAGGTAGACAACAACTAATATTTTTTTTAATTTAACGTCAAAAGTTATTAATAAAAATTTGAAAAATATATAAAAATAATAATACATTTTTAAGAAACATAAAAATAAAAATGAATTCGAAAATAAAAATAAAAATAGAAATTTAGAAAAAATATAAGAATAAAAATAAATTTGCTAAAATCTTTGAATCATTAATCAATCTTGCTATAGTCCGGCATCAATTTAGTCCGGATTTAGACAAGCACGATCTACCGCAGATATCGTAACAGTCATCTCTGAAGGCATATATCATACACTGGACAAGGGAGGTGAAGCTAGGGCGGTAGCACTTGATATATCCAAGGCCTTTGACAAGATCTGGCATGAAGGGCTTCTCATAAAACTGCACTCATATGGTATTACTGAACAAATATTTAATATAATTAAATCCTTCCTAACAAAAAGAAAGATCCAGGCTGTCCTCGATGGCCGTTCATCTAAGCAACATGACATAAATGCTGGTGTACCCCAGGGATCCATCCTTGGACCTCTACTGTTCCTGATTTTAATAAATGACCTCCCTGATGTCATTGAGACTGAGATAGGAATATTTGCTGACGACACCACACTCTACTCTCGTCATGTGGGCAAAACCGACGCACACGTATCTGAGGCAATGGCTGAATCCTTAGAAAATGACCTCCAGTCTGTAGTGGATGGGGGTAAAAAATGGATGGTAACTTTTAATGCCGCAAAGACAAAGCTACTTTCCTTCAATAACTACAAGAAACCTCTTCAACCACTGATTGTCATGGTAAATAACACCCTACCTGAGAGTTCATCATTCAAACTCCTTGGCCTAACTTTCACAGATAACATGAATCGGAATAAAGACATTGAAGACATTGCCAGGGCTGCTACAAAGAAGGTGAGCTCCCTCTACCGTGCTAGTAAACTTCTCACATCTGACATTATCCTATATCTCTACAAAGCCACCATCCACCCATGCATGGAGTATTGTTGCCATATCTGGGCTAGGGCATCATCCACTAGTCTCTCCCTCTTAGACAAGGTCCAAAAAAGAGTTGCCAACTTAATAGGTCCCTCACTATCCACCAAGCTCCAGCCCTTGTCCCATCGCCGCAATGTTGCTCCTTGTGCCTGTTTTACAAGTACTTCAATGGATTGTGCTCTGATGAATTTGCTGCTCTGGTTCCCCCTCGACGTGAATTCACTAGCCCAACCTAACAATCTGCCAAATCCCATCCATTCACTGTGGAGGGCCTCAGATGCCGAAGAGCTTTCTACTCGAAAAGCTTCTTTCCTCATGCTGCTGGACTCTGGAACTCCCTCCCTGCCCCCTGTTTTCTTGACGGTAACCTCCCCAAACTTTCATCCTTTTTCTCAATAGCCCCTTACGTCTACAGTGACGGCCTGCCTTGTTTGGGGTGAACTATGTACAAAAAAAAACAACAAAAAAAACGAACGCACACAATGCAATGGCTGAATCCTTAGAAAATTATGTCTCGTCTGTAGTGGAATGGGGCCACAAATGGATGGTTACATTTAATGCTACTAAGACAAAGCTCTTTTTCTTTAACAATTATGAGAAACCTTTCCAACTACCGATTGTTATGGTGGAGAGTCCAACATTCAAACTCCCTGGCCTTACATTCACAGGTAACATGAATTGGGACAAATACAGGCAAAATCTGCTGCAAAGAAGGTGGGCTTCCTTTACCGGGCTAGAAAACTTCTCACATCTGCCAGTATCCCATATCTCTACAAAGCCACCATTCACCCATATATGGAGTATTGTTGCCACATCTGGACTGGTGCACCAACCATTAGACTCTTTCTCTTAGGCAGGGTCTAAAAAAGGAGCCTCTAATTTAATAGGTCCCAAACTGTTTACCAAGCTCCACTGCAACGTTGCATCCCTGTGCTTGTTTTACAAGTACTTCAATGGAATGTGCTCTGATTAACTTGCTGCACTTGTGCTCCCTCAATGTAAATACCCCCGACCAACATGAAAATCAGCAAAATCCCACCCCTTCAGTGTAGAGGTCACAAGATGCTAGAACCTTTCTATTCTAATAGCTTCTTTCATCGAACTGCTTGCCTTTGGAATTCCTTCCCTGCTCTCTATTCCTTCCCTGCTCTCTATTCTATGCAGAAATTTAAATGTAATGTGAACAAACATCTTGCTGCACAACTATCCACTTAAGATGCCCCTATAAATATTGCCCCTAAATCACAGTAGCGCTCTATCCCTTAATAGAGTTCACAAATGGCCTATGCTGAAAATCTCATTTCTTTGATCAATCTTAACTCAAAAACCAATAAACCAAATTAGTTAAAACTTTGCACAAAATTTTTATTTGATAAGTTCTATAAATGTGTAGAATTCCAGCATCATTAGTCAAGGCAACCCAGAGATCCAGACAGTTCAATCATGAAATCATGTTATCTGTGTGTACGTACGTACGTATGTGCCACTCTGTATCTCATCAAATATTTGATGGATTCAGCTGATTTTTAGCAGAGATAGAGGTTCTAGGGTCTAGTTGATAGCATTTTAATTTCAGTTTACCATATACCTTAGTTTTCCAGAAAATTCCAAAAAACCTTAAAAATGACCATTGTATTGAGGCATAGCCTTTACAAAAGTAGTGACATTCCATGATAAATGCCAGTATGCTGAAATCATATGCCCTTAATAGGGTTAAGATGAAAATTCATATACACTAAATGTACAAAAGCAAGGAAATTCCCAAATTTTTACACTTTTATTGTCATTAAGGGTATGCGAGCACAACAGGGCTATGTATTTTACTGGTAGGAATTTTTCTTATAAAAAATATAAACATTGTTACTATTTTAGCACTGTTAATATAAGTATTGCCAATAGAAATTTTTACTGGTATTTTATTTACCTTATCAATCACGCTGGCGTGGAACCATTATTCATACGACACAAGCAGCATTGTTATGTATTAAGGAAAATAAAGGTATTCTTGTTGTATATAAGTCAATTTTATGTTTCACACTTTAATTTATTAGAATTAACATCTTTCACCATTTTTTTAAATATATAAACGATTTTTACTGTATTTTTTCAACAATACAATACATTTTCTTACAATTCAGATTGAAGTTCCTCAAACAAGAATTTTAAATCTTATAAATCAAAAAATGTGAACTGTAAACCTTGGTATTTTTCATTTCTCTGAAATTTTCGTTTTCTCTGAACTAAAAACAGTACCCTAGGGCTCTAATATGACAAATATGGGCAATAGAATGGCACTTTAGTTCGGTTCTTACTTTGTAATCTTGCCTAAGGGTTCAACACGTAGCCTACAGCCAAAGTCTAAGTTCTTACTGGATCAACCTAGGCCCAGTCGATATTAGGTAGCTTCCATAAGAACATCAGATCGATCAGAACGTTTGTCAATAAAAGAAGACGATGAGTTCCAGCCGAATTCCATTCGGAAAAGCCCAAGAGATTTTGTATAAACGATTAATTTTTGTTCAATGTTTTGTGAATTTTCTAGATTTTTACAAAGAACACAAATTTACTCCAAAAATAAGCCACCTTACTCCAACTCGCTGCCAACCAAGACTGAGCACAGAGTTGGAAAAAGGCCATGTGGTAAAATGTAATTCATTCTTTTGGAATTCTACATATCAACCAAACTATTTCATTATCACATCACTACAGTATAAATCTCTATGCATGAGTGGATGAAGTGTGTGAGGTGCGCTGAAGAAAAATTCCTACCAGTAAAATACATAGCCCTGTTGTGCTCGCATACCCTTAATGACAATAAAAGTGTAAAAATTTGGGAATTTCCTTGCCTTTGTACATTTAGTGTATATGAATTTTCATCTTAACCCTATTAAGGGCATATAATTTCAGTATACTGGCATTTATCATGGAATATATATATATATATATATATATATATATATATATATATATATATATATATATATATATATATATATATATATGTATATATATATATAATTAATTATGACAATATATGTATTAGCATATACTATCAGTGTCTTTTAATTAGCAGTCTCTTTAAAAGATTCAGCTCGATGATTGTCAATCAGTAACAACAGAGCATATATAAGTCAACTATTTTAAGGAATATTACTGAATTAAAATTTATAAATGTCTGCATAAAAATTCAAAATGGCGTACTAGTTAGTTTCCCCACATGAGAGTTTGTTCTTTTCTTTGTTTTCGCCCAAAAATGACCCACTGTATTGTGTAGGCTTTTTCCAGACATTTCAATCCAAGAACTTTTTTATTCTTTGCGGATTTTTCTGATGATTTTGTAGTGTTGCAGAGACGATATTGATATAAAAATATGGTTTGGCTCACGTAAAAAATACATCACGGAAATGTTATGTTTTTTGGAAATGTGAAAAAATAAAAATAAAATTAAAAAATAAAAACATGGTTATTGGAATATAAAATGAACCTGACACACATATATATATATATATATATATATATATATATATATATATATATATATATATATATATATATATAAATGGATAATACAAAGATCAAGAATCCTATTAGCTCCTATCGAGATACGGTGAAGCTCAATATAGTGGATAGAGCATTTATATATCGATAATGAAGTGATGAAATTGATAAAATATGTATAGTTTACATCAAGTATTCAAACAAGGAATACAAGCCATGGCTTTTCAAAGATAACGCTCTTATCCTGACGATAAGAGCGTTATGGTCTGACCAATAATAACTGAATATTATTTAATTATTAGAGGCGAATATTTTGAAAATGCAAAAGTGAAAATATTTTGAAAAATAAACTTGTAAACTATACAAATTTTATCCATTTCATCACTTCATTATCCATATATATATATATATATATATATATATATATATATATATATATATATATATATATATAATATGAAAATAAAAATATACTTTTAGTAGATAGAACCTATAGTGAAATGGTTTAAGCTCAATATACGAGATAGAGCAATTATAAAGATAGATGAAAGAAGAGGGATAAACATGTACGAATGACAAATTTATTTCAACTTTGATTGTTTAATGCAAGGTTTACTCCGTAAAAATTAAAAATATGTTTATTATCAAAGATCTTTGAAAAGCCTTGGAAAGAATAATAAACATATTTTTTTATTTTTACCGAGTACACCTTGCATTGAACAATCAAAGTTGAAATAAATTTGTCATTCGTACATGTTTTTTATCCCTCTTCTTTCATCTATCCTTATATATATATATATATATATATATATATATATATATATATAGCATAGATCTTTGTAAATCCAATTTACATGATCAATTTGCATTCCAAGAATTCAATATAACAACAGATTGTGTACGATCGTTTTTTGAGACCATATAGTTTCATTAATATCAGTTCTCATCGTCAGCACAAGGTATTGACACGAAATTAAAAGCATATAGACAGCATCAATGGAATAGAGATCAACATCCTCAATTATACAGCAAATTAAAAACGATGAGGGTAGTAGATTCTTGTAGACCTCAAATCAAAGCAGACCAGGTAGAAACATCATTTAGGAATGGATTGGGGAGTTCAAAGTTGAAAGTAACGAATGCAATATTACGTGTAGGGATAGCAAAACATTTATCATTTCATACAAAATATAAAGGTCATTAGAAGGGAGAATCACTGACATATGTAATCATACAACGAGAAAAAAGTTATAAAGGTTCTAAAGTTTAATTATCAGTGGGAGAGCATTTGGTCAAAAAATGCTGAAGTAAGGAGCCTAATTAAAAACTATACATTAAATAGTATTTTACTGATTTATATATATATATATATATATATATATATATATATATATATATATATATATATATATAGTATAATATGTTTTTATAGAAGAAATGACCAGAATGCTCAATTATGTAAGAGCATAATGAGATTTATCTACCCCCACGAGGTAAGATGTGACACAAGGTCGGGAAAGTGGGGTTTGAAAAGCCAGCGCCCGAGAGGTAAGCACTCTGGCCACTTAAAAATTACCTAGGCAGCCCCATCGGCATTCCCCAGTAGGGACGCCTCAGGCAGTAAGCAATAAACTTACTCCTCCCCAAAGAGGGGAGGCAAAGCCTGGGAGAGTGGACCTCCTAGAACTGCACACGACTGTCCCATAGACCGGCGTAAATCAAGCCCCGAAGGCCAAGACAATACCGGTCTATGGGGTGTAGTATCCATCGGAACAGATACTACACTTTGATCCCGGCCAAAATGTAAGAGCATAATATTTTATTTTAAATGACACTATCGTCTATCGATACCTGCAAAATACTGTAAAATACAGTCACACTTGGTATGTTGAACTAAAGAATACCTAGCGTGAAAGCGGTCACACTTGGTATTGAAATAAAATATATATATATATATATATATATATATATATATATATATATATATATATATATATATATATATATATATATATTGGATACTTTTTACTTCACCGATTATTGACACATTTCGCGATTGGATAACTTTGTAAGCTCCTTCAATTTCTCGTATTTGGACTGCTTTTTATAACCTGGATTAATCTTCATCAACCCTCTGGATGTCTGTCCTGATTATGTTTTTCAAATTGTATGACCTGGATGGATTGTATAGATTCAACAAAAAAGTATGTTTTTGGGTTGATATATTTGATGTTATGTATTTTTATGTATTTGTGTATATATTTTTATATATTTTCAAAGTTTAATTTTATTACCTGTAGTGGTATAACTGTGGTAATGATCCTCTGAAGAGAAGAATTATCTTTGAAAACTCACGAGCTAAGGACTTTAAGATACTTTGCTTGAACTTTGAATGCTAATAAAATTTGATTGACACCTTATTTTATTACTTCATTTTATATTATAATATTAATGCTCTATCCAGTATATTGAGCTTCAGTTTTTTATCCGGATGTTTCACTAATTATAAGATATTAGTTGACGCTTATATCTTTTGTTGAATTGCTTCATATATATATATATATATATATATATATATATATATATATATATATATATATCGGAATGAATGTAGCGAATGGCATCCCTGAAGTTCTCTGTTATAAACGAACTCTTTGTGCATTCACTGCACAGGCCGTGATCACCCGCTCGTCGTGCTGGTCCAAAGTCGTGGCTTGATTCCGACTCCGGTTGCAGTGTCAATTGTGTGGTCTCAGTCAGTGCTGTAACAGAAGAATTCTCCCTCCAAATTAAATCACAAGTTTAAACCAATTAACAAAGGTTTATTTTTTGGAGGTTACAATGATACCCATTTTCTTCTACTATACAACAGACTTGCAAATGAGAATTCTTAGCTCGACCGAATCAAAACACAAGTTCAACCAAACACAAGAACTGAGAACCACGAAAACCCAATTGACTTCTTTCTGCCTCTCTGCTGAAATATATATAGATATCAATGGGACCACCCCAGAAAGACCTCTTGGAATAATGGTCAGCCTTATTTATGAACATAAAAAAAACTACTGCCCCGGGGTCCCGTATCTGAAAGTCCATTATTTTTGGAAAAACTCAAGTGGGTCATAACCACAGCAGGGAACCTCGTATATGTAGAAGCATTATTTACTCAAGTGGACAAATCGAATTCTGGGTGGTCAAAACTCTAGACCAGATATATTTCCAATTTCTTGTGTGATTTCTCTTCCCTTGGTCAAATATTTCTCACTCGCAGCAAGCCTGTTATTCACATGCATTGCAAACATGCAACCCACTAAACATGCAACCGTCTAGTGCATGTTTACACTGGGTTTGTAATTGCTAATTGGATAACAACACCCCTTGCTAAGAAGAGCAGACACCTTCCCACAAACTAAACATAAGTAACCAATGTCATATAATACCTATGATATAGATGTAAACAGAACGAAAACAGATAATTGCTGCATCAGTTTATTATTTATTTATAATGTTCAAAAGACGTAAGGTAAATCAAGGTAAAATGTCCTGTTATGAACGTGTCTCTGTATGCGTTCACTGCACAGGTCATGATCGTCTGCTCGTGCTTTTCCAAAGTCGTTACTTAATTTCGACACCGGTTGCAGTGTTAATTGCGTGGTCTCGGTCAGTGCTGCAACAGAAGAATTCTCCCTCCAAACAAAATCACGATTCCAGTTTAAAACAAGTAACAAAGGTTTATTTTTTGAAGGTTACAATGACATTCGTTTTCTTCTATTTAACAACAGACTTGCAAATGTGAATCTTT
Organism: Sepiola atlantica; assembly: GCA_963556195.1. Lineage (NCBI taxonomy): Eukaryota > Metazoa > Mollusca > Cephalopoda > Sepiida > Sepiolidae > Sepiola > Sepiola atlantica. The sequence goes on from OY744519.1 coordinate 165,043,346, forward strand.
AGCCCGACTTTTGGTTCGCCTCAAAATGTAGGGATTGCGACGTGAACGCATCTACCTTGATCCCCATTAGACCCAGCGTCGAGCAACGCTTGATCACTGACTACCTGAAGCCTACCAGCCTGAACAACTTGCATCTCCTCACTGGCACTGCACCTGTAGATGTGAGACAGGAAGTTGTCAGCCGAGTAAAGATCACAAAGACTACCGGTGATGGATGCCATCTTATTCATGGACGTGAACCAATGGCCCAATGATTGAAATCAAGGAGAAGCTTCCTCAGCCATATCGAACCCATAACAACATCTCAGAAAGAGACCAGACTACAGCTGTGGACCAGACGGCTAAAGAATGGCCCCGTTCCTACTGACATTAGATTCCCCTCTTTTTGAGGCCCTCCGCCTAGCTTGAAGTAAAAAACATTCAACCGCCTGAGACTGGAAATGGGCAATCAAAAGTTGTTAGGGCTAGATGGGGCTACAAAACCGACTCAACCATCTGCGAATGTGGAGAGGAGGACCATACGATGCAACACTGCCTTGTCAGCCCTCTACTGCCCAACCATACTCTGGTGGAGTATCCAGTTAAGTGCTGTTACTTGAAGTAACATCAATAGGAGAAGGTGCACCATTCCTCGTATGAGCCAGTAAGTATTTATTTACTCCTCTCCAGGAGTTAGGCACAAGGCCAGTTTTATCTTACTCCCACAAGTAAGATGTGACCCAAGATCGGGTCGGGAAAGTGGGGTTTGAAAAGCCAGTGCCCGAGAGGTAAGCACTCTGGCCATTAAAAATTGCCTGGGCAGCCCCGTCGGCATTCCCCGGTAGGGGCGCCTCAGACAGTAAGCAATAAACTTAATCCTCCCCAAAGAGGGGAGGCGAAGCCTGGGAAGGTAGACCTCCTAGAACTGCACAGGACAAACCCATAGACCGGTGTAAATCAAGCCCCGAAAGCCAAGACAATACCAGTCTATGGGGTGCAGTATCCATAGGAACAGATACTACACTTTGATCTTAGCCAAGAGGCCAGCCAGTGAGTATTGATTTACTCCTCTCCAGGAGTTAGGCACAAGGCCAGTTTTATCTTACTCCCACAAGTAAGATGTGCCCCAAGGTCGGGTCAGGAAAGTGGGGTTTAAAAATTGCCTGGGCAGCCCCGTCAGCATTCCCCGGTAGGGGCGCCTCAGGCAGTAAGCAATAAACTTACTCCTCCCCAAAGAGGGGAGGCGAAGCCTGGGAAGGTGGACCTCCTAGAACTGCACAGGACAGACCCATAGACCGGCATAAATCAAGACCCGAAGGCCAAGACAACACCAGTATGGGGTGCAGTATCCATCGGAACAGATACTACACTTTGATCTTAGCCAAAAGGCCAGCCAGTGAGTAGCCATGCCGAGGGGATCTTATTTGGGCTTTGAATACTGTTATTTTTAATATTTGTTCAGGGTTTACTTGTAGGGTGAAGTATCCTTATGTTACCTGTACAGTTTGCTGGTTTTCTCATGCGTTTCTAAACCACCGGTACTTGCTTTGATGCGAAGTTCAAGACTTTTTAAACTCTCATGTGGATGATGTGGACTTCATTAGCTACACTAAGGAGATAATGAATCTATAGAGCATGCGCTACCTTTGGACTCAACCTGTACAAATAAATGACTATATTAATATTTGTAAAGGATTAGTACCTCTCCAAGATTGCGTATTTGTGTCATCCTCGACTCATCTCTATACATCCGAACAGTATGCGATGCGCAAAATACAGTCTCTCCATAGTGAATGACCATCCATGCATGAAGAACCACAACCGTACACGGTGTCAGCATGGTTTACTATGCATGGCTGATCTAGAAGAGTAAATCTCTAGATTCTGCTGTATTATTTGTATTATTTGGACTATTGTTCTCATCTTAATTGTTATTCTCTCAATGTTTCAGTCCCTGTAACCTTCGACCTTCTTCAGGTGCATTTAAAAAAAATTACTCAATTCTTCACGGTGATCATCGACAAATAAATGCTTCGACAGAGAAAACATCGCAGCTTCATTCTTGACCACGGGAAACTGCACTACTCCAGTGAGCAAAGAACCATAAAAGGGTAAAGTGTAGTGAAGGTTTGTAGTCCTGAAGATGACCTTTCGCAAATCATTAAGTATAAGCGGCTAAATCACACATGTGATGGCACAACAAAACAATCTACTCCTAGGCAGAGGTTTGTTCTCAAGTATGTGGCGAAGCTCTCTGGAGTATGGACATGAATGGATGGATTATCATCATATTCGGCATAACATCTGTTTTATCTGCTGGCATGTGTAAATTTAGAAATTGACTTCCAAACTAACCTATCTCTGGGCAGGTCTTTATTTATCCCTCTTTTGGTCAAGTCCATCCGTAACACTTTCACTATTTTTTCCTGGGTCTTCCTCTGCCGACTCAACTATTCTACATCTACTAATCCAAGTACACTCATCCATTCTTTAAACGTGGCCATACCAACAAAGTCTCCTGCTCTGCACACATCTCCCTATACTGTCCAAATTTAATCTTCCTCTGAGGTTATCAGAACTAAGCCTGCCTCATTCTCTTATATTTTTATAAGTGTTATTCAGTATTGTTTTTATAAGTACTTTTGATAACTAATTCAGTATTGTTCTTTTATAATTTCAATTTATTTTTGTTTGAAATAACTCTAATTCAATATTACTACTACTACTACTACTACTACTACTACTACTAATAATAATAATAATTATTATTATTATTATTATTATTATTATTATTATACTACTACTACTACTAATAATAGGCTTGTTGTCACTCAAACTCCAGAGTTATTATCAGTGAGCAATCACTGACGATGACTTGTGAGAACTACTACTAATACTACTATTACTACTACTAATAATAATCATAATCATCATAACCACCGCCATCATCATCATCATCATCATCATCATCATCATCATCATCATCATCATCATCATCATCATCAAATTCATGAAAAATTATGTAAATAATTCGAATTCATCCTCTCAAAAGTTCAGGAGAGAAAAAAAGAGAAATACCTTTACTTTGTTTCTTCCTGGTTTGGTGTTAAGGAGCCTCGTCGTCCCAGCACCAATCAATGTATGCAAATAAGATGAAGTGAGTCGTTTGATTATCTCATTTTGGGGGCGAGGGTGGGGAGGATTTTGTTGAGGAAATTTATGATTGTGAGTCACACTTTATTAGGGCAGACATTACAACTGGTTGTTTCATGAAATTAGGGCTGACAACCCCCCCCCTCCCCATCTCCCTTCCCCTTCTCCACCTCTCCCTTCCCTCTCTCTCGAGTCATTTTCTCCTCAAGAAAAATGGAGCAACACCACTAGAAATTGTTCTTTACAGATTTTAAGAAAAAGTGGATACTTTTTTTTCTTTTCGTAGAGAGGCGAGTAACTAGCGAAGTTTTATTTATTTGTTTATAATTGTTGCTTAAAGAAAAAAAGGAAAAAACTTCACGAGGGCAGAAATGGGGGGGGGGGTATGAAATATTTATCACCGTACTTAAGTAATCTTTCGTTTTGTAGGGAAAAATCAAGCTTCCCAAAAAGGGGCACTCTGGATCTTACCTCAGTTTAGAAGGATTTTTCCATACTACACATTGCTCCTAGCCTGAGGAGGCAAAACGGATGATTACGCAAGTTATTTTAATAAATAAACGAAATATATACGCTTTTTAAAAAATCGGCTGACTTGTAATCTTTCGTTTTGCCTCCCCACGAGGGCGGAGTTAGACTTCAAAAATCAGTTTCTAAACGGAAGCAATTTAAAATTTATGAAGTTTTTTCTTTTTTTTTCTGTAAGCAACAATTATAAACAAATAAATAAAACTTCGCTAGTTACTCGCCTCCCTACGAAAAGAAAAAAAAGTATCCACTTTTTCTTAAAATACACAACACGAAATATAGAATTGCGTTTAAAATTTGTTTTTTATTTAGTAAATAAAAAAAAATTCCGAAATATACTGCATAAATATATAACATAAATAAAAGATCTATTTACAAGTGTTTTGTAAATAGAGACCACGTGTATTGCGAGGTCAACCGGTGACTTCCAAAATATGTCCCACGTCTTGTGTTAATGATCTGGGGTCCCTATTCTTCTCTTGATCCAAATTTTTTTTATCATTCTTCAATATTTCAAACGCCCTGCGTTCTTCACCGGGAATTAATCTGATAAAAGGAATAACAAGAAATGGGGTCACCCGTGTGTGGAATATAAATGTGTTAGGAATAAGACGGTCATAGTTTTTTTTTTTTTTTTTGGGGGGGGGGGGGTAGAGGGGCAAGGTTTTTAAAAATATTTTTCTTTCACTTAATTTAAAGCTCATATTTCAGTTTACTTTTCTAATTATATGCATGACGTCACTCCTAATGCTTTTCTTACTTCCATTTTATCAGTTCCGACTGTTCTCAAACCTATAAACTTCAAAGCATAAAGTGTACAGGTTTTACTTATCCGGCCCTGAAGGTGCCTTTAGCAAGTATGTCAGTATAACCTACTAAACAACTCAAAAACTCCACACGTGTTTTATATTTTCCCTTCACTTATTTTAAAGCTTGTATTTCATTTTCCTTCCACAACATTCTACAATGAATGGATCAGTGCATTATTCCAAGAAACTTCAGAAAGTTGAACAATAAACTGAGTCAACTGTTTGATACAAACCACTTTAAAAATTGGCTGCAAATTTTCTGGTTAACATTAAGAGAATTTAAAAAAAATGCCGTTTGGCACTTTTTTTAAAAACAACTTATTGCATAAAACTGTTATATTTAATGTTTTTGTTAAAAATAAAAGTAAGTTATAGCAAGTTGAATGATAAACACTTGCTGCAGAACCGACTGCTAAGGTCGGCCCTATAAACTTTGTTAGATTAAAGAAAAGTGGGAAATTCCACTATAAATAAATAGTCGGCCCTATAAACTTTGAGAGCCATAAAATGTAGCAATATTTGGTCATGGGTATATTATTAAAAACGGAATTTTCCACGTGGAGGTTAGATTAAAGAAAAGTGGGAAATTCCACTATAAATCTAGGAATAGAAATTAAGTAAATGTTTTCCGGATATGACGTCATGGATAATCCAGAATGACTTTTTTGGGCTGATTGCCTGCGACACGAGTGGACATATATTCGGAATGCTCCTCCTACTATGGGATGGCATTTTATCAATGACGTGTAATACTGCATTTAAGACAACTGTGTTTATGTTTGGGAAGTTTTGAGATGAGGATTGATAATGTGTCTTATTTGTATTATTCAGACTAGTGTTCTCATCTTATATGTACTTCTCACGTTTCGACCGACGTAACCTCCGATCTTCTTCAGGTGTATCTTGTCGAACTCAAGAATTTGTATGGAATTTCGAACGGAACCCTTTATTTAATCCATGGGGGTAGTTTTCTCACGCTCCATCAGCCATGACCACAAGGACCCGTGACGCAACGGATATAAGTGCTAAGTAATAATCATTTCTAAGTGACAGTCTGTCTACTGGAGGTTGAAAGTTCAATCGTCATTGCGGGCGATACAATTACAAATTACTTAAGACTTCTACCCACTCATGGCTGACGGAACGAGAGCAAGCTACCTCCGTGGATTAAATAAAGGGTTCTGTTTTTCAACTAATACAAACAACTGTGTTTGTATTAGTTGGAAAAAGAACATGAAAGCCTCAGAGCAAAAATAATGTGTTGTGTTTTTTATTTCTTACGACTACAGATGTTAACAACAATAAAAAGAGGGAGAGAGACAGAGAGGCAGAACAACTCTACACACTCCCATGATCATCGCTGTCACTACTACAGAGAGATGTCAACTGATAGAGCTGGCTACCAACAACGTGTCATGAAGACTTAAGAGAACAGAAATATTTTGGATGAAGAATTGGTCGACCGTAGTGCGAAACAAATGACAAAGAAATATAACAGACAGGAATTTTGTTGACTATAAAAATAGCTGGTTTCATTTGGCTTGTGCAGGAACATTGATGTTTAGTGCCTGGTCGGCTTCTCAAACAATGATGGTACACATGCAAACGTTGCATTGTGGTTAAAGGATTGCTTGACAGACTAAAAGAGAAATGTTTCTGTCGTACTGCAGCTCAAAGACAGCTTGGTAGACTGAATCAAAAATGTTGCCAGATAAGCAAAAAAAAAAAAAATGATGCTAACTAATGAATGCAAAAAAAAAGTGATGCTAAAAAACAATGTCTAGTTTATTACCAAGAAAGTAGCGGTTGTAAGAAGAGAAAGTGAAAGTGATGCTAACTAACAATGTTCAGTTTATTACCAAGGAAGTGGCGGTTAATTTAATACTTAGTTAATACTTAGTTAATACTTAGTTTATTACAAAAGAAATGGAAGTTGGAAAAATGTAATAATAAAGGTGATGCTAACTAACAATGTCCAGCTTATTACCAAGGAAGTGGCGGTTAAAGAATGGAAAAATGACGGTGGCGGTTGTCAGAACAGACAGATGAAAGTGATGCTATCAAACTATGTCAGGTTAATAACACAGGAAGTGGCAATTGTAAGAATAGAAAGATGTATGTGATGCTAACTAACAATGTTAAGTTTATTACCAAAAAAGTGGTGATTGTAAGAATGGAAAGATTAAGGTGATGTCCGCAAACAATGTCCAGTTTATTACCAAAGAAATGGCTGTTGTTAGAATGAAAAGATGAAAGTGATGTAAACTAACAATGTTTAGTTTATTACCGACAAAGTTGCGGTTTCAAGAATAGCAAGATAAAAGTGATGGGTATTAAAAATGATTAGTTTATTACCGAGAGAATAGCAGTTGTAAGAATAGAAACATGAAAGTGATACTAACTAACGATCTTCTTTTTATTACCAAGTAAGTGGCCGGTGTCAGAACAGAAAGATGAAGTTGATGCTTACTAACAATGTTCAGTCTATTACCAAGCAAGTGACCGTTGTAAGAATAGAAAGATTAATGTGATGCTAACAAACAACGTTAAGTTTATCACCAAGGAATAGACGGTTGTTAGAATAGAAAAATGAAAGTGATACAAAGTAACGATCTTCTTTTTATTACCAAGTAAGTGTCCGTTGTCAGAACAGAAAGATGAAGTTAATGCTTACTAACAATGTTCAGTCTATTACCAAGCAAGTGACCGTTGTGAGAATGGAAAGATGAAGTTGATGCTTACTAACAATGTTCACTCTATTACCAAGCAAGTGACCGTTGTGAGAATGGTAAGATGAAGGTGATGCTAACAAACAATGTTAAGTTTATTACCAAGGAATAGGCGGTTGTTAGAATAGAAAAATGAAAGTGATACTAACCAACGTTCTTTTTATTACCAAGTAAGTGTCGGTTGTCAGAATGGAAAGATGAAAGTGATGCTTACTAACAATGTTCAGTCTATTACCAATCAAGTGACCGTTGTGAGAATGGTAAGATGAAGGTGATGCTAACAAACAATGTTAAGTTTATTACCAAGGAATAGGCGGTTGTTAGAATAGAAAAATGAAAGTGATACTAACTAACGTTCTTCTTTTTATTACCAAGTAAGTGGCCGTTGTCAGAATGGAAAGATGAAGGTGATACTTACTAACAATGTTCAGTCTATTACCAAGCAAGTGACCGTTGTAAGAATGGAAAGATGAAGTTGATGCTTACTAACAATGTTCAGTCTATTACCAAGCAAGTGACCGTTGTAAGAATGGTAAGATGAATGGTTATGCTTACTAACAATGTTCAGTCTATTACCAAGCAAGTGACCGTTGTGAGAATTGTAAGATGAAGGTGATGCTAACAAACAATGTTAAGTTTATTACCAAGAAAGAGGCGGTTGTAAGAATAGAAAAATGAAAGTGATACTAACTAACGTTCTTTTTTTTATTACCAAGTAAGTGGCCGTTGTCAGGATGGAAAGATGAAAGTGATGCTTACTAACAATGTTCAGTCTATAACCAAGCAAGTGACCGTTGTGAGAATGGTAAGATGGAGGTGATGCTAACAAACAATGTTAAGTTTATCACCAAGAAAGAGGCGGTTGTAAGAATAGAAAAATGAAAGTGATACTAACTAACGTTCTTTTTTTTATTACCAAGTAAGTGGCCGTTGTCAGGATGGAAAGATGAAAGTGATGCTTACTAACAATGTTCAGTCTATAACCAAGCAAGTGACCGTTGTGAGAATGGTAAGATGGAGGTGATGCTAACAAACAATGTTAAGTTTATCACCAAGAAAGAGGCGGTTGTAAGAATAGAAAAATGAAAGTGATACTAACTAACGTTCTTTTTTTTATTACCAATCAAGTGACCGTTGTAAGAATGGAAAGATGAATGTGATACTTACTAACAATGTTCAGTCTATTACCAACCAAGTGACCGTTGTGAGAATGGAAAGATGAAGTTGATGCTTACTAACAATGTTCAGTCTATAACCAAGCAAGTGACCGTTGTGAGAATGGTAAGATGGAGGTGATGCTAACAAACAATGTTAAGTTTATCACCAAGAAAGAGGCGGTTGTAAGAATAGAAAAATGAAAGTGATACTAACTAACGTTCTTTTTTTTATTACCAATCAAGTGACCGTTGTAAGAATGGAAAGATGAATGTGATACTTACTAACAATGTTCAGTCTATTACCAACCAAGTGACCGTTGTGAGAATGGAAAGATGAAGTTGATGCTTACTAACAATGTTCACTCTATTACCAAGCAAGTGACCGTTGTGAGAATGGTAAGATGAAGGTGATGCTAACAAACAATGTTAAGTTTATCACCAAGAAAGAGGCGGTTGTTAGAATAGAAAAATGAAAGTGATACTAACCAACGTTCTTTTTATTACCAAGTAAGTGTCCGTTGTCAGAATAGAAAGATGAAAGTGATGCTTACTAACAATGTTCAATCTATTACCAATCAAGTGACCGTTGTGAGAATGGTAAGATGAAGGTGATGCTAACAAACAATGTTAAGTTTATTACCAAGGAATAGGCGGTTGTTAGAATAGAAAAATGAAAGTGATACTAACTAACGATCTTCTTTTTATTACCAAGTAAGTGGCCGTTGTCAGAACAGAAAGATGAAGTTGATGCTTACTAACAATATTCAGTTTATTACCAATCAAGTGGCCGTTGTCAGAATGGAAAGATGAAGGTGAATCTTACTAACAATGTTCACTCTATTACCAAGCAAGTGACCGTTGTGAGAATGGTAAGATGAAGGTGATGCTTACAAACAATGTTAAGTTTATTACCAAGGAATAGGCGGTTGTTAGAATAGAAAAATGAAAGTGATACTAACCAACGTTCTTTTTATTACCAAGTAAGTGTCGGTTGTCAGAATGGAAAGATGAAAGTGATGCTTACTAACAATGTTCAGTCTATTACCAATCAAGTGACCGTTGTGAGAATGGTAAGATGAAGGTGATGCTAACAAACAATGTTAAGTTTATTACCAAGGAATAGGCGGTTGTTAGAATAGAAAAATGAAAGTGATACTAACTAACGTTCTTCTTTTTATTACCAAGTAAGTGGCCGTTGTCAGAATGGAAAGATGAAGGTGATACTTACTAACAATGTTCAGTCTATTACCAAGCAAGTGACCGTTGTAAAAATGGAAAGATGAAGTTGATGCTTACTAACAATGTTCAGTCTATTACCAAGCAAGTGACCGTTGTAAGAATGGAAAGATGAATGGTTATGCTTACTAACAATGTTCAGTCTATTACCAATCAAGTGGCCGTTGTCAGAATGGAAAGATGAAGGTGAATCTTACTAACAATGTTCACTCTATTACCAAGCAAGTGACCGTTGTGAGAATTGTAAGATGAAGGTGATGCTTACTAACAATATTCAGTTTATTACCAATCAAGTGGCCGTTGTCAGAATGGAAAGATGAAGGTGAATCTTACTAACAATGTTCACTCTATTACCAAGCAAGTGACCGTTGTGAGAATGGTAAGATGAAGGTGATGCTAACAAACAATGTTAAGTTTATTACCAAGGAATAGGCGGTTGTTAGAATAGAAAAATGAAAGTGATACTAACCAACGTTCTTTTTATTACCAAGTAAGTGTCGGTTGTCAGAATGGAAAGATGAAAGTGATGCTTACTAACAATGTTCAGTCTATTACCAAGCAAGTGACCGTTGTAAGAATGGAAAGATGAAGTTGATGCTTACTAACAATGTTCAGTCTATTACCAAGCAAGTGACCGTTGTAAGAATGGTAAGATGAATGGTTATGCTTACTAACAATGTTCAGTCTATTACCAAGCAAGTGACCGTTGTGAGAATTGTAAGATGAAGGTGATGCTAACAAACAATGTTAAGTTTATTACCAAGAAAGAGGCGGTTGTAAGAATAGAAAAATGAAAGTGATACTAACTAACGTTCTTTTTTTTATTACCAAGTAAGTGGCCGTTGTCAGGATGGAAAGATGAAAGTGATGCTTACTAACAATGTTCAGTCTATAACCAAGCAAGTGACCGTTGTGAGAATGGTAAGATGGAGGTGATGCTAACAAACAATGTTAAGTTTATCACCAAGAAAGAGGCGGTTGTAAGAATAGAAAAATGAAAGTGATACTAACTAACGTTCTTTTTTTTATTACCAAGTAAGTGGCCGTTGTCAGGATGGAAAGATGAAAGTGATGCTTACTAACAATGTTCAGTCTATAACCAAGCAAGTGACCGTTGTGAGAATGGTAAGATGGAGGTGATGCTAACAAACAATGTTAAGTTTATCACCAAGAAAGAGGCGGTTGTAAGAATAGAAAAATGAAAGTGATACTAACTAACGTTCTTTTTTTTATTACCAATCAAGTGACCGTTGTCAGAACAGAAAGATGAAGTTGATGCTTACTAACGATGTTCAGTTTATTACCAAGCAAGTGACCGTTGTGAGAATGGAAAGATGAAGGTGATGCTAACAAACAATGTAAAGTTTATTACCAAGGAATAGGCGGTTGTTAGAATAGAAAAATGAAAGTGATACTAACCAACGTTCTTTTTATTACCAAGTAAGTGTCGGTTGTCAGAATGGAAAGATAAAAGTGATGCTTACTAACAATGTTCAGTCTATTACCAATCAAGTGACCGTTGTGAGAATGGTAAGATGAAGGTGATGCTAACAAACAATGTTAAGTTTATTACCAAGGAATAGGCGGTTGTTAGAATAGAAAAATGAAAGTGATACTAACTAACGTTCTTCTTTTTATTACCAAGTAAGTGGCCGTTGTCAGAATGGAAAGATGAATGTGATACTTACTAACAATGTTCAGTCTATTACCAAGCAAGTGACCGTTGTAAGAATGGAAAGATGAAGGTGATGCTTACTAACAATGTTCAGTCTATTACCAAGCAAGTGACCGTTGTAAGAATGGAAAGATGAAGGTGATGCTTACTAACAATGTTCAGTCTATTACCAAGCAAGTGACCGTTGTAAGAATGGAAAGATGAAGGTGATGCTTACTAACAATGTTCAGTCTATTACCAAGCAAGTGACCGTTGTAAGAATGGAAAGATGAAGGTGATGCTTACTAACAATGTTCAGTCTATTACCAAGCAAGTGACCGTTGTAAGAATGGAAAGATGAAGGTGATGCTTACTAACAATGTTCAGTCTATTACCAAGCAAGTGACCGTTGTAAGAATGGAAAGATGAAGGTGATGCTTACTAACAATGTTCAGTCTATTACCAAGCAAGTGACCGTTATAAGAATGGAAAGATGAAGGTGATGCTTACTAACAATGTTCACTCTATTACCAAGCAAGTGACCGTTATAAGAATGGAAAGATGAAGGTGATGCTTACTAACAATGTTCAGTCTATTACCAAGCAAGTGACCGTTATAAGAATGGAAAGATGAAGGTGATGCTTACTAACAATGTTCACTCTATTACCAAGCAAGTGACCGTTGTAAGAATGGAAAGATGAAGGTGATGCTTACTAACAATGTTCAGTCTATTACCAAGCAAGTGACCGTTATAAGAATGGAAAGATGAAGGTGATGCTTACTAACAATGTTCACTCTATTAACAAGCAAGTGACCGTTGTAAGAATGGAAAGATGAAGGTGATGCTTACTAACAATGTTCAGTCTATTACCAAGCAAGTGACCGTTATAAGAATGGAAAGATGAAGGTGATGCTTACTAACAATGTTCACTCTATTACCAAGCAAGTGACCGTTATAAGAATGGAAAGATGAAGGTGATGCTTACTAACAATGTTCAGTCTATTACCAAGCAAGTGACCGTTATAAGAATGGAAAGATGAAGGTGATGCTTACTAACAATGTTCAGTCTATTACCAAGCAAGTGACCGTTGTAAGAATGGAAAGATGAAGGTGATGCTTACTAACAATGTTCAGTCTATTACCAAGCAAGTGACCGTTATAAGAATGGAAAGATGAAGGTGATGCTTACTAACAATGTTCACTCTATTACCAAGCAAGTGACCGTTATAAGAATGGAAAGATGAAGGTGATGCTTACTAACAATGTTCAGTCTATTACCAAGCAAGTGACCGTTATAAGAATGGAAAGATGAAGGTGATGCTTACTAACAATGTTCAGTCTATTACCAAGCAAGTGACCGTTGTAAGAATGGAAAGATGAAGGTGATGCTTACTAACAATGTTCAGTCTATTACCAAGCAAGTGACCGTTATAAGAATGGAAAGATGAAGGTGATGCTTACTAACAATGTTCACTCTATTACCAAGCAAGTGACCGTTATAAGAATGGAAAGATGAAGGTGATGCTTACTAACAATGTTCAGTCTATTACCAAGCAAGTGACCGTTATAAGAATGGAAAGATGAAGGTGATGCTTACTAACAATGTTCAGTCTATTACCAAGCAAGTGACCGTTGTAAGAATGGAAAGATGAAGGTGATGCTTACTAACAATGTTCAGTCTATTACCAAGCAAGTGACCGTTGTAAGAATAGAAAAATGAAAGTGATACTAACTAACGTTCTTTTTTTTATTACCAAGTAAGTGGCCGTTGTCAGAATGGAAAGATGAAGGTGTATCTTACTAACAATGTTCACTCTATTACCAAGCAAGTGACCGTTGTGAGAATTGTAAAATGAAGGTGATGCTAACAAACAATGTTAAGTTTATTACCAAGGAATAGGCGGTCGTTAGAATAGAAAAATGAAAGTGATACTAAGTAACGATTTGCTTTTTATTAACAAGTAAGTGGCCGTAGTCAGAACAGAAAGATGAAGTTGATGCTTACTAACGATGTTCAGTTTATTACCAAGTAAGTGGCCGTTGTCAGGATGTAAAGATGAAAGTGATGCTTACTAACAATGTTCACTCTATTACCAAGCAAATGTCCGTTGTAAGAATGGAAAGATGAAGGTGATGCTAACTAAGAATGTCCTGTTTATTACCTAGGAAATGGCCGTTGTAAGAATGGAAAGATGAACGTGATGCTAAGAATGTCGTGTTTATTACCAAGGAAATGGCCGTTGTAAGAATGGAAAGATGAAGGTGATTCTAACTAAGAATGTCCTGTTTATTACCATGGAAATGGCCGTTGTAAGAAGGGAAAGATGAAGGTTATGCTTACTAAGAATGTCATGTTGATTACCAAGGAAATGGCCGCTGTAAGAATGGAAATATTAAGGTGATGCTAACTAAGAATGTCCTGGTTATTACCAAGTAAGTGGCCGTTGTAAGAATGTAAAGATGAAGGGAATGCTAACTTAGAATGGGCTGTTTATTACCAAGGAAATGGCCGTTGTAAGAATGTAAAGATGAAGGTGATACTAACTAAGAATGTCCTGTTTATTACCAAGGAAATGGCCGTTCTAAGAATGGAAAGATGACGGTGATGCTTACTAAGAATGTCATTTTAATTACCAAGGAAATTGCCATTGTTAGAATGTAAAGATGAAGGTAATGTGACAATATTAACTGGCCCTACGAAAGCATACACGGCTAGTATAAATTGGCCCAGTAGAATATAATTTAATTTCTTGTTAGAAATTAGAGTATCAATTTATATTTTCAGAGTGACCTATAGACTTCTTATGTATCCATAAACATTAACCAACATTGGACCTCAAATAAACAAATGAGAACTAGCTTGATAAATAACATTTCTCCACTGAAGATAAACAAGTTTATATATCAATTTATATGATCAGTTACCTCAAAACATCTTCAATCTCAGATGGCATTATCAGAATTGAACCTTGTAGTTTCGAATGGGAAAACAATGGAAATGCAATATACTTATAATTTGGATAAGGATAAACAATTTTCAAGTTTGATTTATATTGTCAGAGTGATCTATAAACATCTTATGTCTCAAATAACATTATCGAAGTTGAACTTTGTTGTTAGATTCACAAGCGATTTCCATATAAAGGAGTTGAAGTTGAGAGAGATAGTTAGTCGGTGATAGAGAGTCGGCGATAAGCATCGGGTGAGGACTGGTCAGTCGGCGATAAGCAGTCAGTGAGGACTGGCCAGTCAGCGATAAGCACTGGGAGAAGACAAGCCAGTCGGTGATAAGCATTGGGTGGGGACTAGCCAGAGTTACACCAAGCAGACCGTGAATTAATCAATGAGAGAAACGGACATAAGAACCCTTCTCTATTCGAGAAAGATATCACACCTCGGGATACGTGTGTCCTCGCCCGAGCTTAGAACAGCACGCCACTGATAGAGGGATAAATTGTCCATCGGTCCAATTACATTCTAGAGTGAACTCAACATTATCTGGCCACTGGCCTAGTGACTCAACAAGTGTATATTTTATTTTATTATTCATTATTAAGAATAATTATTTTCTAAGAAAACCACAGCGGACTTGTCTTCTTTCCTTCAACAGTTCTGCATGAATGACCTTTCATTCCACAGGGATCCCGAGTTGCTGATCCCCCCTCAACGGTCACCCACTTATCTAAACAAACACAACTTGGGGGTGGGTGTGACCTTACGAGAGGCCTCTTCGACAACCGCGGCCTTCTTCGGAGCAGCAACTTTTGTACCAACAGGATCACGTGACTAACCAGCCCAGGAGCGGCCAACTGGTGACGTCACGGGTGGGAAAAGGCCTTGTTTCATTTGGTGCCGTGACCAGGATCTCAGACCTTGCCGGTTGACCACGAAAAGGACCGAACCGGAGTTGTGACATCCACAGATTGAAAAAAAAAAAGTTTCAATAAGTGTTGTAATTTTTTTTTCAAGAATGTTGAGAGGAAGGAAAAGAATCCGTTTTTTTTTTAAGAAAAAAAAAATATATATATATATATATTATATATATATCAAAAGAACTCTGAGAGCACAGCCAGACCACGAACTTTAGTCGGTCGACTATAAGGTCTAGGCAAGCTCACGAAAACAACCACCCGACAACAGTAGACCACAGAAGGAGCGGACCGCCAAAGAAACGGGTAAGTGCCTCTTTGTTTCCATTGTTCAATTGCTCAGTTCTGTACTCCATCAGTGTAGTAGGAGAGTAGGGATGGAATTCCAAAGGCAAGCAGTTCGAGGAGAGAAGCTAGTGGAGTAGAAAACCTTCTGGCATCTGGGGACATCTACAGTGAAGGGAGGTGAGTTTGCTGCTCATCGGGTTTTTCAGAGAATTTACGTTGAGGGTACAAGTGCAGCAAGTTCGTCGGAGGTCATTCTGTTGAAGTACTTGTAAAACAACACGCACAGGGATGCAACATTGCGACGATTGCACAGGGGCTGGAGCTTGCTAGAACAAATATGAACAAATCTCAACATAAGTTTCGCTAAGATCAAAGTGTATTATGATGATTGTTATTCAGACGATGATGATGATTATAACTATCTACCTGGAAATGTTCGTTTGGATTATTCAGAATATTCGGATGACTATTTGATGATTTGGTTGTTATTTTCACAACGTTTCAGCCGATGTAACCTCCAAATATTATCAAGTGCATCTTTTCTAACTTTGGAATCTTTGTTGAACATGGGAACCTATACATAATTTTGAACAAACCCTTTATTTAATCGACAGTGGTAGATTGTTCTTGTTCTGTCAACCGTGACCAAGTAAAAGTGTTAATTAATTATGTTATTTTTAGTTATTATCGCCTGTAGTAAGAATTGAACCTTCAACCTCGAGGAGAATGTTACCAATAACTGATTGCTAATGTATGCCTTTAACCATTGCACCACAGCTCAATTCCGTATAGGTCTGTGAGTTTGAAAAAAATACATCTGAAGAAGGTCAGGAATTACATCAACCAAAATGTTACAAAATAACCAAAATATTATGAAAATAAAACACAAGATGAGAATAGTAGTTCAAATAATCAAAATCCTCATCTAAAAAATTCTGAAAAAATTACTTGTTCCTTTATTGATTTGATCTCAGTCGTTGTTATGGCATCATCATCATCATCATCATTTAACATCTGCTGAACGGTTTGTAGAAATTGACTTTCAAACTAACCTATCTCTGCTCAGGTCTTTATTTATCTCTTTCTCTCAAGTCCATTCTTAACACTTTCCCCCATATTTTCCTTGGCCTTCCCCTGTGAGTTGAACCTGCTACCTCAACTATTCTATATCTACTAATCCAAAACTCTCATCCATTCTTTCAATGTGGCCATACCATCAAAGTCTTCTGTTCTGCACACATCTCTACATACGGACTAGATTTAATCTTCTCAGGTCATCAGATCTAAGTCTGTCTTTAAGACTTATATTACACATCCATCATATCATTTCTCTCCATGCAATGCATGTCCTCAACACTCGCTGGCCAGGTTTCATTTCCATACACATGCCTGATAGACTCTTCTCTTGGTCGACAGTGGAAATGCTTTGCTGGTTAGTAATGGCAGAAGTTCCCTGAATCCAGTCCTAACTCTTGCAATCACACTAGAACCTGCTCTGCAATGGTATCACCAAGATAACAAAACTTCTAAACATCCTCAATAGTTTTGTCATCTAGATATACTTTCTCCACATCCGAGTTTTCATCCATCTCCATTGTCTCACACTTCTTGCACACAAACTGGTTATCTTCTCTCAAGCTACCAGTATTTTCACTGCACGTCTTGTGTATCCAATTCTCACAGGTACCATAAAAAATTGAGTTGCACCCAACTCCCTTTCGACAAACTGAGCAGTGGAAATTTCCTCTTTCTGGGAGCTTTCCAACACTTGGTCTTGGTAACGTTCACTCTCAGACCTTTATTTTCCATAGGATTCCTCCAAATCTTTAACTTAACAATTAGGTTTTCCATTGTTTTACAGGAAAATACTACATCATCAGCACACAGCAGACAAACCGTACAAAACTCCCTGGACACAAATGGAAAACAACAGATTCAGTACAGAAACATGTACTTCAATATTTAAGCTGTCACTAAATGTGTTGTAGATTCTAACATCACTTTGAACATTTCTGTACATTGCTCGAACAAACTTAACCAACCACCTGTTTGCCCCTAATTGATGCAAAGCCTACCAGACAACTTATGTTAAAAGCTGTCTTCACATCCACAAAAACAAAATACAGGTTCTCCTTCTTACCAAGGTACTTCTCTTGCATTTGTCTTAGGATAAATATAGCACTAGCGGTCTTTACCCATGTATAAAACCAAACTGCATTTCATCTATGCTTATCTGACTTCTTATTTGTTGCTCAATTAGTCTCTAAATGACTTCCATCAACTGTGAGCCTCTGTCTGTGCTTTCCCTTTACCATTGTAACAATTCGCAATTGTACTAAGATCCTAGTATTTTGGAATAACCTCTTCTTTTATAATCTGATTTGTTAGGTTTGTGATCATCTCAATGCTCATTTCACCCGCAGCCTTCAACATTTCTGCAACAACGTCTGAGGGTCCTGCAGCCTTACTCTTCTTCATCCTACTCACAACTTCTCATATCAGTTCTTTCTCAATTATTATAGCTGAACCAGCAATTGATTAACAGCTGGTATTGAGAGTTTTTATACCCTCTAAACATTTCCAACATAGACCGGCCATGGTTTACTCCCGAGTGTTCTGCTGTGATTGCTCATATAAATCACTTTTATCTCTTTATCATCAGGATAGATGCCACAAAACAAAAGTCACCTTTAAAAGTGTCTACCACCACTGCAAATGGGTTATAGTGAACCCGAACTAGTCTTACACCCATTCTGTTCAAGCTAGAATTGCTGAGCTTCTTTTTTTTGTGATTTTTTAAATAACCCGACAGGGTACTGAACGTGTTTCTCTAACCCTAACCACAACGATGACTGAACAGATAAGACATTTACTTCCACAATCATTAATGGTCCTGAGGTGATTTCATCAGAATCTGATAAAGCCAAACTTTTTGCAAAGAATTTTGCTATAAATTCCATACACTGCAATCAGGGTCACCAACTTCCGGAATTCCCCCTATGACTGTGAATACTCTTACTGATATACATATATCGGTCAGAGACGTTGGCAAACTTATCTGGAACATCGATGCTAGCTAGGCAACTGGTTCTGACAACGTTCTAGTTATTGTCTTTAAGAAGCTGCTACCGGAACAAGTTGCTTGAATCTATAATAAATAAAAAAATTGTCAAGCATCTGAGAAAAAATAATGTACTTAGTGACAAACAAGTGTACTAACTGTAATATTGCATAGGATCAGTGAATCCTTTGACGAGGACTTTATTTCTAGAGAAATAGCTCAACATATCGAAGACCTTTGATAGGGTCTGGTCATGGCCATCCTAAAGAAAACCCAGGCCAGTGCACTAAGTCGAGTTTCTCTGGTGACATCATTGATAGTGGTTAGTAAGAACCACGATCTTCGTTACGAAAATCATGGTAAAAAACAATTTTACTGTTTTCCCGCTAAAATTACATTTTTTTCTGTCATTTCCAAAAGATAAAGATGCCTTCCATATTGCCAGAGAAATTGTAAAAATGGCCCAAAAGTAAATGTCTTTTCTTTTCTGAAAGATAAAGAATTATTTTGGACTTGGGCACGTTTTATTAAATGGGATAACTTCAGTCCTACGAAATATAGCAAGGAATATTTTTATTTAAAATTATTTATTATTTGTTTAAATTTTTTAAATTATTCATTGTTTGTTTTGAATTTGTTTATTTTATTGTTTACTCTCTAAATTATTAATTCAGTTTTTGCAGTATTTGATTGTATTATGCTTAAAAAGAAAATATTGAAGAAAATATTGTTGGTTAGAACGTATAAACATGTTCTAACCAACAATATTTCTACACAACAAATAATAGGTTGATATTATTGTAACATTAAACAATTAACTAGTCATTGTGAATTCTTGTTTTTTAAAAATTTATATTGAATAAAGATCAGTTTAAGTATAAATCGAATCGTGTTCCTTCCTTTCCTTTTTTTAACTGCAATTTTTTAAGTTTTCTAATACTGTTTTTAAAAAGTTCTCATTCATTAGGTGCAAATATTAGAAAATCATGTCATTATTTCTGCAATGTTATTATTTTTTTGTGAAAATATTAAATAAACAATGCTTTATTAAATGCTAATATTGTTAATTTGAGAAATTAATTTTTCTTTGAGTTATATTGATTTTATTAACACAGAATTTAGAGGCTTTTTTCGTAATATATGAGAACTATATTTTAAAATATACTTTTAATTGTTAACATCTACGATGCTTTATTTTCATTAAAAAAAAAAAAATAAATTCATGCATTCTTTTTTAGTACCGTGATATAACTGTTTTTTGTTTACACAAAATAATATATTTGCACTAAGATTTCTAATAAAGTAATGAATTAATTATATTCCGTGATCGTTAATAAATATTGAAAATTGGTTGATTTCCTGAATTTCGATGAAGGGATAGGGCCAGAATATTTTGACATTTTTTAGATCAGCCATTCATTTTGCTTATAGTCTGACTGTCTGACAGATCCTGTTTGCTACTTTATAGCATGACGTCATTTTCCAGTGCACTGGCCTGGTTTACTTTACGACAGGGTTGCTTCACAAACTTGCTGGCAATGTCCTTGCAACCTTTCTCTCTGACAGGTCTAGAAAAGTAGCTGTTGATAGGCAGAAGTCTGAAGCACATAGCATCATTGCCTCAATGCTCTCTCCTGGGCCTAACCCTTTTCCTAGTTACGTTCTGAGATCATTTGTTGACATCTACACAGATGACACAACTGTCTATGGCAACACATTGGGGGGGGGGGGGACGTCCACCCACAAGTCTGGTCTTTTACCTCAAACAGTGTATCCTCTAGCTTCTTCTATTGTTCTTTCACACTTCCTGTAGTGGATCTAGTAGCCGAAGGCTCCATCTCTGAACTCACATTTCACATTCTAATTTCAGTTTTACTTTTCTCTCAGCTGAAAATCGAAAAATATGATATATACATAAATAATCAAGAATTGAAGATTTTTTTAATTAAATGTTTTATTTTTAAGAAAATAATTATTTCTGTTATTAAAAAAAGAGTTTGTGAATTGATAGTTTTTTTTGATTTTTTCAATTTTTATTAATAAGTTAAAAAAACAAAAAAAATATTTTTTTAAATATATATATTTAAAAATATTTTTTAGTTTTTTTTAACTTATTTAAAAAAACAAACTTTTAGCCCAAATCCAGAAATGAAATCAATGACAACGAAAAATGTGATTGGAAAATATTAGTCATTAAAAAAATAATTTTTTTTTATTTAACTTATTTAAAAAAACACCTTTTAGCCAAAATCCAGAAATTAAATCAATGACAAAGAAAAATGTGATTGGAAAATATTAGTCATTAAAAAAATATTTTTTATTTTTATTTAACTTATTTAAAAAAAAAACCTTTTAGCCAAAAGCCAGAAATGAAATCAATGACAACGAAAAATGTGATTGGAAAATATTATTCATTAAAAAATTTTTTTCTTTTCTTCTAAAAGCGAGATGGATTACGATGGATTAAGATTGATTAATTCCAGAAATCTGAAAAAGTTTTGAAATTTCATTGTCAGGTTAGAACCAAGAAGAGGCTAGTATGTGTGTAACTGTGGCCGTTAAAGTAATCGATAAATGGTTTTGTGGTCATATTGTGTTGAAAGGCAGTGAAGATTGTCCCACCATTGAAATAAAAAGTTTTCTGCAATCAGTCGGAACCACGGAGTCAAAAGAATTCCTCGATCTTCAGCCGTTACTGTGGAAAGAAAAAGAAAAAATATATACACAGGGTGTATAAGGTATTTGTTATTTTTACAATTGCAGGAATATTTTTTTTACTTTTTATTTTTGGTAATCATACAGTATAGTTAACAGGCAAGAAATCGAAAAAACAAAATATAGAAACGCATTAAGATTTAATTTATAGTTAACAAGAAAAAAGGGGTGAAAAAAAAATTTATAACAAATAACTTTTACCAAACACAAGAAAATGTCATCTTTTATCGATCTGCGTAGCTTTTCAGTTTTAAAACTTCTTAAAAGTGTTTTTTTAATTTCTTATCGCAGTTTTGAAAAACAATACGAACAGCAGTCCAAAGTATTTTGAAATTAAAAACAGTTTCAGTAAGTTAAAAACATACAAATCAGTCGAAAATTAAATATTTGACCGATTAGTGACAGTTATTAGTTATATTTTTGTTGAATTTTAGATTTTTCAGTTAAACATACAACAGCGAACCTTCAAGTAAAGAAATGACGCCATCTTGAATCCCTATTTTTCAAAGTCTGCACAATCGTCTAATTTTCTATCGACCCATAAAATTTAAAAGTGTGGAAACTGATTGTGAGATTTATTATCTCTGAATTTGTTACCCTAATCAAACTGGCAGGCACACCTCACATCGGACTTAGACTTAGTGGTAAGTGAGCTTCTTTTCTTGTTTTTTTTAAATTTTTTACTATCTTAAGCCTGAAATTAGTAACCCCCTCCGAAAAAATAACAATCGACGCCATCTTTGATTGACTTGTGTTCACATGAGTAAAATTAACGATAATAAATCTTACAAGCAGTTTCCGCACTTTAAAATTTGAAGGGTCGATAGAAAATTACATTTTTATGCGTTTGGTAAAAGTTATTATTTATTTTTCGACTGTTAATTATACTGCATGATTACTATATTTTCAATATTTCGGAATTATCAATCGCAGTCACTATAATAAGACAACAACTGAAAAGACACACAAATGACGGTAAAAGGTTAAATATAGGAATTAAGAAATCAAACGATTTTTAAAAATCACTTGATTCTTCATTTACAAAATTCGCAAAGAGCTTAAGATAAAAAGATAGACACACTGATAGTATTGGAACACCTTAATTTATTCGGCAAGTACAGCACACCGTTAGTGGTAATCCTAGAAGATCCATGAGGTTGATTGCAAAAAAAATCCATGTTCCAGAAAGAACAATCTGAAATGTTGGCCACATCAGATGCAAGTCTTACATGATGAGGAAAGGCCATTTTATGACAGAAAAGTTAATGGAAAATCAAAGCTAAAAGACTTGTGACAAAATTTTTTAAATTTTTATGATGGCATCGACTCTAACATTTGGTTTCCTCGCTCCCCATATCTCAATCTTTTGAACTGCTATGTATGGTGCGTAGTTGAAAAAAAGGTTAATGAGCATCCTCATAACACTAAATATCCCTAAACGTTTTCATATTTAGAGTAATGTCCAATATGAACACAAACTATCTGATCCCGTCATTAAAGTTGAAGAAAACTTAATGAATCAAATCAAATCACATAACGTTAAATTTTTTTAAATTCTTATCCTCAAAAACGTTTTTCAGTAAAAATACATTATTTGTTTCTAAAAGTTGTTTTGGCATATTTATAAATCTCTCCTCAAATATTTATGCCCTTTGTAAGAAAATAATGGAATATGAGGCTAGCGTCTCAGTTTTTGTTACATGCATGTTTTATTATCAAAGACTTGTGCATATTAAAGCATAGACATGGCCCCAAACTGTTTATACCGACACAGAGACATCATAATGGTTGTGGTGAGGGCAACTGGTCTAATAAAAAAAAATCTAATAAAGTACTTAGATACAATTTCTGGAAGACCAAACTGTAGGGAAGTACAAATAGCAGCCCTAAAAGGGACAACATCTATCCTAAAGAGAGCCCTCGGATATAAGTTTAACTTATAGGGAAATCAAGTGTTAGCATCAAGAGGGGCCCCCTTTGATCTCATCAAATTAACTGAACTAAAATGAGAAAACAATTTTATCAAATTTTACAAAATGCAGAAGATAAAATGGAAGAACGTAAACGACAATTTTATTTTTTACTTTCTTCCATTTCATCTTTATTAATCAAAAGACTTTATCAGAGTGAAACAAGTTGGAAGTCTGAAACAATTGCAAATCTGAAAAAGCAATACTATAAATTTTACTTTACAAAAATAAATAAGATTACTTGTGAATAATTGTTTTTAATGCACCATGAAAACAAATAAAGAATATAATTTTAGCATGAAATGTAATTTAAATAAATCCAACTCTAATAAGTGGGTACTGGTACAGCTTTTGAACCAGACAAAACTGACTTTTCATTCGGCCTTTTCCAACTGTTTATGTAAACACCCAGCGCTTATCCAATCAGAACACAAGAAAAACAGACAAGTTAAATTATACATTGATTAAATCTTAAATTGGCGATTATCAAGAATTTCCAACAGAGAAACAAAGGGGTGAAGAAAAAAAAAAATAGTCAACAAATAACTGTTAAAAGTAGGTTACGGTTAGGAAAAAAAACGTTTTGTTTTTTAATTTTTTATATTAATTTTCTCATGAAATAAAAAAATATATATATATATACATATATAAAGTTGTTGCATTATTTTTTTTCTGTTGGAACGCCACCTCGTTTTAATTTTGACACCAGTTCGTTTTCATTCGGCTTTTTTTGGCTGTTTACATAATCTTGCGTTGGCAAACGTCGGTTTTATCTGGTTCAAAAGCTGTACAACTCAAATAAAGACGTGGCAGTTATCAAACATCTTTATTACCAGTACTGATAAATGTTGAGAATGTTGAGTTTTGAAAGGATAGTTTTATTTTGCTTTGTCATCTGTCATCAGTGAAACGGTCTGTCATCATGTTTTATGGCAGAAATCAGTTCAGCAGAGAATAAATAATCATGGAAATGGAAGAGTTTAAAGTTTATTTGTGAGAAAATGCTTTTTTTTGAATGGAAATGATCACCCCGCTCCCTTTCTCTCTCAAGTTAGAAATAAAACAAAATGTAACATTGAATAATTGTTTAATATTTCAATATTTTTTTCAAAAGTTTGTTTTATTTTTTTAACTTTTATTCACCCCAAACAAGGCAGCACATTGCCACTGAGATGTAAGGGACTACTGTGATTTAGAGGCCATATTTTTAGGGGCATCCTAAGTGTGCAGCCAGATGTTTGTTCACATTACATTTAAATTTCTGCATATTGCTACAGTCAGGGAAAGGAAGCAGGGAGGAGATTCCAAAGGTTAGCAGTTTGAAGAAAGAAGCTATTAGAGCAGAAAGCCTTCCTGCATCTATAGTAAAGGGGTAGGATTTTGCTGCTTGTCGGGTTGGTCGGGGGTGTTACTTGAGGGCATTTTTTCTTTTTCTTTTTTTAAAGATATTTTAACCCCAAACCACTTGACAGAGCGGAGTGACTGTCTTTAAGAATCAACCACTTGTATCCGAGATGGACAAAAGGGAGTGAGACCTTCTGACTAAGTAGCTTGACACGCCTGATGATTGACTGGGGGCAGAAAAGTACATAATTAAGAGCACTCAATTTAGTTTGTTTCGACCGAAGAAAGATGAAGAAAAAAAACCTTTAAAATGAATTTTATTTGACTGAGATCAGAAGGGGAGTTACCGGGGCCACATCGACTTTGATGGGCAGAAAAGGGGGCTGGATCAGGACGAGGACGCCATAGATGGGGGAAGCTAATGGTAAGCTCGTGTCCATATAAGCAGGCCCTCGAATGGATAACAGTGAGAGTCGGAGAGACGATCTGTAAGTAAACGTCAGACCAAAGTCCAGACCCGCTGCTGCCAGGTGAAGTGTGTCCAACTTCCGAGACTTCACGCTCACTCCCCAAGTCACATTATCGACAAGAACGTCTACCAATACCCGAATCAGTGTCACACACGAACAGCAGTAGGAAAGGTTTGAACTGTGTTTTTCTCTGATTTTTATTATATTTATATAAATTGTTTTTCTTACTCTTTTAAACTCGAGTCGATCCTTATTCTTTTGATAACATCAGTGATGCCGTCACGTTGAACGTTCTCTTTATTAGCCCTAAGGTCCCAGCGTGTGATCAAACCTTGCCCAAGATCAATAACACAACGTAGGATGATAAGTGATTCATCACAGACTACGCCGGACCATTCGTGGATCTCAACACCGAGATGCTCTCAGGACGAAGAGATCCCAATGGAGAAGCACAACGTCATAATGGTGCCACAATAGTAAATAGAAATTGGCTTGAAATCAAATATCGATCTTGAAGATACATGGCTATATGGGTCTAACTTTAATAATTCAACTAATTTAATATTATATGTATATGTTGTTATATATGGCATCTGTCAGTCGCAACGACTATGGATAAGCGCCGTATTGGGATGTTGTTTGCGTGCATCTCTTTGTGTGACTGTAGAGACCAATTCTTGATTTGCATGGTCTACTACAGCGTTGACATATGAAGGCTGTTGTATAATGTGTCACTTTGGCTTGTTGGTCTGCCTGTAAGCTCGCTCTTCTCCTAGCTCTCTTTGCAGCATTTTCATTGTGGAGGGTCTTCTCACTGATGATCATTCCCTGGCGTATCTGTTTCCTCCAGGCAGGTCTGTCAGCTGCAAAGGCTTCCCATGTATTAATGTCAATTGAGCAAGCCTTCATATCTTGCTTGCAAACATCCTTGAAGGGGACGACTTCTTTTTCTTGAGCCTGAGGCAAGCTCACCATAAAGAAGATCTTTATATATATATATATATATATATATATATATATATATATATATATACATATATATTATATATATACACATATATATTATATATATACATATATAAATGTTGTTGAATATGACAGACAACTTATGTCTGGATATCCTTGTGTGGATCCATTTGCCGAATCAAGGTCTTTGTTTTGGGGGGTAATTGGTCAATGAATCTGTCATAACTGTAAGTGTCCCAAGTGCTTTCAGGGGAATCAGGTAAAGACCATGGTGTTAGTGCTAATATTAATAGGTTGTATTACAGAGAAAATGCTGCCTAAATATACATATATATATATATATATATATATATATATATATCCATGTGTAATATCCATGGCCACATGTTTCATCATCTATGACTCATCAGAATGGCTAGACCTAACGAAATTCAAAACAGAGAACCCAAGGACTGATGCCCGACACTGCCACTGAGCGAAGAACCCCACTAGTTGTAGTGGAAGAAATGTATCGCACTTATAGATGTTGTCATTTTATTTATTTTTATGTGCTATACTGATAATTGAACATATTTAACTATTGATACAGAAAAACATTCACCTGAATGCTGGGTGGGAATCATTGTTTCCTTCACCAATATAAGAGCATACATAGATCCACATAGATATACACACCAACACAGGAATATATATATATATATATATATATATATATATATATATATATATATATATAAATGCACACATATACATGTATATCTTAATATTGCTCTCCTGTAGTTTCAAGCTGTTATAAGCTGTAAAAATTCTATAGTGGATCCACCACTAACAATTGAGTGTGTGTATGTGTACATGCAGAGGTGAGGGTCTGCCTTACCCAAAAGATCTCTCATTCCTTTTTTGTCCAGATATTTGGTGCTCCGCACTTCATTCTGATTCGGGTCCAAATCAACGTTGCATTGGGCAAACAGAACATAATCGATTTCATGTTCCCCCCATTTGCCATCGGTCGGTACATTGGCAGCCATGTAGTGGATCCGTGTAATGTAGTGGATGTCATCCAATGGAAGCTGAAACAACAGAAAAAGTAATTAAAAAAATCAATTATTGTTAAATATTGACATGGGTAGGTTTACTAGTAGATATTAACTGAGATATATGCAACATATACGTTGATAATCAAGAAACGTTTCAGACAGGGGTCATGAAGGAGTACACTAAAATTCATGGGAAAGTTCATGATATTTAGCTGGATATGACATCAGACATGACTTACAGAGTTAAGTGGTGGATGAAGAGTCTTGGTGGAAGCATCTGAGACAACATATATTAATTTGCTCTAGCAAAACAGTGATATAATTAAGTAATGTGCTTAACACAATAACTCTCTCTTCCCTTTGACCTTTCAGTCAGTCTGACTCACCATTTATGAGATTTAATTTATAATTTAATTTATAACTTAATTATAAGCAAAGGTTGAATAAAGTTTTCATCGTCTAAGAATGTGTTGAAAGTATGCCGACCACCTTTTGTTTCAGCTCTAAAAACAACAAATGAAAAGATGCGCAGGAGAATAACAGCAAATGGATAGATGTGCGCACGATGCCAAGACGCCTCAATGAAGGCACTAATTTGATAAAATATTAATTAACAAAAACATGATTAATGTGTGTGCGTGTTTCTTGAGGAAAACAATGATAAAAGCGAATGTTGTCGGAAAATTTGACTACTTCATCTGAAGACCTCATAATGATTAAGAGG
The DNA here is from genome assembly GCA_963556195.1 of Sepiola atlantica. NCBI lineage: Eukaryota > Metazoa > Mollusca > Cephalopoda > Sepiida > Sepiolidae > Sepiola > Sepiola atlantica. The sequence continues at coordinate 165,071,036 of OY744519.1, forward strand.
GTGTTGGAATGACAATGCGTTGCCAGACAGATAAAGACTAACGCAAGGGAAAACTACAGTCGAAGGAAGAGGTAGTTTTCTGTTGCCAGGCAGTTGGCATTTCAGCTGAATGCTCATCGGATGGGTGCAATGTTCGAGTCGAGTTTTTCTTTCTTTCAAAGAAATATCTGTTAGATGAGGATCTGTTATAGAATTAACTTTTATTGACAGAATAGTTAGAGGTTAGCTTGCTCTCGTTCCATTAACCAAGTAATTCTTAGTATCGCTCGCACTGAGGATTGAACCTTCAACCTCCAGAAGACTGTCACTTAGAACTGATTATTACTAAGCATTTATATCCATTACAACACAAATCCTTGTGGACAATTCTAGTACGAGTTCTTGTTTTAGACGTGTAGTCTTACTACTATAGATTACTACTTGTTACTAAATAATATATATATATAATTTTTTTTTTTAATGGTATTCTAACCTATTGTTTATAATTAATGGTATTCTAATCTATTGTTTATAATTAATGGTATTCTAATCTATTGTTTATAATTAATGGTATTCGAATATACTGTTTATAATTAATGGTATTCTAATCTATTGTTTATAATTAATGGTATTCTAATCTACTGTTTATAATTAATGGTATTCTAATCTACTGTTTATAATTAATGGTATTCTAATCTACTGTTTATAATTAATGGTATTCTAATCTATTGTTTATAATTAATGGTATTCTAATCTACTGTTTATAATTAATGGTATTCTAATCTACTGTTTATAATTAATGGTATTCTAATCTACTGTTTATAATTAATGGTATTCTAATCTACTGTTTATAATTAATGGTATTCTAATCTACTGTTTATAATTAATGGTATTCTAATCTATTGTTTATAATGAATGACCAATTGCCCCATCCCCAACACTGGTCTGTGCCATCGCACCAACTGTGTATATAAGCTACAGTGCAATAAATGCAACAAGTTTTACATCGGTAACACAACAAGACCGCTACACCTGCGCATCAAGGAGCACTTGAATACCCGTATATCCTCTTTCTACAAGCACACAGAGATTTGCTCGAATACTCAGCGTGATATTCATGTCTCCATATTAGCGTCTGTCAGAAATATTGGGGACCTTAGAATCACAGAATCAATCCTCATCTCCAGATTAAACCCCTCACTCAATCAGTGTCACGAGCTCCACTCACCGTTCATTCCATAATATCTACCTCCCACCCACTGACCAATCCTCATATCTAAAACTCATTATACTCCATTTCCACCACTTCACTCATTACTTACCTCCTATATTAAATCATCACACACTCAAACAATCAAATGGGCCCCTCCCCATATGAACATCCATCCTAACCCACATTCAGCCACAAACCAAAAACCATTTTCAACCTACTCCACTAACCCACCAAAATAAGTCACCTCATAACCTAGCATTGTTAATTAATTAATCCAAACACATATAAAATGTATACAAATAACATACAAATATTAAATAAAATAAATAAATAATAAAATAATAATAATAATAATAATAAATAAATAAATTAAATATTAAAAAAAAATATTAATAAAAAAACCCTATATAAAGAAATATGTAAACAAGATAAAAATAAAGAATATATAAATAAACAAATAAACAAACAATAATACATACATATATGCACATGTATATATGTGTGTATGTATACATATATATGTATGTGTATATATGTATTATATATATATATATATATGTGTATATATGTATTATATATATATGTGTATATATGTATTATATATATATATATATATGTGTATATATGTATTATATATATATATATATATGTGTATATATGTATTATATATATATATATATATATATATATGTGTATATATGTATTATATATATATATATATATATATATATATATATAGTCTCGGAAGTTTCTCAACCATTAAAACTATATAAAAAAAAAACAAAAAAAAACAACAAAAAAAACTTATAGTCTCAAGTCTTCCAGTGGAAAATCACTCATGTAAGTCAATTTATTTTTTACAGTTATTATATTAGTTAGTTTCTAACACTATTTTAAGGGATCATCAGTTGTTTACCATGAAAAACTGTTTCGGGAATTTATATATATATATATATATATAACTAATAATTCATTACACGGATTTCCACCGACCGAATTCATAAATTAATTCGCATAACAAACAGAGTTACTTCCCCTATATCTTATAGTAAATACATATCACATTAATTCGATAAACTAATTTGACGAAACTCACAATTAATATCACTTCTTGAATATATGATAATCAATAAATTTAATAAAAAAAAAACTAGAATATTTAAAATGAGAGATTAATTACTTTACTTTATATTAAAATTCTTAAAATACGAAAGAAAAAAAATACGAAGATAAAACACACTGAAAATAAAAAGTAAATAATCAAAATATAAATTTAATTAAAAAAAAAAATATATATATATATATATATATATATATATATATTATTAAAACTAGCAGTTTATCGATCATCATACACTTATCCAATATTACACACATATTTTTGAACACCACATTCATATACATAACATAACCTTAAAAATCTTTAATTTCCATTCTCTGCGAGACTGGTTTCGCTGCTGTTCTGTCTTTTGGCAGCCATTTTGTTTTGTCAGATTCTCTGCACAATCGGAGAGATTCCTTCTGGTATTAATTATTTTTTGACAAAGGGAAGTTTCTTTTCCCAAAATATTAAATAAATGATTTTATAATCATCCGGACATCACACAAACAGCTAACAACACTCTTGCTGTTATGTAAGATTTTAAGAAAAAATAAATAGTAAGTCATATTTCATATTCGATTTATTATTTTTGTTCCTTCCAACTTACATCTTACCCGGAATTTGCATTGCCCACATCCTTTTAAAAACATACTACTACTATACCCAGCAATGCTTCAAGCAAACTACCATTCTCTATTATATATATATTCCTTTTTTATTCTGACCTCATGTTTACTCAAGGAATACACAACAGATAACATGGTGGCCTTCGTGTTGGTGAAGAGATGCCAACATGTGCATCGCTAAAAATGATAAATATTCTAATTATATAATAGAGTTTGTCTGTTTATGGAATGTATATTTGTTGAGTGATCGGAAATCCTTATTTAGTCCCGAGATGTGAGCGTTCAGTTTAAAAATGCGTTTAGTTTTGTCTTTATACTGTGTCTGTATACTTCAATTAAAATTTAAAAATAAAAAGCAGCAGAGTATGCAAGGGGACACAATTCTGGCATAAAACATTAACAGGAATCTAAATATTCCTTTTGAGGAGTTTTCACCCGAGAGCAAAGTCGTAGTCTCCATGGGACCCAGCAAAAAATGCACCATAGGAACTTTCATCTCATTAGAAGAACACATCTTCTAACTGTCCTTTCACATGGCTTATTGCACTTTCCCATTTTTTGCCAATGAATTTGATTGGTTTGAAAATATATTATTTATGTCTATTTTTATAATTTGTAACATACAATCAATTAAAACAACGGTCTGTTTCATTATTGACCAGTATATAGTTGGCATTTGCTCGGAATGGTCAGTTTAGTTTAGGAATTATCTTATTGGGAAAGAGTTGCATGCCAGTTCATACGTACTTGTTCTGGAACAATTCCTAACTCTTGATTTACCCGACGCTGAGTCGCCCTTTTCACCCCAATTGCATTTTCTTCATCTAATTCTGCGACATTCGAGAGAGGATGGCTGCAACACGTGTTTGTGTAATGATCTGAAACAAATCCAAAATGAAGAAAATTGTTAACACAATTTGCCAACATTCACGGTAGAAATGTAATTAGGGTCGCTTTTTCGTATTATATTGTCTCTCCACTCATCATAATTTGGTATTTAAGGTGCTGTGAGTGTCTCGGACTCCGGGATGGGCAACACCAGGCATCGTTTCACACCTGCTCTCTACGTGGTCAGATCCAAAGGATTGATAGCAGTCATGTCGCAAGCAGTCAAGTCACTTCATACATACTCAAGCCAGGTCTTCCTTCGTCACACTTGTGTTTGAAGTATCCATGCGCGTTATTGAATTGATGCAGGAGGTGGCACCTGAGATGTCGAGCGCATAAGGCATCCCAAATCCCATCAATACCAAAAAGCTTCTGATAGAGCACGGCTAAAGGGATTGTCTCCTTTAGTTTGCTGCCACACATCTACCTTATGATGGCACAGTCATTACGCTGAAGCCATTACAAATCAGAAGTGTTTAGAGCCCATGCTTCACTGCGATACAAGATGGTGAAGCGAACACAGGTCGAAAAAACCTTGTCTCGAGTCCCGACAGAAATGTGTCTACATGTAAGGATTGGCAGCAGCTTCCTGAACCTTTCCTAAGCAAAACAACAGCGAGCAGTGATCGAACGCTTGCAACCACCACCACCATTCAACGTGTTACTCAGGTAGCATAGGTAGTTTCAACATTAGGTGGAGCGCCATCTACATCCACAAGTACCACTGTTTGACCATCGATTGGTCGGGCAGCATCCAGACATCGGCGACAAACATAATACGGGTCAACTACCAGCCTTCAAAAAAGACTACTACACTTCCCATGGACCTATAGTTCGTACTGGTAGCATTCAATGGAGTTTACACCTACATCTCTGCGACAGACATCGCAGGGAAACATTTCAGCGTACTGCAGGAGGTCGAGACCATCACCAAAGACAAGATCTAAATAAAAAGTCAACATCAGGTGTTTTTTTTTCCTTTAGTTCATCAGAAATGGTAATTTATATATGAAAAATTAAATTACCGACATAAACCTATGATCTTATATGAATATTAGTGCAAACACTGGGGAGGCATACGTTTTTTTCCATTAATTTTGGCGGATGGTGAACATTAGTTATATATATATATATATATATATATATATATATATATATATATAGATAACACCACTCAATAAGCCCCGGGCCTGACATATAGATAGTGCTACTAATAAAAAGTCGTATGATCTGTATAAAGTACTAACTTTCAGCATGTGTCAAAATATGAGCCCAATCGGATTATTAGCTTAGAAATTACAGTTATTTAAGTGAACCTACTGTTGTAAATTTTCAAAACAATGGAAAAATCTGAATTTCGTGTGATAATAAAGTATTGCTATCTGATGGGAAAAAATACTGTTCAATCAAAGCAATGGCTCAATAAGTGTTATTAGGACTCTGCTCTATAACAGTTAAGAGATGATATACTGACTTTAAACGCAGTATTGCAGACACAAATGATGCTGAACGCTCAAGTTGCCCAAATTTGGCAGTTGTCCCGGAAGACATAAAAAAGGCCACAAACTCGTTTTGGCTGATCGTAAATTGAAGATATCAGAAGGCGAAAGTGTATTTACCATTTTGCAACGATATTTGTATTCACCATTTTGCATGAACATTTGTCAATGAGAAAGTTGTTTTATAACTATGGGCTGCGTTTGCTCAGTCAATGAAAAAAAACAATTCACTTTTTGCAACTGTTGAATCTAACAAAAAGAAGCTTTCGCATCAATGGATGAAACATGAATCCACCCTTTCATTCCAGAGTCAAATCGTCAGTCAGCGAAGTGGCCAGCAGACATAGCATAACTTGCAGACATAGCATAACTTGCAGACATAGCATAACTTGCAGACATAGCATAACTTGCAGACATAGCATAACTTGCAGACATAGCATAACTTGCAGACATAGCATAACTTGCAGGCATAACATAACTTGTAGGCATAACATAACTTGCAGACATAGCATAACTTGCAGTCATAACATAACTTGCAGACATAACATAACTTGCAGACATAACATAACTTGTAGGCATAACATAACTTGTAGACATAACATAACTTGCAGACATAACATAACTTGCAGGCATAACATAACTTGCAGGCATAACATAACTTGCAGGCATAACATAACTTGCAGACATAACATAACTTGCAGGCATAACATAACTTGTAGGCATAACATAACTTGTAGGCATAACATAACTTGCAGGCATAACATAACTTGCAGGCATAACATAACTTGCAGGCATAGCATAACTTGCAGGCATAACATAACTTGTAGGCATAACATAACTTGTAGGCATAACATAACTTGTAGGCATAGCATAACTTGCAGGCATAACATAACTTGTAGACATAACATAACTTGCAGTCATAACATAACTAGCAGGCATAACATAACTTGCAGTCATAACATAACTTGCAGTCATAACATAACTTGCAGACATAACATAACTTGTAGGCATAACATAACTTGTAGGCATAACATAACTTGTAGGCATAACATAACTTGCAGGCATAACATAACTTGTAGGCATAACATAACTTGCAGTCATAACATAACTTGCAGACATAACATAACTTGCAGGCATAACATAACTTGTAGGCATAACATAACTTGTAGGCATAACATAACTTGCAGACATAACATAACTTGCAGGCATAACATAACTTGCAGGCATAACATAACTTGTAGGCATAACATAACTTGTAGGCATAACATAACTTGCAGACATAACATAACTTGCAGGCATAACATAACTTGCAGGCATAACATAACTTGCAGTTATAACATAACTTGCAGACATAACATAACTTGCAGGCATAACATAACTTGTAGGCATAACATAACTTGTAGGCATAACATAACTTGCAGACATAACATAACTTGCAGACATAACATAACTTGCAAACATAACATAACTTGCAGGCATAACATAACTTGTAGGCATAACATAACTTGTAGGCATAACATAACTTGTAGGCATAACATAACTTGCAGGCATAACATAACTTGCAGGCATAACATAACTTGCAGTCATAACATAACTTGCAGACATAACATAACTTGTAGGCATAACATAACTTGCAGTCATAACATAACTTGCAGGCATAACATAACTTGCAGGCATAACATAACTTGTAGGCATAACATAACTTGCAGTCATAACATAACTTGCAGACATAACATAACTTGCAGGCATAACATAACTTGCAGTCATAACATAACTTGCAGACATAACATAACTTGCAGGCATAACATAACTAGTAGGCATAACATAACTTGTAGGCATAACATAACTTGCAGGCATAACATAACTTGCAGGCATAACATAACTTGTAGGCATAACATAACTTGTAGGCATAACATAACTTGTAGGCATAACATAACTTGCAGGCATAACATAACTTGTAGGCATAACATAACTTGTAGGCATAACATAACTTGCAGGCATAACATAACTTGTAGTCATAACATAACTTGCAGTCATAACATAACTTGCAGACATAACATAACTTGCAGTCATAACATAACTTGCAGTCATAACATAACTTGCAGACATAACATAACTTGCAGGCATAACATAACTTGTAGGCATAACATAACTTGTAGGCATAACATAACTTGCAGGCATAACATAACTTGCAGTCATAACATAACTTGCAGACATAACATAACTTGTAGGCATAACATAACTTGTAGGCATAACATAACTTGCAGTCATAACATAACTTGCAGTCATAACATAACTTGCAGTCATAACATAACTTGCAGTCATAACATAACTTGCAGTCATAACATAACTTGCAGACATAACATAACTTGTAGGCATAACATAACTTGCAGTCATAACATAACTTGCAGTCATAACATAACTTGCAGACATAACATAACTTGTAGGCATAACATAACTTGTAGTCATAACATAACTTGCAGTCATAACATAACTTGCAGACATAACATAACTTGTAGACATAACATAACTTGTAGGCATAACATAACTTGTAGTCATAACATAACTTGCAGTCATTACATAACTTGCAGACATAACATAACTTGTACACATAACATAACTTGTAGGCATAACATAACTTGTAGTCATAACATAACTTGCAGTCATAACATAACTTGTAGGCATAACATAACTTGCAGACATAACATAACTTGTAGACATAACATAACTTGTAGGCATAACATAACTTGTAGTCATAACATAACTTGCAGTCATAACATAACTTGCAGACATAACATAACTTGTAGACATAACATAACTTGTAGGCATAACATAACTTGTAGTCATAACATAACTTGCAGTCATAACATAACTTGTAGGCATAACATAACTTGCAGACATAACATAACTTGTAGACATAACATAACTTGTAGACATAACATAACTTGTAGGCATAACATAACTTGTAGTCATAACATAACTTGCAGTCATAACATAACTTGCAGACATAACATAACTTGTAGACATAACATAACTTGTAGTCATAACATAACTTGTAGTCATAACATAACTTGCAGACATAACATAACTTGCAGTCATAACATAACTTGCAGACATAGCATAACTTGCAGGCATAACATAACTTGCAGACATAACATAACTTGCAGTCATAACATAACTTGCAGACATAACATAACTTGCAGTCATAACATAACTTGCAGTCATAACATAACTTGCAGACATAACATAACTTGTAGACATAACATAACTTGCAGTCATAACATAACTTGCAGTCATAACATAACTTGCAGACATAGCATAACTTGCAGGCATAACATAACTTGCAGACATAACATAACTTGCAGTCATAACATAACTTGCAGTCATAACATAACTTGCAGACATAACATAACTTGTAGACATAGCATAACTTGCAGACATAACATAACTTGCAGTCATAACATAACTTGCAGTCATAACATAACTTGCAGACATAACATAACTTGCAGTCATAACATAACTTGCAGTCATAACATAACTTGCAGACATAACATAACTTGTAGACATAACATAACTTGCAGTCATAACATAACTTGCAGTCATAACATAACTTGCAGACATAGCATAACTTGCAGGCATAACATAACTTGCAGACATAACATAACTTGCAGTCATAACATAACTTGCAGTCATAACATAACTTGCAGACATAACATAACTTGTAGACATAACATAACTTGCAGACATAACATAACTTGCAGTCATAACATAACTTGCAGTCATAACATAACTTGCAGACATAACATAACTTGTGCGTTTGAAGGAAGAAATCAACAAAAAACGGCCACAAATGAAGAAAAAAAGTGTTCTTTTACTGTGTAACAAATCAATCACAACGATGGCAAAACTACATGAATTGCACTTCGTTTTTCTTCTGCACTCACCCTATACTTTAGATCTGCACCCACCCCCCTCCCAGCGACTACTGGCTGTTTACAGACCCCAAAAGAATGCTCCGGAGAAAGAGATTTGGTTACAGTTGTGACAATGTTGAGTGGCCTTACGGAAGATGGAGCCAAAATACACACTAGTATGAATTATTAAGGCCGGTGATCAAAGTATCGCGCTAGGGTGAATTAACAGGGAAAGGCATAGATATCTTCATTTAAACTAAAAACCGACAAAAGTAGATGCGGGCACCACTCGGTCTACTACAACAGCTTAGATTGTCACAGTGTATCGAGGTAGCGATTAATGCATAGACCAGATGTTGGTCAGGAGAAATGACATTTGATAAATGAACACCAATATTGTGGAGTTGATGCCGCTGTGTCTGGCTTCATCGGGAAGAATGTCATTTTCCCTCTAAGTTGGGAGGTTGGATATGACACAGGTGTGATTTGTGCCGATTAAGGATCCCCCAGGCACTCGCCAGCGAGTTGGTTTCGGTGGACGTAGGTTAAGAGAACCTATGGCCATGGGTGGAATTATATTTTCTCGGTTATCTACGGACTGAGAAATAACATGACAGAGACGGGGACAAGGTGGACACATTTCTTTTCTTTCTTTGTTCTCTGACTAAATTCTATTGGGAGAGAGGGTAAACGTGGGTTAAGAGAACCAACATCCACTGGTGGAATTACATTCTCTCGGTTACCAGTGAGCGGGGTCACGCACAACCAATCTCAATATAAGTCGATGCGTGGCAGGTTTCAGTGACTCACTTTTGCTCACCACTGGTTAGAGAAGTGTTAGAATCAGTGTATTCTTAAAAGTTGTTTTTTCAATTAGGCCCGCCCGAGCTTATTGAGTGGTGTTATATATATGTTACTATTATACTACAGCTGAGTTAATCAACGTTTGCTTCTCTAAGACTTTTTTTAATATATTTTAATGACACAAAAAACATGCTAAAATATTCCTGTACTTGCAATTGAATAACACAAACTGTCGTATTCTAATAACTAAAAGAGAGACATTACTCAATTGCGGGGAGAAAATCAATTTAAACAGATCTTAACTGAAATTTCCACTTTAAAATAATTTTTTTTTTTAAATGTATATTTTTCGAAAATACTGCGGTATAAGAATGAGCCCATTTTGCTGACACCAATGAAGAGCATATGAAAAATTTCTATTTGAGTCAAAAACGACAAAAGAAACAACTCAACTTACTTGGATAAGTGATTTTCTCATTAGATCGTTGTTGCAGTAACATTTCCCCATTTTTATTAAACAGGAACAAACTAAAAGCTCGATGTAGCAAACCTACAAACAAAAAGAACAAAATGCAGATGAATACAATCGTTAACAGAATGTTTTCTTTTGCCAGAAAAAGAATAAAAGATTTGATCCATGAAATTGTGTTGAGTGTTATTTTACAATTGAACCGGCTTTCATGCAAATAGCAGAAAAACAAAGATGGTGGATAGGCAATGCAACATTAGCAGCGACACTAAGCATTGCGCGAGGAGAATCATAGTGGTCCTTATATATTAGAAAACAAAAGCAAAAAAAACACGTAATATAATCATTGCTGGTAAAAAAGTATATGGGTATGTATTAAAGCTGAAAGCAATGCAGAAGACCAGAATGGTGAAAGAGAAGATGAAAAAAAAAATAACTGAAGACAATATTTGTGCTATTAATCTTCACAATTATCTATTTCTTTTTCAATAGATCTTTCTCATACAATATCAGTAAATATAAAACTTACTGTTAAGATAAAATCCGGAATAGTGGAAAATGTTTTGATATTTCAGGAGAAAATCTCCCCTTCTCAACAAAAAAACAAAAGTCCTATCTTTAGGAAAGGAACGTCAAAGATGGCCGCCTCACAGAAAAATATTAATTCAGCATTATATATAAAAATATTTTATTTCTCATAAATTATTATTGATGATATTTATAAATGTCTTATATGATTATACTTTTTAATTAATATTTTATTATTATTATTATTATTATATATTAAATGGATATTATTTTATTTGTTTATTTAATAATTAATTATTTATTTATTTTTATATATTTTTTATTCTAAATTCAAAACGTCTGCCTATATATTTTATTTATTTATTTTAGGTATTATTCTTATATATTTATTTGTATTCATCTTTTTATTTTTTAATTAATTATTTAGTAGTTATTCATTCAATATTCATATATATATATATATATACATATGATGAAAACTATGGAAATAATATTCATACATGATGGAAAATGAAAAGGGGAAAAAATTATATATTCATCAACGTTTCATCTTTATTTCAAGACTTACTCAAGAAGCTTTCTTTGTACTCATGTGTTATTTCTTCAAATCAATCATCTTGAGAAAGTCTTGAAATAAAGACAAAACATTGATGAATATATAAATAACTTTGGTTTTTCCTTTTCCATATATGGAAAATGAAAAAAGGAAAACCAAAAATATTATTTATGTATTCATCAACATTTCGTCTTTATTTTAAGACTTCCTCAGGATGATTGGTCTGAAGAAATAACACACAAGTACAAATATTTGAAACAGTAGCAGTAAAGCTCAAAAAGGCTGCTTATGAAAAGATAAATAATGAGCTACAAATAGATAGTAGCAGTTGGAAAAGTTGAGTTAACTGTGAAAAGTATATGTGTGGGGGGGGGAGATGGTAGCAATCGGAGTTAATTAGGGAGGAGGAAGGAGCGTGTGTGATGTAAGCCCAAAGGGTCGCTTATGAAAAGATAAATTATGGGCTCAAAAAGATGGTAGCAATGGGAGAAAATAAGTTAACTGAGGAAGGTATGAGGGAAAAAAATTTGGTGGCAATTGGAGTTATTTAAACCATGAGGGAGGAGGTTGAAACGTGTGTTATGTTTATTGAAGTCAGATAGATGGTTATCAAAACAGGCAATAGAGAGGGTTAAATATCAAGGTCGCATAAGGGAATGCTGTAGGAGAGGGAAGGGGAGGAAAATAAGGTGGGAAAGTAATGTATTAATATATATATATATACTAGACCACCCGTGACCCGTTGGGTCAGTTTGTTATATTAGCTATGGAATTCATGTATGTGCGTGACACTTGTGGAGAAAACAAAAAAACTATTTGATGAAATTAAATGTAATTGTTTAAAAAAGAATATAGATAGATTTCTATGCGTCGTTCTGTTTATTATAATTGTTTTTTTTTTAAATTATAGTTACTGAATTATAAGTGGTTGGCCATACTTATAGGTAAATATGCACTGAACAGGTACCATAATACTTATTATAGTTAAATTCAAATTTTTATATATAATCTTTTAAATGAAATTGTTAGTTGAAAGTACAGAAAAATGAAGGCGATTTGAGAAAGGAAGGGGGTACAACCGGCTGTCTCGCGTACGTAACGAAAACAGAGGGAGTAGGAGTGGTGAAATCTGTGAGAGGAAAAGTGGGAGGTGGTTTCGTTCACCGCCGCTATTGATATTAATAATGATTGTTGTTGTTTTGTTTGTTTGTTTTTGTTTTTTAAAAGGGTGGAGCTTTTTTGAAACTGCGACAGACTTTACAAAGTCCTGCCGTTGAATGTTTTTAGCCGTGGAGAAAACAAAAAAACTATTTGATGAAATTAAATGTAATTGTTTTATATTTAAAGCGATATAAACATTTCCAGAATGAAAAATTTCATGCGTTCGTTAATAATAAGAGTTTAACGGAATTGGAATAACAGATTAGAAGACGATGCTATTTACGCATGCGCAACCGGATGTTGAAAACCGGAAAGCTGAAAGCTGATTGCAAACATACAAGACAATAGAGTTTTAGTAGTATATAGATATATATATGCACACTCACACATATATGGAAAATGAAAAAAGGAGAACAAAAATATTTATTTCACAACGTCCTCGAGATGATTGATTTTAAAAAATAGTTGTTAGAATATTAAATGTGTGGTTTTGTCTTTTTTTCGAAATAAAACATAGCTGTTGGAATTTGAAATGTATAAAATGTTTATGAAATGAAACGGATGTTTTTATTTATTTATATTTATTTTTTGTTATTTATGATTGATTTATGATTGATTTATGATTGATTTGAAAAAAATAGTCGTTAGAATATTAAATGTGTGATTTTGTCTTTTTTTCGAAATAAAACATAGCTGTTGGAATTTGAAATGTATAAAATGTTTATGAAATGACACAGATGTTTTTATTTATTTATATTTATTTATTTATTTTTTGTTATTTATTCATTTTATTATCAATATTATGTGTAAAGTATGTTGGGAGTGTGGTATAAAATAGCTAGCCTCGATCTAAATTCAAGTTCTGTTCAGATAAAATAAGTTTACTGATTAAAGGAGATAAATTGTAGAACCGATTACGTTGTTTAATTGTGTTAAAGTTTATAACGAGTGCTGATTCAAGAAGTCTTCGCCGAGATTTATTTTAAATGAATTTAATGATTCTAGCCCACCCGAAATTAAAAGAATGATCGTATTGTAATGCATGGAAGAAAAGCGCATTCAGAGAGTTGTTACTTTTTATATCTCTTTCATCAAGCCTTTTCTTTTGTTCCTGTTGAGTTTCCCCTACGTATACCTTATGCCAATTACTGCATGGGATATATACCTGCATTAGATGTGTTTTTAAAAATGTTTAGTTGATTTTAACGTTTGTTTTATAATTTGTGATGTAGTTATATGTCGTAACAGCAAAACTATAAATCAGTTTAAAAGGGAGGTAACTAAAAACTTTTTAAAACTCTAGGTACATTCCCTTTATGTCTTAATGAATTAAACTAGAAGTGAAATTTCTCACAAGACAATTACTGTTGAAAGATTTATTTTGAATAGTTAAAAGTGCAAAACTAAAACCATTTTTAACTCCATTATTCTTAACACTCCGTCAACACTCTTTTATTCTAAATGTAGATTTTATTACAAATTACTGAAATCACACAATCTGATTACAATAATTGAATTCTTCATAAAATCTTTTTACCTTAGAAAACTTTTTTAATCTTGTGACAGGGCTTTGTTAAAAATAAAATAAAATGTAACTCCATGTTTTGGAATTTTTGCGATGATGATTAATAATTTGTATTATTCAAACTACTGTTCTCATCTTGGATGTTATTCTCACATTTCGGCCGATATAATCTCCGACCTTCTTCAGGTGCATCTTTTTGAATGAAACCTATACAGTATTTTGAACTCAACTCTTTATTTAATCGACGGGAGTAGATTGTTCTTATTCTGTCAGCCATGATTGGGTAGAAGTGTTAATTATGTTATTCCGTTTTATCATAGTCTGCAGTAAGGATTCAACCATCAACCCCCAGAAGATTGTCACTTAGAACTGATTGCTAATTAACACCTTTAACCGTTGTGCCATAGATCGACAAAGATTTCCAAGTTTGCAAAAATGCACCTGAAGGTACGATTTACTTTTAAAATTACTTAATTCGGCCCAAAAGACCAGTAATATGAAACATGTTTAAATAATCACTTAAGACAACAAATCAGTAAGGGGGATAACTCATATTTGAAATTCAACAAAATGATATTTTTTTTTCTGTATAAGTTTTTTTTTTTTTATAAAGATTCATTTATTTTCTTGTCTGGTGTAAACACAGACCCCCAACAACATTAATAGAAAATTGATAGCATCAGTGAATTTTTTGTACAGATTTACAAGAGAACAGTTGTGCGATCTTGGTATAACGCTTTGTTTTGAATTGCAACCAAAGACAAAAATGCACAGAACAATTTATTGTAATTTATGTTAACATGTTTTACCTGTGTTTATATTCTTCATTAAATGGCAGTCCATTTTGGTCGCCTTGCCTGTCACCTGGTCCATTTCGTCAATCAAGATACATTCCTCGGACAAAAGGTTCACTTGGGATTCATTCAAACCAGCTAAAACCTGCTGGTCAGTGAGGGAGCTCATCATGTTGTGACGGGAACGAAGTCTAAAAAAGACAAAGAAGAAAGTAATGTTGATAATATTATTATGCTACAAAGCAGTAATGTGCTTTGAAAGTAAAATATAGATATGATTAGTTTTGCCCTTAGGTTCAGCTTTAGTCTCAATTATTAATTCATTAAAATTAAAGACATCACATTTTAACATTTTATATAAACTTTATTCGCCAGTTAAACATGTAAAAATAGACGAGATGTTAATAATAGAGGATAAGTCTATGAGTGTTGACGAGGAAAAACGTATGAGAGTCCATCATTCCTATGATGGACTCTCAAACCTGTTTCCACATCAACATGTTCTCAAAAGTCCATACGTACGTATTAATAGAAAGGTAATTTGTAAGGCTGGCAGAGTTCATACTGTTATTGTTTAGAAGTAAGTTTGTGTGTTGAATGAAATTGGGAGTAGGTCCTCATGCGGCAAGTCACCATATCGGATAGTGAAGTCTTCTTGTCGATGCCGATAGCCGATAGCAGGTTTGGTTTGCGTCCCAAGAGAGAAGTTTGGTGGATGAACTGAGCGACGCGGGTGAGTTAGGCGGCTGTGCCTTCTCATGGCTAATGAGAGCGAACCATGTCGGTGCACTCTCTTAAATAACCTTCGGCAACTAGTGCTATGCTCACATAAGAGATTGTTTCTGATTGGTTAAATCAGAATCGAAAATTCAGCAGATGTTTCAAACATTGTAATTTGCAATTAACTCACCATTTTATTCATCTCGGACTAAGTTTCTATCTATCACACTCTTTGTTGTTTGACCTTATTTTAAGTGGTATCTATCACTCTTGCTTCTATGACTCTCTCTCACCCCTCCCACTGTATAGTGATAGATCCCTCCCCTGCTCTTATTTTTATTTTACTTGCTTCCATCTCTCTCTCTCTCTCTCTCTCTATCACCAGTCGAAGGTAATAAAGAAAGGAAAGAATAAAAAGATTGAAATAGTCTAACAAAAGGGAATATTACTGCAAGTAGTAATCCTATTTAACATATAGCTGTACAGTGAAAGAGAGAGAAGAGGAATATATAGTGAGCAGAAAGAGACTAACTTTGGAATTTTGTCTTTTTATTCATTTTTTTTATTTACTGTTATTGCAAACCCACTTCTTCCTGATTAAAACAATCTCAATTGGTTACATTTTTTTCTCATATCTTTGTGAAATCAAAAACAGATGCTCGAGTTTTGTTATCATCCGATATTCCTTATCAGTTTTGAGAAGAGGGGAGATATGGCTTTTTAGAAAGAAAACAAGTCTACAATCAATGGTGCAAAGACACTAGGGTCATTAATAATGAATTAATAACAAATAAATAATTAATATTAGGTACTCTTATAGAGAACGCACCGCGTTTCCGTAACTTCGCGTCATCAACTTCGGGCAGGTCTCGAAAGCGCCCGAGAGTAAACAAAACTATTGACCAATCAGATTGCAGCATTATTAATTGAAAGAAAAAGGTTTGCATAAAAACGATTGGTTTACTAACACAAATGATATCAGCCACTAAACAAAAAACAACATTTTTAATTAAATGAAAATAAATCAGAAAGAAAATACTATGCTACTATTAATTTCGGAATCTTTTTGAGATGTGGATTGATAATTTAGATTACTTGGACTACTATTTTCATCTTGGTTGTTATATTCACAACTTTTACAACTTGGGAAAACTTATGTCAAACTCGGGAATCTACAAGGAATCTCGAACATTTTAGTTAATCTAAAGAGGTAAATTGTTCTATATAAGAATATATATATATGATTAGTTTAAGGTTAATAAGCTGGTATATATCCATTCCGAAAGTGTCCAATACTAGGATGGTTGTTAGTAGCACTATTTATACATATATTTCACACCTCGTGACCGTCTGAGATTGTGTTGATGAGAGCCGAAAGCTCACAACGACGTCATACGTAGGTAAAATACTAATGAATATAATTTAATATTATCAGAAGCCCCTTTAAGTAAAATTAAAGTCAAGCACTGTTGGAGAGATTTAAAATAGACATTCACCTAAAGCTTCATTGCGAGACTCCGACTGTCGTTGAGTTCTATTAGATTGTCTTGATGTTTACGCTCGCCGCTTTCAGCGTAAATATAACTTAATTTCTCCGTTATCACGTGAAAACCTCCCATCGCCTAAGGGATAGGTCAAATGCTTACAGATTCAATAACCGGGTTCACGCCCAGTGACTGTCTGAGATTGTCATTTCCCTGTGTTGATGAAAAAGCTTGCTAAAACGTCTACGTAGGTAAAATAATCAAAATATAAGTTAATATTTTCATATATATATATATATATATATATATATATATGATTATTTTTATCTACACAGACATGTACAGAATCTGCGACACTGGAATGTCGAAGTTATCGATCAACAGCTATTATAACTGAGATCTCATCAGGCAGAGTTAAAATCCAATCTTAACTTTAGATCATATTTGGAAAAAATGAAATGGGGAGAAAAGAAATCTAAAATTTAAATTTGGAAAGTCACGTGGTTGGGACCGTTAAAAATCAAAATCAAAAATAATATAAAGTAAAAATATATAAAATATAAAATGAAATAAAAAGGAATAAAAAGAAATAAAAAAAGGGAGAAAGACGAAGAAATAGAAATAGATAGATAGATAGATAGATAGATAGATAGATAGATAGATAGATAGATAGATATAAAATAAAATAATATAGTACGGGATAAAATAATGCCAGTGTCGAAGATTCTGTACATGCCTGTGTAAATAAAAATAATCATATATAAAAGCTCTATTTGATATTGAGCACTTTTTATAAGCCCGGTTGAAATTCTTTGGATTACTATCCTGTGAATGTTAACCCTGCATGGATTATCATATATATATATATATATACATATATGAGAAGAATATTGTAGTTTGCTCAAGGCATTGTGTGTAATATGTAATAAGTATTGTTAGAAGGCGGAGACAATGTGTTGGTTAGGTGACACCGGCGGGACGTGAAACGGTATACAATCAAATAGTTACAATATTGAGAAATCAATAATTTTTCAATAATTTTATTATACAGGGTGTTTCAAAAGTCTTGGGAACATTACAAATGCGTATATCTCATGAACTATTCCAGGTAGAAAAATGAAACTGGTGCCATTTTAAAGCTTGCTTAATCAAGTTTTTGGTCATACTAATGATTTTCGTGTTATCTTTCCAGGTGCAGTAATGGCGTTCTCTAAACGAGACAAGGCATTTTGCGTCCTCCAATTTGCAAAGACTGAATCGTGGACATGTGTTCAGCATGCATTTCGCAGGAAATTTAAAAAAGAAGCCCCTGAAAGGAAATCCATTGTCAGATGGCATGCTAAATTTGTGAAAGATGGGTGTTTGTGCCCAAGTAAGCGAACAGGTCGCCCTTCAACTTCAGAAGATGCAGTTGAGCAAGTTCGGACAGCCTTTCAGCGGAGCCCCCGTAAATCAGTGAGAAGAGCCAGCAGGGAACTTCAGCTTGCTCCAGCAACTGTCTGGCGTGTCTTAAGGAAACGACTGCAAATGGTACCTTACAAGCTCAAGTTGGTCCAAAAGTTGAAGGACACTGATAAGCCACTTCGCCGTGACTTTTGCATTGCAATGCAAGAGAAGTTGGAAGATAACGGCTTTGATGACTGGCTTGTTTTTAGCGATGAGGCGACCTTCCATCTGAATGGCAAAGTTAACAAGCATAACACTCGCATATGGGGTACTGAGAATCCTCATGAACTTCTTGAGCACGAGCGAGATTCACCAAAAGTGAACGTGTTTTGTGCAATTTCCAAGAAAGGTGTCTATGGACCGTTCTTCTTTGAAGAGGCAACTATCACTGGTGAATCCTATCTCAACATGCTGGAAGACTGGTTAATGGCTCAGTTGGAACAAGCAGAATCTGATGACTTCATTTTTCAACAAGATGGTGCACCACCACACTGGAGTCTTAGAGTAAGGCAGTTTCTTAACACAAGGCTGCCTGGTAGATGGATTGGGAGATCTGGGCGAGGTGATGACGTTCTCATGCCCTGGCCTCCTAGGTCTCCAGATCTTACCCCGTGTGACTTTTTCCTTTGGGGCTTTGTCAAGCAACAAGTCTATGTGCCGCCCCTTCCAAGAGATATTGACGAACTAAAGGCTCGAGTAACGGCAGTTGTGGGAACCATTGACGTCAAGATGCTGGAACGCGTTTGGCAAGAAATGGACTATCGACTAGATGTCTGCCGTGTGACGAATGGTGCTCATATTGAGCAACTTTGAAGATTCCCCACAAAACTTGAAACTTTAACCTTTCCAACGGTACCAATTTCATTTTTCAACTCCTAATAGTTTTTGAGTTATTAAAAATCGTTATGTTCCCAAGACTTTTGAAACACCCTGTATTTACCAGTGTTAAGTTCGGACCATGATGGTAGGGTGGTATGTCTTCCATTTTTTTTGTTTGTTTTTTAATTCAAATTTTTGGGAGAATACCCCATCCTCAGAAAATATATTCACTCGTCAGTGTGTGGCTGGGCCAGAAATTACAGTTTGTTTAGGTTCACAGAAAAAAATTTTTTTTGAACGTTGAGGTGTGACTAGATTAAGTAGTTAGGTGTAGTTAAATATTGTTAACTTATTTTGTCAGTGATTATTATTATTATATGTGTAGTGTTTGGGATTGCTCTTCTTAATTATTATTGTTGGAGCCATGTGCGTGGTATTTGACGTATTGTGCGTCCGATTGGGGAGGGGAGGTAACTCAAATGGATTAAGCTGTGTTTGTTGGAGTTATGTCCCTTAAAAGTGTTAACTAGTTTGACTCATACCATTAATTAATTTCTTTATTTATTTATCTTCATTCTTGTATTTGTTTATTTAATATTATTACAGTAGGTAATCGTTTGTTATAATGTGTGGGGTGTTGCTTGTCATGTGTGGTTATACTAAGAAGTTGAAATTGAGCTCGGCTCTGCTGTTTAATTTTGGGTTATATTTTCTGATTAGTATTGATTCTTTGAGTCTGAGGTTGCCCTGGTCTCTTTTGGTAGAGAATATCCTGACTCGTATGTCTTTGGTGGGGTTGTGGCAATGTGTTATGTGTTTTTGGAAGGATGATGCCTGGGTGGTTATGTGTTCTTTGATACGTATGTGCAATGGTTTCACTGTACTGCCAATGTAGAATTTGTTGCATACCGTTAACTTCCTTAGTTAACACTTTTAAGGGACAATTATTAAAAATTATTTGTATATATGTCTATGAACAATAAAATTTTCAAATCAGTTTGGGGATATCTTAAGTAAGACAGCCCCTAGTGTAAATGTGGTATTGTGGTGACTGAGATGATTCTAATTAAGAGTAGGATAGACAATTTTATCACATCAGACAAAGAATGACCAACAAAACTCACTTTTGATGACCTTGTGCCTAATTTATTCCGAATGTAATTTTCACTTTGATTTTTGCTAAAAGGCCAAACAACTATGAAAACTATTTTTTTATAGAAATTTGAAAACCACAACAATATAATTAAAAAAATATATAAATAAATTATTTATTTTAAAGGTTTTCGGTAATATTTACCGAAAACCTTTAAAATAAATAATTTCAAAGCAAGACTTCTATTTATTTATTTTTTTCATTTTACTGGTATTAACCTTAGAAGGGATCACTCTCCCATGGAAACAGAAAAATATATGTGCGATGTTGCTGACGCAAGTTTTTAAAGTAAAGTCTGGTTTGGATGTGTGTCACGTGGTTGGCACTTTTTTGTGACCAGCTTCCTTTATAAAAAATACTGTTTTTATGACTAGGCATTTTTAAACGAATGAAAAAAAAAAACAACCCTATTATTTTATTATTTTTAATGGGTGGAGGTAGTGTAGCATCAGTTCTGTTGTCATAAGACCGTCCTCCCAGTAATTGCCTTCTCTTTTTTTAAGAAGTTGGGGAAAATCCTCTCAGATATTACATCCTCCTCTAAAGGAGGAGGTAATGTACTATCTGTTCTGTTGTCATTAAACCATCTTCCCAGGGATTACTTTCTCCTTTTTTTAGGGGGGGGGGGGGTAGTGTACTATCTATTCTGTTGTAATATCATCCTCCCAGGCATTAATTCCTCCTTATGTTCACCATATCTTCCCAGCTGAGCAAAAATAGTTTGCTAGTTTATCATAAGATAAGCCTCTACGAGCATTCGTTATGTTTACTTTTTGATAAGAAAAAGGGGACAAGGAAAAGGGGACAAGGACAAAATAATAAATAAATGTTGAGAAAACATAACTGCTGGGTGGACTTTGGACAGTTGAAATTTTTTTTAATAAAGATCCAATGGATTAATATCGATATTCATATGACTGCTCTTATCTTGATTGTTTACAGCATTTAAATTTGGCTTATATCACAAATTATGCTTTAGTGGCAATGTTTGCCTTTGTCTGTCAATGTTTGCCTTTGTCTGGCAATGTTTGTCTGGCAATGTTTGCCAATATTTGTCTTTGTCTGGCAATGTTTGTTTGGCAATGTTTGCCAATATTTCTCTTTGTCTGGCAATGTTTGCCCTTGTCTGGCAATGTTTGCCCTTGTTTGGCAATGTTTGTCTTTGTTTGGTAATGTTTGTCTTTGTTTGGCAATGTTTGCATTGAATAAAAGTAAAATATAAATAAAAATATGAATGTTTGTTTGTCGCGGACAGATAAAATTACCAATTTTTGAAAACTGAAAACATTTATAGAATATGAACTTTTTTTGCACGCATTTAAGTGTTTTAAGATTGGTTACTTTATTATTCTGAAAAAAAAAAAAAATTAGATCATAATGCGTCAGATTTTGACAACCATAAAAGGTTTAGGAGCTGTTAGATTAGTAGCGGTGGTTACTGAGTGTTTTGTTCTGGTTTCACGGAAACAGTGTCTGGGGTCATGACTCATTATGGTTGGGAAGTCAGTTCGCTCCATTGACTGGGGATTTGATTCTGTTTTGTGTAGACTTGTTAGCTCTTCTCTGGATATAAGGAAGGTTTTTAACTAGGGGCATTTAACAAGGTGGCTGGTCTAGGTAACAATGTAGCGACTGTTTATTCGAGTAAGTCGTCAGTAAAGTAACTCTTCCAATTAATCCAGCCCCAAAACTGGTGGACATAACTTCTTTTTCCTCAGTAAGAAGGTTCCTGGTCGAGTTAACTTGATAACAGAACAAATAATCCGATGTGCACCGGTAACAATGAGTCATTAGATTATTCAAATTAACTGTACCCAATCAGTCAATACTTCTTTTGGGAGGGGGGGGGGCAGAGAGAAAGAAGGGGGGGGGCAGAGAGAGAGACATGTCTGCTACTGTTGTTACCTGGAACTGGTTTTGAATCTGTTATTGGGGAAATTGGGATGTCTTAAATAAACTAAGATAGACCTGCCCATGTCTTGTTATAATTAGCATAAATTCTGGGTTCAGAACCTGGTTTAGCCACACTGACCCTTTACTGACCGACTCTGCTGTCGTGTGCGTAAGCAGTGATTCATTTCCATTTTTTCTACACACTTCAACAAAAAAAAAACCCCAGCCATCTTGCATCATTAAAGGTAAGATATTGCTTAATGGCACATCAACCCTAAGGGTCATTTCATGCCATGAATATGGAAGGAAATATCCTTCATTTGAGTCTTAAGGCAGTGAGTCATTTATAGGCATATTAGTTGACAGCTTTGGTATTTTTTAATTGTTCGAGGTTAGATGCATCTTGTTGCCCCTGTTTTAGGGCCTAAATTTCAATTTTGGTTGTTTTGTTTGTTTTTTGTACTGAATTTCTAGATGAGTTCCAAAAGGTTTATTTTCTTTAGAGAATGCAATATTTTGTATGGTGTTACTTTCTCAAATAATGTTTTAGGTTTTGTTCATTAAAGTATTTCTTACGGGTATTTGCATATTTTTTGCAATCCATTAATATGTGTTTTATGGTTAGTTGATGATCACATGTTCTGCATTGAGGTGCAATTTCTGCTTTCAGAAGGTATTTATGAGTCAGTCTTGTATGACCAATTCGGATTCTGGTGAATTTAGTGTCTAAATTTCGTTTTACTATTGTTTCTCTGTCTTGCCCAACATTTGGGTGAATGTCTCTAAGTTTGTTGTTTTGTTGTTCGTCCCATAGCTTTTGCCATTTGCTTTTAATGTACAAGTTGATTTTGTTTTTCCGATCTGTGTACAGAATTTTTATGTTTGCTGGCATCAGATTTGTTGCATCTTTAGTCAGTTTGTCAGCTTCTGAGTTTCCTCTTATGCCGACATGACTTGGGATCCATGACTATTGTTTTATTATTTTTCGTTTGGTTCTACTTTTTTGGCAGATCTCAGATTTTTTGGCATATGCTGGGTGATTTCCATTGCAATTTGGCCATTTAATTTCTCCTTCGCATTTATCTTCTGTGTGGTCAGGGTTTTTGTTCCACGCTTTTTCCACAGATTCTATGCCCTCTGTAGACATTGCTGTGATGTCCAAGTTTTTGGCATTTGAAAGCACCTTAAGGGTGCCGGAATGTATGGTTCCACTTTTACAATACTGTAACAAATTTTAATTTCTTTTAGTGGGTTAATATGTACGTATTTGTTGGAATGCATTGATCATTTTTTTATGTTGATCCTTGTGTGGTTGGTGATTCCTTGTTTTTGGAAAGCTTCTTTTCTTTCTTTCTTTTTAGTTAAAGATAGTTCTGAAGTTTTGATAACCCCTTTTGAGGAATTTAAATATTCGTGACGGGAAATTTTGCATTTAAATTGGTGGAATTCTGTTAGCTTTAGTAGATTATTAATGTCTTGTTGATTATTTGTTTTGATGAGTAAATTTCCATTTCTCATTTTTTTACATTTATAGGTTTAAAGATATCACTTTCTAAATGAGAAAGGGTGAAATTTCACTCATTTTTTTTCCTCTAGGGATTCTATTACTAAGAATCTCGGGAAGTTTTTCTGTCTTGCTGGGGGGAGTGTTTCTCTGCGGGAGAGGGATGAGTTCTCATCAGAGAGATCTGCCAGCTCAGAATAGGCTCTTTTTTTGTTTTTATGAAATGTTTTGAGAGTATTTATATTAGTAGCCATATAGAATTTGTGATTTACTTCTTTCATCCCCCTGCTCCCCACCCACCTTGGAGCTCTATATGGGATGTGCTAGGGGGGAAACCCATTCGCCCTAGCAACACCAGAGATACAGGGGTGGTATACACGATTTTAGTGTAGGTCCTGAGCACCCGTTCCACTGGTCATTTCGCTAAGTTTATTTAATACTCTTTTGCAGAAAAACACCAGATTTTTGCAGCCATGTCAAGACCTATCCTCACCTTGTCGTTTGACCCTTGGTCACCGCTTTCCACACAAATGATAGGGCTTGTCATGTCCAGCCGGTTGATCTGATCGGGTCTTTCCGACCGCCCGTCTAGTCAAGGTAATGGCTCAAGTAGAAGAGAGAAGGAGAAAGAAAAGGAGGGAAGGAAGGAATGGAAAATAAAAAAAAAGGTAAAGGATAGAATAGGTCACTTGGGCTGTCCCCAGACATACGGGTCGCCACTCACGGCAAACAGGTGGCCTCTAAAGGAGGGAATGTGCGGTGCGTTTTTGTCAGGAAGCCAATATCTTTAGACAGCCTGATCTGGTTGCACCAAAGGGGGAAGGGAGGTAAGGGTAAGGGAGAGGGGAAGAGGGAGAGAGTGAGGAAAAGGGGAGGGGGAGGGAAATTGTGGTTTTATGTTTTGGGCTTTGCAGAACATCATTGGGTTTTGCAAAAAGAAAAAAGAAAACAATAAAACATCGATGTTAGGTGCAATTTGGGTCAAGAAGCCTATATTTTCACAGCCTGATCTGGTAGCACCAGTGCATCACTAAAAGCATAAACAATTCAAAATAGTGTCTCAAACGCAGAATGTATTTTTTTTTTTATTAAATTACTAGCAAGACCCATGTCCCGGCATTGCCCGGGGGAAATCGGAAAGAATTATTCAACTTTAAAAAAATAAATATTACAGTATCAAGCAACCCATCTGAGTCATTTTTATGCTTTTTTATGTTTCGTTGGACCTTTGGCTAAGATCAAAGTGTATGTGTTCCCTGACTGAGTATGGTGCATACTGTTCCTGGTTCTGCCGGACACCAGCCACGACCTTCGTTCTTTTTATGAAGGCCACAACCCAGACCTTTGGGTAAGTTTAGCCTCTTAGCTAATCAAGTGAATGAGTTAACCTTCCCCCATTAAAAGAAATCCCCGAAGATGCCCACTCCTCACTTTACTTTTTTTGTCCTCAGCCTCTTCCAAATTGCATTTATCTTGGAAGGACATAACCCATTCTCCAAACTCTATCCCCTGTTTTCTTTTTTCTCTCACTCCTATTTAGAGATTGATCTGCTTGTTTTCGGTTCTGAACAAACCGAAAAACAAAAAATTGGGAAGGTCTTACTAACTAAATTTTTTTTTTATTTTCCTCAATGAATTTTTACGACCCTTCTCTTCCCACACTTTTGATGGCCTTGTGCCTAATTTGTTTTAAATGTAAACTTTTTATATTTTCTGCAAATAAATATTTCAAAGTGTAGTATCAGTTCTCTACATAACAGCGACACCAGACGTTTTGCTGTAAGTTTAAACCGGATAAGAAGAGGAAAGACTGTAGGAGAGAGACGTGGCAATCGTAGCATAAAGACTATTATAAAAATATGGCAAGTCAGCAACACAGAAATCTCTGCACCTCCCTCCCCAAAAGGGGGGGGGGGTCGCTTAACGAAAATAAAACAAACTTTTGCCTGAATTTGAAAACAAATTTTTAAGTTTTCATGCGATAAATAATTTGTTCAATTTTACAATAGTGACACTTCACATTTTGATGACCAGAGTTATATTGTTTGTATTGTCATGAAATAAAGTTCAAGTTAACTTTATAATGTCGTGAAAATCGAACGTTAATTCAGTGTTCAAATCGCTAGCAGGCATTGTGTTGTTGATTTTTTTAAATAATTTTTGAATAAAAGTTGTTAAAATTTGAAATTGTGATAATGAAAAGAAAAATAATAGTGTTTACGTGTGATAAATAATTTGTTCAATTGTAAATAAATTCAAATAAATGAAATCAAGAAAAAATAAATAAAGCAAAATAAACAAATAAATGAAAGATGTTTATTGACTTGTTCGTTTTGAAATAAATTCAGTTAAGTAAAGATATTGTTTAAATTGTTTTGTTGAAGATTTGGTGATTTTGTTGAAGATTTGATTGTTTTGTAATAAAAATATTTATGAAAGAATGAGTGATTGTTAGAACGCAAGAAGATGACTTATGGTGGAATTTGCAAGCGATCATGTGTTCATTAATTAAAGCGAAAGGGTTGCAGAATCTATAAGAAACAGGCATTCTCAATGGTCGAATGTTTGAATTCTGATGTTCCTATATTCTTTAGTCAGGAAGTGATTATTATTTTGATTTGGAAGCTTGTATGTTATGTAGTAGATAGTAAGGAGGTTCAAATTAAATAATTTCGGTGTTGTAAAGTAATTTCCCTTGTATTAAGAAAGGACTCAGTGTATAAGAGTTACGTGGGAGTAGGAAGGTATTATGGAGAGAAAGTGTTTGCTACCTTCTTTATGAAAGACATATTTGGGAGAAGCAGATATCTCGGAATAAATGTAATATTTGTAGATAGACAAAATGTAATATTTTCTGTGAAACATGCATTAGGAAGTGCTGTAGATGGTGAGTGAAAAAAATAAGCATATGAAGTGGTGGGTTATTTACCTATAATGTCTGAAATTGTATGAGAAAAATCGACTTTATTTTATTATATAGAAGATATCATGTTTTTCTAAAAAATACATCTATATAATAATACGTTAAGGAATTTAATGTTTGTACGTATGTTGTCACCTTTCACACATTTAAAAAATAAGATCGTCCAATCAGCAAAGGATGGTGATTGGTGATTAATTTGATGTTGTTAAGATAAACAATTCCGACTTTATCCATTTTAAAATGAATTGTTCCAAAATTAAATTATATCGTCCCGTCAACTTAAACAGTACAATTGTAAATAAATGCATTTCAAAAAGTGTCATTCGTTTTATTGATTTGAAGAATATTTAGCTGACAATTATTTTAATGGCAAGAAGAAAGGAAATATTCATTGTTTTAAAAATAATAAAATTGCTACAATTTTAAATAGACATATTCGTTTTATTTATTTAATGAATATTTAGCTGACAATTACACTTATTTTTATGGAAGAAAGAGTTATTTCTTCTTAATAGTATTGACTGAGAGATATTTATTATTTCAAAAGAAATTTTTAATAGTAAATTCTACAGATTGATGTAGAAAGTAGTTTAGACATAGTTTTATGTTGTTTTGAAATAGTGCGGAGCCGCATTTTTTTTTTCGGATTCCTCTAAAATTCATCAAAATTTGTCAAAGAAAACGATTTTACATTTACGTTTTATATAATTCTGCGTGACAAAAAAAAGCTTATTGTTAAACTCTTTGCAATGGGTGTGAAGGATATTTTTTGACTGGTTGAAATCCTTCATTTTCAGTAGACAAGAAATATTCATGATTATAGGACAGTATTGTTAACCATATGAGATGTTATCTGGTGTACCAAGGGGATGTGTTCTTGGTCCTCTTATGTTTGTTGCATATATTAATAACATAGATGCTAACTTAAAGAATGCCACAGTACTGAAATATGCAGATGCCATCAAGCTGTAATTTATTATTTATTAAAACTGTGTTCTGTGGCTACGGTAGTCAAATGACATCCCGTAGCTGCAATCAGTCATCCATGGTAGTCCCAGGCCATCTGGCCTTGTCATGTGCAGGTTGTCGTAGGCAATGAAGTTGTTTCGTTGTACATAGTGGTCCTAGTCTCACCTGCGTAGTGTGCTCAAGCTATAACCTTGAAATAAAAAGAAGAGATCCCGCACTCTGTAAATCTTTCCTGCAATCAAATCTGGACACAATGCAGCAATGGATAATAGACTGGCAACTGAATCTAGGTGTTGACAAGTGTTGCATTTTGGGAGGAAAAATCTAGCATCCACATATGCCCTTTACAACTATCAAGAATATCCTTGTGAACATGTCAGCAGCGATTTGCATTGGACAAAGCACATCTCTAAGATTATTAAAAAGAGGGTACTTGTATAATAAAAAGTCGAAAAAAAGTTTTTTTTTGTCTTTTAGTGTTGGAGAGGTAAATAAGGGGCAGATAACACTTACAACGAATTTTAAACACGATTTTCCAGTAATCAAAACTGATGGCTTTAATTGGTGTTGCACATGTGGTTACTGTGCAAGGAGAACGTCGATTAGACATAAAAGGTTTAGGGTTAGGGTTTAAGGTTAGAAAAATATTGTTCGAAAGCTAGAGCTGTTGTGAAGAGTTACCTGCCCCTTATTTACCTCTCCAACACTAAAATACAAAAAGAATTTTTTTTCGGCTTTTTATTATACAAGCAGCAAAAAAGAGCAAGGGTGTCTTGGTATCACTAAGCAAGAACTTTGGTAACCACTCATCAGCCATCTATTTTAAACTGTATACAGCTATGGTGCAACTGCACAGAGAATTCGTATCATCAGTTCGGAACCCTTATCTTTCTCAGAACAGTGAGCAACCGAGCGACTACCCTTCATCAGACCCTAACTCTGCCATACTCTGAATGACTTGCTTCCCTGGGTTTAACTTTATTGAAGTCATTAACTATCTCGCCAACAACAACCTGGCGCACCTTTTTGATCTCCTTGTGTCTAACATATGTGAATATGTCTACAAAGTAAAAAAAAAAACAGCACATCTTCCATGATTTTCAAATATTTTTTCCCGCTCTTTTGAGCTAAAGCATGGAACAAACTGAGTGCATCAGTTGTTGGCTGCTGAGACACTGCACCCTTTACAACTCATCCTTCCCGAAATTTGCAAAACTACACATGGTGTCCCCTCCTTTCATACACATGCACACATGTACATGCACTTTCAATGAGTTGTAGTATATTTGAGCATTGTACACAATGATTTCATTTTTATTATTATTTTTAAAATGAATATTTTACGCTTGATGTCTCCTGACTTTGTAGACATGTTCATGTATGTTAGACACATGAAGATAAAAGAGGTGTTCATGGTTGTTGTTGGTGAGATTAGTTTAGGAGTGAATCCTGTACATAGAAATACATAAACATATGCACATACCTAACATATATATTATATATATATATATATATATATATATATATATGGAATTTATGTCAGGAAACTATGAAATCACCTTGAAATGTATATTTCAAAACCGGAAGTAACTAGAGTTATCTGCCCCTACAAAATGTTGTTCACAAAATGGACAAAGACTGACTACCATAAGCATCGAATTAAGTTAAAAATTAGTTTTTACTCAAGATAATAACATAAACCTACGATTTTCCTACAAAATCAATGACGAAATCCATTTGGTAATCATCTACAAAATGATGATCGCCAAATCAGTCTTGAAACAAACCATCGATCAAAATGGGATTTTTACAATTTAATCATTTTCTACTAAAAGAACTTATAACATTTTTGTTTATCTTCTTAGTTGGATTTATCTCATAAGCAGAAAAAATTATTTTATCTCAAATTTTTTATCATTTATGAATTTCTTTCACGCGACGATCACGCACTTGTCTTGTGCTTCTTGAGACTTTTTTTTAATGAAAACTATTTACCGTCTAAGAAAACAAAAAAAGTGGCGTCCATATACAGCACATCCACGTTTCTCATTTGTCTTTCGACACAAAAATACAATATCTTTCATTTACGAGTCATCAGCCGTAAAATATTTTTGTAATTTACAAGTTTAAAGTCGTTAATTATTTACAGTGAAATGGATTTTGTCAATTTTTCTTGCACAACTTTTGTAGGAAAAATCATGATTTATGTAATTTTCTTGAGTAAAAATTATCATAGGGAAAAAGAGGCTATGAATGTAATCTACGATTTCTTTGAAGTACCAAATGCTCTAGCAGGCATAAAAGACAACCATCTTTGACTTTGGCCATTGATCCAAAAAGAAAAGGGCATGACTTCCAGAGGAAATGGAGTTTCAAAATGTTGTGGAGAGATCAACACCCCTCACTGCTGAAATGAATTAAGCCCGAAAAGAACTTGTGTAACTGCTATTCAGAAATAAAATATCAATTGATTTCTGAATGTATTTATTACTGTTAACTGTCGGACTATGATACAACAGATTGGCGACGGCTGAAAAGAAATGGGACCGACGTTCAAAGTTTGAACCTGCACTTTATAAATAAACATTAAATGGACAGATACGCATGCATTCGCAAGGGGAGTTTGAATTACCTACTAGACACCATCCTCAAGTGTCTTCGGTCTCTCTGTACAAGGGTTTGTCAGGACGACCTGACATGAGGATACTTACTCCTACAAGTAAACCCTGACCAAATATTCAAAATAACATAGTATTCGAAACAAAAAAAAGGGAGATTCGCATCGTAAGCTAACAGCAGAAAAAAGAACAAGCATCGTGTAAAAAATGACAACTGTCATGAAGATTTTGGACCCCCACCCCCAAGAAAGTTACGGGGTTATGTTACAATTGTTATGTTACGATCGAAATGGAAATTGAAAAAAAAAAGATATTTTTGAGATGACAACCCTCGGTAATATGAAAATGTTGTACAGACTTGTTATTTTGTAGAAAAGGAATATTTAAAGTTTTAGTAAAAACAAACAAGCATTTTTTTAATTATTATTTACGACTTTAAGTTCTTTATTTACATTTTTGATTAGCTGATTGACCTTTTTGCATTTTCTCTTCATTTATTGGCAAGAAAAAAATTTACATTTTTCAAATTATAATCCAATGACGGAATCTATGTCATTAGAAAAAAACAAAAAAATTGGTTTTACAATAAAACCGATAGGACGTCTTATGAAATGTTGAAATCCCATAAATACTGCAGAGTTTTTTTCTAACTCTTTAATTTAGAAATAACTACCCGGTGTTGTCCGGGATACAGTGAAGTCATTTTAGTTTTTCATTTTTATTTATTTGCACGCTTTTGCACTTAAGGTACATAACTTCTATTATATTTTTCGATTGAAAATGAGTTATCCCCATTGTTGCTTTTTATCTTTAATAATGTTTCATATGAGCAGTCGTCTGCGATAGGTTAGTAATTTAAAAATAAATAAATTGTAGTACGTTGTTATATTGCCAATAAACATTGTACAATAATAACAAATGAAAATCCGACAAGATAATTTTATATATTAGATATACTTTGTTCTCTTATGATAATTTGCTGAAATCACGTTTTACTTTCAATTATTTCGCTTGTTTGCCTTTTCTCTTAATTTCTTATGGGCTGCCTGAAACTTCAAAAAATTTGAAAATCTTTAAATAAAAAAAGAAATTTTTTTTTAAAAGTCCACGTAATTAGAATCATCTTGTTTGTTAGCCATCTCTTAACAAGTGTTTTGCTTCTTGTTTGGCAACCTTCTAACAATTCCACTTGAAAAAAATACTGTTTCTGCTCTGGCACTCGCCACTTTCTTATGAACGGCATGTTGTACTCTGCCTTTTAAGCAGGAGGGGCTCCCAATATAAAAATCATGTCTCGGCATATAATCCTTACACCAAGTTATGTGATTTACAACTCTTGAAAATAGCTGTCAAACACCATGGACACTTTGACATTTATCATTACAAGTCATATTTACTGTAGTTACTGAGAATTGTTATCTCAAGAAACAGCAATTGTAAAATGTACAAGATTTGTTTAAGTTTTTGATTGAAAAACTTTGTTTTCCTTTCACATTTTTATAAAAAAATTTGCACTTTAAAATATTCATTGATAACTATCAATGAATATTTGTTTTAAAAGTGCAATTGTTTCTTATCTTTTTAGGTACATTATCTTTACACATATATATATGTGTGGGTTTTACAAAAATATATATTCTTTTTTTCATAATATCCGAAAATGTTCCAAATTGCAAGCTCAATGAAGTAGCATTAAAGCTTCAGAGCATATATATATATATATAATAGGTGCATTCCAATGACCAAAGGAACAATCAATACATCTCTTAATCTGTTCTTTCATTTTCTTAGTCTTCATATTTCGTTGAACGACCACAACCATAATTTTGTTCTGTTCTTCCAAAAAAAAAAAAAAAAATTAAGTAAATGAATTTTTCATTTAAATTGCACGATTGTTGGTTTTCAAAATATTTCACTTAAATACATTCTCATGTGTGCCTCAAAGATGTTGTCAATTTCTTTACTTAAAAAGCGCCAATCTGCGCATAATATCGACAGGACTACACCTATCCTAACGTCTTTTAGAACTCGACGTGCCTTTCTGCTGATATCGTGATTCGACCCTTCGGGGTTAATACCATCAAAATGAGGAGGAAGAAAAGAAGAAAAAAAAAAAACTATAAGACAGTCTCGCCTGACAAAGTTGTTCTACAACGAAAGCTTGCAAAAAAAAAAAAAAAATTAAATAAATTAATTTTTCATTTAAATTGCACGATTGTTGATTTTCAAAATATTTCACTTATATATATATATATATATTTCTATATATATATTTTTTTTTTAGTTATGTATTTCTGTATTTGTTTTTCACTTCCTAAGTGATAAAGAGTAATGCAGAAGATTGCATTTTTAGTCGCCCTTAACTTAATAGGACGGACTTTTTGTTGATATATATATTTTTTATTAATTTTATGCATAAAAGTAATCCATGGACACATGTTTCTGGCTCACAGCCGTCATCGCATGACTAACTTGGACAAGGATCGAACCTTCAATATCATTGTCTTACCACCGGACCATGACACCTTGCCTAGAAATATGTACGATTTTTATCACCTTAATATTAAAGTTATGTATTTTTGTAATTGTTTTTTATTGATGATAGTAGCACCAACAGCTGCAGGCGGTCGTGTTTACTCCTCATGTGTAAGAAGTGTGCTAATGTACGGCTTTGAAACTTGGGCTGTCTCTGCTGACACACTAAAGACACTTCACTAGAATGACAAGGCAATGGTCAGATGGATCTGTTTGGTGAGGCCTGAACAAAGAATACCTGTGTGCTCTCTGCTCACACAAGTCAACGTGAAAAGCCCTGTGAGTATCATGCAAAAGAGCAGACTGCGTTGGTTGGGGCATGTTGAGCACAGCAATGGCTGGATTGCTGAAGTCTGACAGTTGAATGTGCCGGCCGAGAAGACCACAACTGGCAGACTCAAGTTGTCTTGGGAGGACATGGTCAAACGTGATAGGAAAGCCATGGGTATGGATTCCGTCAGGCCTCACCAAAGACAAGAATGGAGAGGAAGATTTAGATCAAGACTAGACAATCAGACTGCACCCTCATCAGAGGATTAATTGTGGCCTGATTCAACAAATAATGATGATGATGATGATGATGATGATGATGATGATGATGATGATGATGATGATGATGATGAATGATCATAAATGATCCAACTTGAGTCTCATGAACTTTTTTGCATTGTCATCTTGTCTTTAAACATAACTGGACTATTAATATTTCTGAAACGATCGTAGCCAGCATAAATGTAATAATTAAGTAATATGCTTTGAAACTTGTTTTTGGTTAAAAATTGATCTTTTTCTGAAAATTGTAATATATATATATATATAAGTAATGGAGAATATTAATCTATATTTAAAAAAATTGTCTGGGTTATGTGTTAGGAGAGTGTAGGAGGTGAAGGGGGGACGAGCAAAACATGGTCAGGGCTTGGTAGGGTGTTCACATATGAGCACACAAACACATTCACATTAACATATAGATACATAGACATACACATGTGAAAAGTATTTATGTATCCATATGTTAACGTGAATATGTGTCTGTGTGCTGGAAACTCGCGCCCATATCCCCTGTAATTAAATGTAAAGTGTTAGGACTATACGGACACACAAAACGATCAACAGTCGATGTTTATGTCTAGAATGAATGGTGGAAGGGAGCAGAAAAGGAAGTAAACGACTGAGAAGATAACGCATGACTTCGGACTCCAGATTAATCAGTCAGCTAAGCGAAGTAATGAGAGACAGGAAGTTGATTCGGAGAAAATGTTTGCTGCTGCTGATGCTATATGGATATCGAATTCAGAAACTAAGTTTCCAATCGAAAACTAAAACTTCCTTCTGTCTTAACAATAAAAAGAAAAGGGTATAAAATACAAGAATAAAAAACTTGTAAATTAAAAAAAAAAAGAAAAATTTTTTATTGACAAATGAAAGTTAAAGATTTGAAAAAGACAAAGTTATTTTAAAGAGAATAATTTTAAATTGTAAAATTAAAAATATTTTATCATAGTGAAATCATCCATTGGCCCAAAATGTCCAAACACTTGAAAAGTTTATTTTTGGTTAAAAAACTAAAAGTCCCAATTAAGTAATAAATTGACTTTCTTAAAAATTTTCATGAGTCAATTTTTATTTGCTAACTAGCTTCTTTTTCTTTTTTTTTTTTTTTTTTCACAATAAAGGTCACCTTCGGAAGCTGTATCTATCTACGTTGCCCGGGAGTTTTTTTTTTTACTTACATTTTCATTTTTTTAACAATGCTTTTCTTTTTAGAAAATTATTATTTTTTTAGAAAATAGTATTTTGAAAGTTAAATTGGTCATTTGGTCATAGTCATAGTACTATTTTATACTATTATTATTATTGGATTATTCGGATTACTGTCTTGGATGTTATCTTCGCAACGTTTCGGCCGATGTAACCTCTGAGCTTCTTCATGTGTCTTGTCAAACTTGGGAATTTGTACGGAATTTCGAATGGAACCTTTATTTAATCCATGGGGGTAGATTGTTCATCCATAACCGGGTAGATGCCTTAAGTAATTCTTAATTATATTCTTAGTATCCCCTGTACTGAGGATTGAACTTTCAACTTCCATAAGACTGTAACTTAGAACTGATAATTACTTAGCACAGGTTTATGGACAGAGGATAAAGTTTGACATAAAGATTTCCAATCCAACAAGACACACCTGAAGAAGGTCAGGGGTTACATTAGCCGAAACGTTGTGAGAATAACGTCCCAGATGAGAACAGTAGTCCAGATAATCCAAATAATTAATCCTCATCTAAAAACCCCAAAACATGACCCAAATTATTGTAAAAGGCAGAGGTGATGTTTTCGGTTGAGTTTTTCCACATCGCTTGACCAAACTTGGTCAAAATATCAATCATGGTCTCACTTAGAACTGATTTAATTTTCGGATAGCTAAGCCAAAGGTCAAGATCAAAGTAATGGAAAAGGTGTTTGTTGTAGAGACTTGCTACTTGGCCCATATTGTTGCCAACGAAGTCCCGCATCTTATATGATTTTGACCTTGAGTGTTGACCTTGAAAAGTTCAGTCATAGTCGACATTTTTACCAATTTTCCAAAGTTGATTTTTCCATATTTGATGTATTAATGGATCTGATGCTCTTTGGTAACAGTAACCATCATACAAATTTTCAGCCTGATCAGAGAAATAGTTTTTTTGAGTTATCAAAGTTTCCATGGCATAACTTTGGGAATACTTCATACAATATGAAGAAGTAAGGCCCAGATAAGACTTTGGCTCATCCTTACGTTGCCAGGCAGTGGTATGTAGTCTCACAACTGACTTATGTTCTTGTTTTTTTATGAATTTCTTTTAATTTTTATTCATAAAATTATTGGAGGGTAAGTACTGCTACCGTTAGTGTTGTTATTATTAATACTACTACTAGTGGAGACATCGATGTCAAGTTTTGTATAATGAATGTGCGTGTGTCCAATCAAATGCTTACGTATCTTTTTAACCAATCAGAGTATGGTGCACTAAATCTTAAAGTTTTTAGAAATTTATGAAGAGGATCTTATATAAACAACCTAAACTTGACATGCCAGTGGGTTCAATTGCTTGAGGACTCCACATAAGAATGTTTCAAGAACTTCCCGCCTAAAGTTCTCCCTCATCGATAATTTTATTCACTCATTTTCGCTAACTTGCCAAGCATTGTTTGGCATGTTAAAAACTAACGGACTTCAGCAAGTAGCAGCAGCAGCAGCAGCAGCAGCAGCAGCAGCAGCAGCTGTTTACTATATCCACTTCCGTACTAACAACAAGGAATAAAGCTTATCCTCACACACATTTTTGCTATTTTAAA
The DNA here is from genome assembly GCA_963556195.1 of Sepiola atlantica. NCBI lineage: Eukaryota > Metazoa > Mollusca > Cephalopoda > Sepiida > Sepiolidae > Sepiola > Sepiola atlantica. Next base: position 165,107,494 of record OY744519.1, read on the forward strand.
ACTAAGTATGTTGAACATTAAGACTGTTAAAACTCAACGTACACACTTACAATTCTGTTAGACGAACGTATGCATATGCATGTATGCATACACACATGTGCATTAAATTATCCACCCACGCATATATTTTGCTGTTTATGCCCCCCGAGAAATGCCTGGTAGCAATACTAGCAATAAATAAACAATGGAAGGGAGTGACGGAAGCGAGTGTTATAGACATTGTATAAATTAGAGTGAGATTTAAAACAATGTATATTAAGAGATAAGATTGATAGACAAGAATGTAGTGAGAGATAGGCTACTTAGAATCATTCAAATGGAAATTCCTTTCAAACATAACTCAATCCCAAAACTGAGGAATATTTCTAGTTTATATATATATCTATATTTTTTTTATAAAATATAAATTTTTATAACACAAGGTTTTTGTAATAGATCAATAGTGTAGAACTAGAGCTCTAATAAAATTTCTTTTAGTGTTTATATATATACTAGCAGGGGTACCCGGTGTTGCCTGGGGCTGTTTCTTCTCTGGTCGCCCTATTTCATCGCCCTCTCTCTCTCTGTTGCCTTGAGTGAAAGCTGTTTCTTCCCCCCGCCCCCGGTCACCCCTCACCTCCACCCCCTCTCACCGTTGCCGGGAGCAAAAGCTGTCTCTTCCCCGGTCGACTCTTCTCCCTCGTTGCCTGAGGCTAAAGTGCGACATATTTCTATTAAAAGTACCATCTCTGTCTTCGCCCTCACCTCTATTCAATGTATATGTAAGTTACAGAGAAGAGGTTGTCCCAACAGGAGTACAAGGATTTGTATTTTAAAAAATATAAGCAGTACATCGAAGGGAGTGTACTGCAGCCTGTGCCTGGTTACGGGGAGGCGATTGAGGACAGGGTAAAGGAAAATCGCCTCCTGGGACTCAAAAAGGACGATATGGCGGAGTTCCTAAAGCAGCAACTTACATCTGCCAGAGGAGCCATGCCATGTGGGACATCCTGCTCCCCTCTAGGGAGGAAGCAAAACGACTCTTTTGCTGATCAGGATCTGATCGCATTCTTCAAGCACCAGCTTACGGTCAAGATCAGATGTGATAGGAAAAGATTACACTTCTCGGTTTTTGAAAAAAGGTGGATACAAGCAGCAAGCTTGTGTGTACAAAAATGAGTCAAGTATGAGTACGTGTTCCCGGCCTGAGCATGGCATGCACGGTTCCTGGTCTGGTCAGACCCCAGCCCTTCGAATAAGTTTAGCCTTTTATCTAGTCGAATGAATGAATGAATTACCCCACCCTCCTGGTAATAGAAATCCTTCAGGATGCCCACTCCCCACTTTCAATTTTTTGTCCTCAGCCTCCCCCAACTTGCACTTATCTTGGAAGGACACCACCCACTCTCCAAACTTCATCCTCCACTTTCTTTTTTCTCCCACTTAGATCCCACCCCCATTTAGAGATTGCCCTGCTTGTTTTCGGTTCTGAACAAACCAAAAAACAGTGGGCAGTCTAATATATAGAAAAGGTTACTAACCGGTTTTTGCTTTTCTCCCCACCCCCATTATACACCAATGAATTTCTGTATGTTAACCATATTTATTTATTCATGAAAAAACTATGAAAAGATTTTAAAATTGCAAACTAATTGGGGAATAACCTAAGTAGGACGGCCCCTAGAGCAAATGTGGTATTGTGGTGACTGAGCTGATTCTAGTTAAGAGTAGAATAGACATTTTTATTACTTTAGTCCAAGGATGACCAACGACACCCATTTCCCACACTTGTGTCTAATTTGTTTTGAATGTAAATATTTTATATTTTCTGCAAATAAATAATTCAAATGTAGTATCTGTTCCAATGCTACACTCTGTAACTAAAAATCAGAATTTCATTGACAACTTCCTCACCCTTTGAGATCCCTCCCAGGCTTTACCTTACGGCGAATGTCTACTCTCCCAGTCTTCATCTTATTCACCTGATGCGCCCCTAACAGGATGTACCGACACTCTCTCAGGCTTTTGCCTCAAGCGCACCAACTTGTGAAGGCCGACGCTCACCCAAGCTATTGCATGAGGCACCCCTACCGGCGAATGTCGATACTCTCCCAGACTTTTGCCTGAGGCGCCCCTACTGACGAATGCTGACACTCTCCCAGACTTTTGCCTGCGATGTCCCTACCGGTGAATGCTGACACTCTCCAGGCTTTATCATAATCACCTGATGCGCCCCTAGCGGTGAATGCTGACACTCTCAGTCGTTACCTTATGCAAAAAAGAAGAAGAAAAAGAAATAAGACCTGGTCCTTTCTAAATCGTCACCCATTTAGTAGTGGCTAGCATAGGCGTTGCGTAACTTTGATTGCACATGATACCATGTCTGGAAGTATGAGTCAGCAGTCCGCCTACCTCTCACTGTGACATCACGTGCACAAGAATGAGTCAGCAAAGTTACTACATATTACATTGATTTATTTTCAAATTACTACATAATAACGTTGAATTTACAAAACCAGGCCCAGTTGACCCTCAAAGAATTAAGTTTTTTCTTCTGAATTTTCTGAGACAACGCTGTTTCAGAAAATATCAACTTGATGGAGTTTGTCGAGTATCTTGTGAGCCTTTTCCAGACATACAAACAGACAAGTCTCCTTTATATAGGATGTATATTGTATAAACCTCAGTAAATGTAGGGAACAAATCTTCATAAGTTCATTAAAAAGCAGGATGCAGAGCTATCAGCATTTCTGTATATATAATCGCCAACTACAGGAGAGATATGTATGTACAGACAGGAGACTCTACATGGCATTCATAGACCCACGACTGAGTCCCAGGAGAAGCTGCTATGGTGGGCAATGCGAAAGGTGAACATATAGGAGTGGCTTGTCCGTTTAATACAACATATGTACATGAACACTAGTAGTAGAGTGCGAGTTGATGACGCTTACAGTAATAGCTTCAATGTCAAGGTTGGAGTTCACCAGGGATCTGTCCTTAGCCCTCTACTTTTCATCATAGAGGCACTGTCGATTTTCGGTTGGGTTGTCCATGGGAATTACTCTATGCTGATGACTTAAATATCATTGCGGAGTACTTGGAACAGTGAAAGGATAAACTGAAAATATTAAAAAACCGTCTGAAGGTCAAGGATTTGAGGGTGAACTTACCTAAAACCAAAGTGTTAGTGTGTGGTTCTGGTAAGGAACTCTGGTCAGTAAGGAACTCTGTCGTTATCCTTGTTCTGTGTACCAGAAGGGTGTTAGATGCAATGCGATAAAATGTAACCTGTGCCTATTGTGGGTTCACAAAAAATGCAGGGTGTTAGCCCTGAACCCTAACTTCAAGTGTAGGAGATGCACTGGACAGGTGCATCCTCTTAATAGTCGTTCCCACAAAGAGATGAAAACACCCTGGGGATAGTAGACTCTTTCTGCTATCTAGGAGATATGGTGAGTGTAGGTGGTGGATGTGAACACAGTATGGCCACAAGGCAAAATTTTGTGAGTTGTTGCCTTTGATAGCATTGTGAGTTGTCTCTCTCTACATCCGGTGTAGGTTGTATAGCAGCTGTATCATCAGCATCATGTTATATGGCAGTGAGTGCTGTGCCCTTACCCAGCCCTCTTTTTCCCGACTGCAAATAACAGATCCATGATTACATTGATCTAATCCAACACATCAGATCAGACTACATTTGCCCAGCATAGAGGTTACCCTTAGGACGAATCAGTCTGGTATGATCATGTGGAGCGTTCATCCTCCTGGATAAACCGTTGCAGAAGCATGGATGTCTTACATCGCAGGAAGGTTGGCTAGCCAAAGAAAACTTGGAAACAAATGATTGGACAAGACTGCACAGAGTGCAACTTGGAGACAGTTGACCCGCTGAACCGTGAAAACACAAACAAAGTTTGATTTGTCAGCTTAAATGCTATTTGGGTCTGACTTTGAAAATCCGACAAGATAACTTTATATCTGAAATCAATCAAATATTTATCAAAACTAAAAATGCAATAGTGCAAAATAAAATGAAATTTTAAAAATCCTATTTAAAAAAAAAATTTAATTACAAAATTAAATCTACCGGAATGCATTTTTGTTTCTTAAATGCTATCCTCTCCTACACAAGACCTGCAGCAGTTTCTCTCTCCCTGCATTTGTCACATAAATTTTCCCCCATTCTCTCTACAAGCACGGCTGCTGATATTGTAAACAACTTTTTTTTCGTTACGCTCTCTCAATCGTTTTAGGGAAGAAAACCAATCTTTTTTAGATTTTAGTTTTATAACAATTTGGATAAGTTGTTGGTGTGAGTTGAAGAGTCGCTGGCCACCATTTTGTTGAGTCGGCCGTGTCTGGGTCTATCTGACTGAGCAGTCTTGAAATGAAGAAGAAGAAGAAAGTAACCAGAGTTCCATATACAAATATCAACATCTTCACAAGAATAAAATCAACCGTATTTTACATTTCATTAAAACAGGAACAGAGGCATGTAAGGCAAGTTGGCTCGGCAGGTAGGTTCAGACTAAAAACAGAATATATAGAAGTTCCATCTCGCCGTGTCGTTTCCTGACAAAAACGAGCACATGTTTTTAGCGTCTTGTTTCCACAGCGTCTTCAGGAACTGAATTATACATTACTGCCAATGAGGTGAGCGAAAACGGAAATTGGCTAAAGGTCGCACACATGCGCAGAACTGTTCAAATTTTCCAGTGTATTGCTATGCGTGTTTTAACCTGCCTGTTTTAGCTAACCAAAGTACAAGTAAACATTACTACGCAAGAGATTGTGTGTACATATAAAAGAAATAGATCTTGGTCACATGATGGCTGTTATATTATGAGGAGCCCTAGTTTGAAAAGGTGTACTTCAGCTAGTATGGATTGTGACTGAGGTCGAAATTATCTGGCTGGATACATATCAGACTAACATAAACTTTAGGGAAACGAATCTGTTTTCCCATGTATGAGTAACAGACAGGTGACCTTAAGATCAAGAGAACAAAGAATTTGGGGTCAATAAAGGTCAGAATTGGAGACTGATAGATCGAGACGCGATGATGTAACTGTTGTTGTTCGCACACAAAGAAACGATAGTTTTGAAGAGTTTGCTATGAAGTTTGAAGCGAGCCGACGTGAAACGATGAGCTGAAACTTAAGTTGCGAATGAGATGAAGATGAGACCCCCCCCCCGTTTGTCTGTTTATAACTGTCCACTTTAATAAGTAAGAAGTTATTAAGTCAATGGATAACTAGAAGTATAAGATTATGCGGTCTCTCTCTTCGACATTGTTTAATACAGACAAGATCAATAAAAGCCCTTTTGGAACCTCTCAAAACATCTGTCTTAGACTTCTTCTATCAAGAAATGTAAAGATTTGTTCACAGCTACCACTATGGCGATCATGAAGACGGAGAAGAAATCTAAGAGACAAATCATGACAGCCAAAGAAGAAGGAATCCACGCAACGATTTGACGTAGAAGACAAATCACTACGAAGAACGGAACACGAAAATACGAGGTAAATTTTGTTTGAATTTGAAGTATGAGAAAAGAAAGTTAAAAAAAAGAACACACGCACATTGATACACGTGAAAATATATTAATGATGGTTAAACTCCCAACCCCGCACACATTATAAAGAACACTTGATATGTAAAAGAAAAAAGAAAGAAAAGAAAAAGACAGATACATGTAAGAGAACATGAGCGTATAACGATTGAAAAACACACACCCATACGTAAAAAGTGTAAAACACATCACATTGTAAGGCTCACACTTGAACACACATATAGCGAACGCTCGGACACACATTCGCATGAGATTCATAAAGAATTATGAAACAAGTAAAAAAGACAGTTTAAAGACTTTTAATTACATTTTTAAAAAAGCCTTTTACATATATTGTTGCAATGTAACAAATGTTGATTTAATAATGTCTAAAAGAAATCTGTATCGTTTAATAACTGCTGCAAACTAATAATTTAATGACCAACCGATATCGCATTGCATTAAATTTCGAAGCCCTATTTAAAGAAAAATAATTCATTTGATAAAAACAAAACAAAAGATGTCATAGTACAAAAAATCGAAACTATTGATGCGATTTAAAGATGTCCGATTGATTTTATTGCAAAACCGACTTTTTTTTTTCTAAATAAGATATATTTTTTCAAAAAAGTAAATATTTTTCTCACCCATCCTTCCTCTATCTTTTAGTAAAAGGGAGATACTCTCACCGTTGTTGCTAAAAAAATCCTTCCGAGTTAATCAATGTTTATTTCCCGGAGGCTTTTTTTCTCCTAAAAACTTTAATTGCACAAAATACATGCGGAAATATACCTGAATTCTAGGATTGAGTTATGTTTAGGAAAAAAAAAAATTCTATTTTAATTGTACTAATTAACCGTAATTTATAATTAATTTCTAAGAAAGGCATCCATCTGTCATTTAGCTACCTATGTATTTCTCTCGACTCTCTCAGTCCATGTTGATTCAATCATTCTATACTATTTCTTAATGTCCGATAGCATTTAGAGAAAGAGGAACTCTTTTTTTCAGCGTTGTCATCTAATTTGCATATGTGAGTCAGTACACACCACAAACACGTATGTAAATTAGATGGCAAAATAATACTTACTTCTTTATTATCCATAAGGATAACAGAAGTAAAATGATATATCTTTTTTAGTTATGCAAGAAATATGTTATAGTTTAGAATTTTTGAATGAAATCAAAATAGTGCTAGTGGTTGTGGCCCAACGGGTCATAAGTGTGTCAGGTTTGCGTTAAATTTAAACTGCATTACTCACCTACAAATTAAACTAGGAATGTGTTATAGTCTCTCAATACATATAAAAGACATATTAAGGGCAAGTCTGACATAATACATAGGATTTCAATGTGGCAGGTTTTATTGAACTGCTGGAAGGGAGAAGAATGAAGACATAACAAAACCATGTTCAGGTCACACCCCTTGAGGTAGCCTTCTTAATAGCCAATTTTATGGCCTACAGCCAGGCCATTCGATTGTGGATATTGGGATGATGAGGTGCGATTCTCAAAACCCCATTCACTAGCGAATGCTTAAAAAGAGCAGAGTTGAAATGTGGACCATTATCACTGAGGACCCTCTCTGGGATTCCTTGTTCTCCAAAGATTTGTCTGGCCAGATCTATGACCTCCTGGCTAGAGAAGTTGTTCAATTTTCTTACAAACAGATATTTATAGTAGTAGTCAACTATCACCATATAGTCAGATCCATTGAAGTGAAACAGATCTGTAGCCACTATATGACATGGTCTCATAGGAATCTCATGTGGCATCAGGGATTCTGCACTCTGTCATTTCTGGTTTTCCTGGCATATATTACATAGTTGAACAGCCCTGTCTATGTCTTTGTTTATATTATACCAGAATACACAACTTTTAGCTCTCAGTTTACACTTTTCGATCCCTTGATGTCCATAGTGGATCTTGTGTAGTAGCTCTGGTTGCATGGACTTTGGTATTATAATCCGATCACCGTTGGTTAAGATTCCATTTTCGATGGCCAGCTTGTCCCAATAGGGGCAGTAGAGTCGCATTCTTTTTCCAATCTCCCTGACCGTGTCAGGCCAGCCTCACAGAATCAAGTCCCTCAGCTCAAACAGGGTAAGATCAGCATTTGTGACCTGGTGTATTTGTGTCAATTTCTCTGCTGAGAATTGTATAAAGTCAACCCTGAAGTCGATTGCCTCCTTGGCTTTCTTGTTGGTTAGCCTTAAAAAAACGGTCGGCTAGAGCCATTTCCTTGCCAGGGCGATAAACGATGGTTAGGTCATAACCCTGTATGCTCAGTAACATCAGTTTGAGACGAGGTGGGGCTGCAGTCAGGTTCTTCAGATTAATCACAGTCAGTGGTTTGTGGTTGCTTTTGACCTGGAATGAGCATCCGTAGAGATACGTCCTGAAGTGCTCACATCCTAACACGCCTGCTAATAGCTCGTGTTCGATGTTAGCATACCGTTGTTGTGTCTGTTAGCGATTTTGATGCAAAAGCTATCGGTTTACCTTCCTACAGAAGTGCTGCACCAAGGCCTTTGTTTGATGCATCTACCTGGAGCACAGTCTGTTTCGTTGGATCAAAGTAGGTTAATAACATCTCTTTGCATATGACGTCTTTGATTTGCTGAAGGGACTTTTGATGACTTTGAGTCCACCTGGACTCGACTTCATTCTTTAGTAGATCTCTCAGGGGGTGCTGTGAGATCCGACAGATGCGGAATGAAGGGTGCCATGAAGATGATGATGCCCAACACCTTTTGTAGTTCGATGATGTTTGTTGGACTGGGTAACGCCTTGATTTCATCCATCTTGCTGGGATCAGAGCTTATTCAATTCTCGTCGTACATTGCCCCGACGAAGTGTATTTGCTTCTGGTCGACTGCAGATTTTTCACTGTTAAAAATGAGTCTTTCCACTTCTGCTATTTTCATCAAGTTGTGCAAACTTTCATTATGCTGTTTGTTGATTTTGCCATAGATGATGACGTCGTCGACTCATCCTAGGGTGCCAGGGCATTACTCAAGTATCATGTCCATTTTCTGCATGAAGACATCCTGCGACATCACTAGACCAAAAGACATCCACTAAAAGCAAAATCTTCCAAACAGTGAGTTAAAGGTAGTCAGTAGCTGGGATTCAGCGTCTAGCTTGACAGACCAGTACCCATTTTTGGCGTCCAGTTTAGAGAAGTACTTGGCACCAGAGAGCTTGTGCGCAACCTCTTTCATTGTGGGAATTTTGTGGTGACATCACATGATGGCTCTATTTAGATCTTTTGGACCTAGGCAGAGGCAAAGTTTTACATTGGCTTTGCAAACATACACTAAGCTGTTGACTCATTCTGTTGGCTTGCTATTTTTCCATATGATGCCTTGTTTCATCATATCCTCTAGCTCGGCTTGGATCTCATCTCTCATGTGGCTGGGACATTTCCGGAGTGCATGGTTTATAGGATAGCTTTAGAACAATGTGATATTCAGTCAAACTGATCAGGGTACAGATTCATTAGCTCCTTGGCTGAGCCTATCCATACTGGGGCCTTCTGGATGTCGCAGTGCCGAGTTACCAAGCCCAGGTCAATGAGAGAAGGTAATCCTATGATAATAGGTCCCTTTGAGGTCACCACAAAGAATTTTAAGGTTTCCCAGGCTCCCTTGTCGACACACTGCAACTGCACGGATCCATGTTGAGTGATGCTGGAGCCGTTGTATGCAGTGAGTATAGTTCGTTTATTGTGAGTTGCACCGGGGACTGGCTGTTCCTCTGAGTTCTCTCACTCCGGGAACATCTTAAAAAACGTAGAGGATATTGCCTTCGGCTCCCGTGTCAACCTTGGTTCTTACTTTGTGGGTGCCTGGTCGGTTGGGAAGCTTTATGCGAAGGTCTGCAAAGGCTTCAGTTCAAGTGTCACTCTGTTGCTGAATCTTATTGAAGGACAGTTCCTCGAACCATTCATAGAGTTCATCGTTGTTTTTCTGACGGGTATTTTTCCTGGTAATTGTGCTGGTGCTTACTCTGTGCCCTTGGATGTTCTGTTTTAACTCGAGAATTCTGTCATGTGTTTGTGTGGAGAATTTTCCCGCATTCTCCATTCTGTTGGTGCACACTTTTTCCCAATGATTTTTCCGTCCACATGCTGAACATTTTCCATTTCTGTGGGGCTTCGTGCTACTGCATCGTTTGCAGTTGTTGGATCTGATGGCGTCTATTTCTTGGCTTTTTTCTTCTTGGAGCTCGGCCACTTGTTTCATGTGGCTCATGGAAGCTTTGTGTATCCTGCCACTATTTAAAGCTGCCTGCCTTTTGCCAAGAGCTGCTTCTGTAGTTCCGGGTGCCTCATTTCATTGATGACTTGCTCTATGAGCCTTCCTTCAGTTTCCTTGGCATCTCAGAACTTGCACTTGTTCGCCTGCAACCTACATCTGGCCAGAAAGTCATTGATGCTTTCAGTGTCTGTTTTCGTGTACCGACGCACGTAGAAGTGTGTGATACGAAAATTCACCGTAGGTTCTAATCGTTCCTCGAATTTTCACCAAATCACTTTTAGGTCATTCCGGTCGGCTTCGTTTTCGAATGTCCAAGCGTTGTACCTTCTAAGACCTTCTCCAGCGAGCAACAGAATGTGGTCAACCTGTCTGTCTGCTGGAATATTTTTGACCAAAAAATAGAGGTTACAATGTTGTTTAAAAAATCTGAATTAGTCCACCAGATTCGTGGACGTCCAACATATCACTGGCTCACACGTGTTCTTAGCCATCATAACAAAAAAAAATCTTGACACAAAATACGGTACCGATAGATATATCGCAATGCATTTAATTTAGTAAGTTTTTTTTTAACAGGAAGTGTTAACTTTCTCCGTTGTTTGCCGTATTCTATTTTTTTTTCAAGATGGCGTCCTCCATGCTAGCACGTGGTGTCTTTTAATATGATCCGAGTTCCTTCCAGATACTGCTTCTTGCCTTTTTCTTTTAAATTCCTTTTTAGATTGGATGCCGTCTTCTGTAGACGTTTTTATTACTACCGTAACCACTGCCACCATGTTATAGTATCTCCATATATATAAAAGACATTAAGGATAAGTCGAACACAAGACATAGGATTTCAATATGCCTCGGTTGGCAGGTTTTATTGAACTGCTGGAAGGGGGGGGGGCATTTTCCTAGTTGGCTTTAATTGGAGAGTTCTAGCAGGGGGTGTTATTGGGGTCATAACATCACAGAATGTGTGTTTTGTTTTTATTTTATTGTTTTCCAACATTTGCAGTAAACGCTACTATTTGCGACATAAATTTTTTGAAAGAAAATAAAGTTGGGAAATTAGTAAAAAAACAATGCATTTTGGTTTGCCTCTCATTTGTGACCTATTTGCATTCAAAAATTTATATTTAATAAAAGTTATAAGTTCTGTAATTATTGATTGTGAGTAAAGTAAGAGGCCCCGTATCTTACTTCCTGTCAATAAACAAGACGTCCGACACCTTACTACTTTACTCACAACCAATAATAAGGAACTAAAAATGCTTATAACTTCTATTAAATACTAACATTTTAACACAAATAGTAGGTACCGTAAATCAAAAATTGTTTTTGACTAATTTCCCAACTGTATTTCTTTTAAAATAATTTGTCACCAATGGTAACGTCCAAATTATACTAATAGTAATGTCTAAATCGATAAAATAAAAAAAGGCAAATAGTAACCTCCCCCCTGCCCAAAATACGATAGCTGACCAAAACGACCTAGTTTTCATCGTATCGGATTGAGTAAACATTAAAACACACACAAACAAAATTACACTTTTTTTCTTCTTTTTCACTGAAACGCACTGATAATTTGAGAGTTTAGAACTTCTGAAGTACCGGCCAAGTCCCAAAACAGGAGTATCTATAAACTAACAAGACATTTTTATAAACAAAAAAGTCTACACAAGAGAAGCGCATGATGATCGCGTGTTAGAAATTGATTCAGAAATGTCAAGTGATAAAAATTTTTAACGAGATAAAATAGTTGTGTTTTTTTAATTTAATTTTTATCTATAAAGACGGGAGGTGACGGTGGCTAACGACAGAAACACTTTCACTTAGGATGTTGGCAACCTTCACGTGGTTCCTCCTTTAAGTAGCCAATGTTTTTCTAGAAAGAATTCTAACTGGAAAGATATCAGGGAAACCAATGCCAAAAACAGAATCATCTGATTTATAAGGAATGAATGAATCTATAAAGATAAAAATGGGTAAATATTAACTTTAAGGGAATCCTAAAAAAAAAAAAAAAAATCACGCAAATTATTGCATTCCATGCTTGTTTTTGTTACAAAAATAAATTTCATTTTATATAAGACTAGCGGGGCTACCCGGCGTTGCTCGGGGTCATAAAAACATAATTGAAGAAAAATCGCGTGTGTAACATCTTTATATTAAAACTTCTATTTCTCTCCCTCTCTCTCTATAGCTGTCTCTTTATCTTTCTACTTTTATCTACCCTGGTCGCTACTTTTAAATTTTGCCTTTTGCGAAAGCTGTTTCTTCCCCACCATTTCATCCTACGTTTCACAGGGCAATAGTATGACTTATTTCTATAAAAAGTACCACCACTGTCTGCGCCTTCTATATAGGTACTTATAACCGCCCCGGTATTCATACTATATATTTTGAATCCCCTCATGATATCCTTCATCATTTTAACTAATTTAAACATTTCTTATCTCTGATATTGGTTGATTACGGCTGGGATCAAGGTGTAGTTCTGTTCTAATACTACATTTCATTTTTAGTATCCCTAGGTCAACGATCCTTCTTCCTTTTAATTTTTGTCCCAATCCAGAGTGTCTCTATTTGGAGAGCTGAATTTTCCCCACATTAAAAAAAAAAAAAAAATCGACCTTGTATCTAACTCTGCTCTTGTGGGGAGGCAAGTAAATAGGGGCATTGGTTGATAAAGCAGCAGTCAGCAGTTACAGCTGCTGCTGAGTGAATCGGACTTCTGCACAGCAGAGACCACAGATATCGTGCCTCAGGGTTATCTTGTCTGCATGACATCCTCCTCTTCCTCGTTGGTCGCAGCTATTTGTTAAACTTGCAAGATTGCAGGTTTTTACCCAGGACACGTCGAGCAGCGAGGCCCAGCCGTTGCATCATTTTTGTGATGTCATCCACTGTGTACGGTTATCCCTACCTGTTTTGATAGATGACGTCATCCTTTAGAGATCTCATCTAGTGTGCACGGAGACAAACAAACAGTGTGCAAGGGAAGAGGGGGCAACAAACAAAAAAAAGATTTAGAGAGTTTTAGTCGGATACTAGTCCCCAGAGGTCCAGACGTTCGTCTAGATAAAGGATCACATCCCTCCTGTCTCTTTTTTATTTGATGGATAATGTCATCATTTTGTGACGCCATCCACTATGCCCGTCTATTCCCCACCTGTTTTAATGGATGACGTCATCAAGTGTGCACAGAGACAACATAACAAACAAGAACCACAGAGTTTTAGTAGATAGATAAAACTTTCTTCTTATGGTGAGTGGGTTATTGTTCTACTTGTAGAGTTGATGGTCAAGATGGCCATTTGGTAGTAGGGGTCGCTGCAGAGATATCCATCCTCCTTGCCTGATATAAAGAAAAGGGTCATCAAGTTTTGGCGAAACAAACTTCTCTACAATTTAAATCAATTTTATTCAAACAGTTTCATCAACACAAAACATGGTCTGGAAAGAATTATGAAAACAGGAATACAAAATAGGTTGAGTCCGCCGATGTATACATATACATTTATACACTATAGAAATCGAATTGAGTTCATGCGTTCTATCTCGTCTCGTAGCAAAGACATTGCGAGGAGACAGACATGACATCTTATCACACTGACTTCTCAAAAGGGACTTTTATCTCACCTCTTGCACAAGTTACCATTCATTTCAACTAGGTCAAAACAAGAACCAGAGCGTTGGTTGTGAAAGGAGATAAACTTAGTTTTAAAAATGTTAAACTTAACAAGACACTCGCATCACGCCGTTGCTCTTACAATGCATTTGGCTTATCTCAACACGTTAACAGTTTCAACTGTATAAAAATCGTAAAGATGTTATTAAAGCACTTCGGATGATAGGATGTCCCGTGAAACTGCAGTAAAGATAAACCAAATTTTTTTTTAATTTTTGTTATAAAGCCTTTTCTGAAAAGATATCGAGATCTTTATATTTTGTCTTGATTCGGTTCGGTTCTGTTCTGATTTTGAGGGAGTGGTTTTTCTTGTTTTTTTTTTTTTCATACTTTGTTTCAGGCAATGGGGTAGGTCTAGGTTGGGTTATCCGACTTGTTATTTGCTTTCTTCTCAATTCCCTCTTGAAAGTGAATTCGTCCACTTGGGATGAAAAGATTCTGTTTCGTTGCTGAATTTAAATCGTCAACGACTTCCTGGAACAATGCGGAAAACGTTGTCTGCGCGTTTCTCTGACGTCTTTAAACAAAATTCTCTTCTTTCTCCAGCATTTTTGTTCATTTGCTTTTGACACCTGAGGATTATTCGACGAAGAATCGAAAACGTTCGTGAAACCTATGGAACATTTATTAATGTTTTTGATTTTAATACAAAAAAGACCATCAGAAAAATTGAAGAAATAAAAAGGTATAATTAAACAGATGAATTCTGTTATTTTTAACAGTGTTTGCGTAAATGCATAAATATATATATATATATATATATATATATATATATGATTATTTTTATTTACACAGACATGTACAAAATCTGCGACACTGGCATGTCGATGTTATCGATCAACAGTTATTATAAACTGAGATCTCATCAGGCAGAGTTAGAATCCGATCTTAACCTTAGATCATATTTTGGTTCTTTCCAAAATATGATCTAAGGTTAAGATCGGATTCTAACTCTGCCTGATGAGATCTCAGTTTATAATAGCTGTTGATCGATAACATCGACATGCCAGTGTTGCAGATTTTGTACATGTCTGTGTAAATAAAAATAATCATATATAAAAGCTCTATTTGATATTGAGTACTTTTTATAAACCCGGTTGAAATTCTTTGGATTACTACCCTGTGGATGTTTTACCTGGATTATTATATATATATATATATATATATATATATATATATATATGTATATATATATATATATAATAAACGATGTTTACCTTGAAAAGCAGCCTTTAAAGTATCAAATCAGGAACGAAGAAGTAATTTCTGGCTAGACATGGACGGCGGCACCGGGGAGAGGGTCTCAAGCCCCCCCCCCCCCACTTTACAGTCATCAATAATGAAGTTATATATGCATATATGTTTAACCGCCCCACCCCACTTTTTAGGAGAGCCCCCCACACACTTTTATAACTGTCTGTCCTGCAGAAATAAGAGTTTATAGTTTAAAGAGTGAAGTATTACGGTTTATCTGTGCAGCTAAAACAGCATTTGCTGGGGGAGCCACTATTCTAAAAAAAAAAATTTTTAAACGGGTAATTTACAAAGCCTACAACAAGGCAGATGCATGATCTTCGCGTGAAACAAAATTATAAATGAAAGAAAATAAACAAATAAAAAAAGCGAAAAGTTTTTACCTGGATTTACTGCCGTTTCCAATCCGATTTGTCGACGATTTAAGGATTGTGTTTAAACATGGCGGCGTCTGGCTAAATTTTCGACTAGTTTTACAAAAGAGGGAAGAATTCCGAATAATACATCGAGAGATCGACAGAGGAAACATGTTGAACGGAAGAGTGTCGTCTAATTAGTCGTCGAGCCAAACAGTTATTTCCCCCTGTCTTGTGACGTCACCGCCTGATCAAACATAGTTATCTGTCCCTGTCATCACCATGGAAATGCCATACACAAAACAGTCTCACGTGTATCTATTTGGAGTCATTTTAGTCACTATCTTAACGTAATTCAGCTAGAGAGTCGGTGGCGCTATCAAGTACGTCACGGAAACAATGAGTTCTTATTAACGTAATTAATAACGCTAAAATAATCTAAATAAGATTCAGTAAGTTTCCCACCCCCATGCTGTCAACAGAAACATAAGATTTACTTTTTCCCACGTCATCACACTGGAAATATGTATATATATATATATATATATATATATATATATATATATATATATATATATATATATATATATATATATGTATGTATATATATATGTATGTATATATATATATATATATATATATATATATATATATATATATATGTATGTATATATATATATATATATATATATATATATATATGTATGTATATATATATGTATGTATATATATATGTATGTATATATATATATATATATATATATATATATATATATATATATATATATTGTGTGTGTGTATTTAGGTAGTATTTTTTAATTTATGCAAACATTGCTAAAAATAACAGAATTCGTCCGTTTAATTATACTTTTTTATTTTCTCAATTTTTTTTATGGTTTTTTGTATTAAAATCAAAAAAATTAATAAATGTTCCATAGGTTTCACAGGTTTCACAAACGTTTTCGATTCTTCATCGAATCATTCTCAGGTGTCAAAAGTCGAGAGTCGGTGGCGCTATCAAGTACGTCACGGAAACAATGAGTTCTTATTAACGTAATTAATAACGCTAAAATAATCTAAATAAGATTCAGTAAGTTTCCCACCCCCATGTTGTCAACAGAAAAATAAGATTTACTTCTTCCCACGTCATCACCCTGGAAATATATATATATATATATATATATATATATATATATATATATATATGTATATATATATATATACGTATGTATATATATATGTATGTATGTATGTATGTATATATATATATATATATGTGTATGTATATATATATGTATGTATATATATATATATGTATATATATATATATATGTATGTGTGTATATATATATATATAGATGTATGTATATATATATGTATGTATATATATATATATATAGATGTATGTATATATATATATGTATGTGTATATATATATATATGTATATAAATATATATGTATGTATGTATATATATATATATATATATATATATATATATATATATATGTATGTGTATATATATGTATGTATATATATATATGTATGTATATATATATATGTATATATATATATATATGTATGTATATATATCTATATATATATATGTATGTATATATATCCATATATATATGTATGTATGTATATATATATATATATATATATATTGTGTGTGTGTGTGTATTTAGATAGTATTTTTTCATTTATGCAAACATTGCTAAAAATAACAGAATTCGTCCGTTTAATTATACTTTTTTATTTTCTCAATTTTTCTGATGGTTTTTTGTATTAAAATTAAAAAAATTAATAAATGTTCCATAGGTTTCACAGGTTTCACGAACGTTTTCGATTCTTCATCGAATCATTCTCAGGTGACAAAAGCAAATAAACAAAAAAGCTGGAGAAAGAAGAAAATTTTAAAAGACAGCGGAGAAACACGCAGAGAACGTTTTCCACATTGTTCCAGGAAGTCATTGACAATTTTAATTCAGCAACACTGGATGGCATCACAGAACAAAATCGCATTACGTTAAGTATTTTGAAATGTTACCACTGGTTTCATATGTGATGTTATTAATTTTAGGTTGTTGTGCTTTTATGTAGATAGCTCCCAGTATTTTTAATTTTTTAAATTGGTTTTGGAATGTATAATTTAAGTGTTATTAACTAGTATTTGACTTAAATCAGAGGGAGAGCAGTTATGTTTTTGTAGATGTTGGTAAATTGAGCTAGAGTTTACACGATGCATGGTGAGGCGGCGGGATAAGGTAGTGCTTGTAAAACCAATGTAGCTATTAGCTTTATTATTATTATGGGAGTTACATTCTCCCAAAGGGCATTCAAACTTATAAATAACATTGGTTCTTTCTAGTGGTTTTTGGGGTTGGGGAGGAGTTGTTTCCTACTACAAGATTTAGGGCTTTAAATTTCTTATAGTAAATAATGAGTCTAATTTTATTGTCATTGTCAATTAGGGATATGTATCTGTGTATAATATTTTTCATGGCGTTTTCTTCTCATCTGATACAACCAACCTCCCAGACTTTACCTTCTCTCTTTTAGAAGGGATTAGTTTATTGCTAATCGCCTGAGGCGCTCCTACCAGGGAATGCCGACGGAGCTGCTCAGACATTTTTTGTAGGCCAGAGTACTCCGCTTCTTGGGCACTGGCATTTCAACCCCACTTTCCGACCTTGTGTCACTTGTCCTATTTGCCTATATATATGTAATAGTTTTGTCCATCATCATCATTATCATCATTATTATTATTGTTATTATTGTTATTATTTTTATTATTTCACAGTAGTTTCAACTTTTGGATGTTTTTAGTTGGAGTTTTCTTTTTTTTGAACATCAAGTCAATTCACTTGACTTTAGACATTCAAGCTATACCTTAACACTTTCGCTGTTCCTAACAGGCAAACCTTTTGCAGAATTGGAATAGAAATTGTCTCGTTAATCTGTTTAAGCCATTTATGGTGGCTTTTCGTTATGGTTCCAAGCATTCCAATTACAACAAGAATCACCTTGACTTCTGTACATTTCTATAGTCTAACTAATTCCCATTTTAGGTCTTGATGTTTATTTATTTATTCGTGTTCTTTGCCTAAAAACATCTGGCAGCCGGAGCAGGCCAGCATTTACTTTACGAACATGACGCCCTAAGCGCCATGCCCACTACTTCCACCAGTTCCATGCCTAGCACTGGAAGTAGATCAGAGCTTGCTGCCTTATGCGGCAGCTCTGCCTATAGATTTGACGCTGCTGACACCAGCAGTGGAGTAGGAACTAGTCCAGTTGGGAGAGGTGATCTAGGTCGGTTAGGTAGACTCCCCACCTCACCAGTTAGTCGACAGGCTTTAAGTGTCAGCCCACCTGCTCATAGGAGAAAAAGTCTCCTACCTGAAGGAGTGAGGCCAGCCAGGTTGGTGGAGCTCTGGAACGCAAGAGTCACCGATCCAGATCAGCCGCCGGGCCCTTACAATTTGGTAACTATGTCATGTGCCGGGTTATCAAGCATGGACAAGAGGTGGTTTCATTTATGGCATCTCCTCAGATCATCACAATACTTGTAACTTCTGTGGTATGGTTTGTAAGAGTGTGGAAGGCCTGAAGAGCCATATCCACGCCTCTCACTGGGAACCCTTGCACTAATATTACATTGATATGCCAAAAGTGGTCATATTCGAAATCAAATAGACAGCTGTCATATATTTATGCATATATATGTATGCATGTATGTATATATGTTTGTATATATGTATTTATATATATTTTTATGTACATATATATTTTATGTATATATATATATATATATATATATATTTATATATATATATATATATATGTGTGTGTATATGTATATATTTATCTACATATTCATGTATATATATATTTTATGTATATATTTATATATATTTATGTGTGTATGTATATATATATATTTATCTATATATTCATGTATATATATGTATGTATATATGTATGTATATATATATGTATGTATATATTTATGTATATATATATTTATGTATATATTTATGTATATATATATATGTATGTATATATATATACTTATGTATATATATATGTATGCATATATATATATATATATTTATGTATATATATATATGTATATATATATATATACAATAATATTTTTATAAATAAATATTAATTATTTAAATACCTAGAGACATCGATGTTTCATGCTAACGCAATCTTCAGTCTAGGAATCAATTCCCGACGATCGGTAGGCGTGAACCCCGAACACAAATCGCCACTGATTCGTAGTCGGGGATCATATCCAAACGGCCATCGTCAATTAGTTAGTAAATATAGAGTAACTTTAACTGTAAATAGCGAAAATCGGCTGCTATTTACCAGGCAGCTAGAGTGATCTTACGGAACGGTGTTCGGATCGCGCATATAGCTATTTGTACTGCTTGTTATTAAAGCTACTCGAAAGTGCCCAGCCTTTGTGGGGAGGGGGCTGATAAACAATAATATTTTTATAAATAAATATTAATTATTTAAATACCTAGAGACATCGATGTTTCATGCTAACGCAATCTTCAGTCTATATATATATATATATATATAATTATTTCCACAATCAGACAACGCCGCAGACCACAACCTATGAAAAGAAACAAACCGGAAGTCCTAGACTCGAGTTTCGCCCTCCTTTGGGCTCATCAGTAGAACACATCCGAACTCAGGATTCGAAACCCGAGTCACTTGCATGGTAAGCGAGTACTCTGCCACTGAGCTACCTCGCCACATACAAGAATGTCTATTAATTTACACAGATTAAGCGAACCGCGGCGATGACCGACTGTGGAATTTACCTACTCTTTTCAACAAGGGGTGTAGTCATCCAACTACTATGAACCCAGGCCGATGTCTCACAAGTAGGATTTTATACTCGCTAGGACGATGTCATCCAACAAGCTAACCAAGCGAGCAAATAAATATTAGATTTCTTGAATGTGAGATGATATATATAATTATTTCCACAATCAGACAACGCCGCAGACCACAACCTATGAAAAGAAACAAACCGGAAGTCCTAGACTCGAGTTTCGCCCTCCTTTGGGCTCATCAGTAGAACACATCCGAACTCAGGATTCGAAACCCGAGTCACTTGCATGGTAAGCGAGTACTCTGCCACTGAGCTACCTCGCCACATACAAGAATGTCTATTAATTTACACAGATTAAGCGAACCGCGGCGATGACCGACTGTGGAATTTACCTACTCTTTTCAACAAGGGGTGTAGTCATCCAACTACTATGAACCCAGGCCGATGTCTCACAAGTAGGATTTTATACTCGCTAGGACGATGTCATCCAACAAGCTAACCAAGCGAGCAAATAAATATTAGATTTCTTGAATGTGAGATGATATATATAATTATTTCCACAATCAGACAACGCCGCAGACCACAACCTATGAAAAGAAACAAACCGGAAGTCCTAGACTCGGGTTTCGAATCCTGAGTTCGGATGTGTTCTACTGATGAGCCCAAAGGAGGGCGAAACTCGAGTCTAGGACTTCCGGTTTGTTTCTTTTCATAGGTTGTGGTCTGCGGCGTTGTCTGATTGTGGAAATAATTATATATATCATCTCACATTCAAGAAATATATATATATATATATATATATTTCGGCTAACAGGGACATTTTTGAAACAAACAAACACTTATACAATAGAGCGCTAGATAAAAGCGGATATAGTGAAAAACTCAAATATACCAAGAAGGAAAATAAAAATAAATCTAGGAATAGAGGCCGGAAAATAATATGGTTCAATCCTCCTTACTGCCAACTATCTAACATCAACATCGGGAAAGTATTCTTGAACCTGGTAGATAAGCATTTTAGCATGAATAATCCACTTAGGAAGATATTTAATAGAAAAACCATTAAAATCAGTTACTCTTGCACCAAGAACATGGATAGAATAATCAGCACCCATAATCGTAAATTACTAAACAATTCTAGTAAAAATAAGATTACAGTAGATAAATGTAATTGTCAAGTGAAAAATAACTGCCCACTGGACGGTAACTGTAAAGTTGAGTGTGTGGTTTATAAGGCCACTATCCATCCGGAAGTTAACAACAGGGATAAAAAAGTTTACATCGGCATCTCTGCAGGAAACTGGAAACAACGTTTTTATGACCACAAACACTCTTTCAATAACCCAGAACTTAAGAACAAAACGGAGTTAGCTAAACAATGGTGGCTACTGAGAAATGAGAACCGGTCCCCAGTGGTTTCGTGGTCAATCCTATGTTATTCGGATGTTCCAAATGGATTTAGGCAAAGATGCAATTTATGTCTAGAGAAAAAAATAAGCATCCTGAAATACCAACACAATAATCTCTTAAATAAACGGGATGAACTTATGGCCAAATGCAGACATAAATATAAATTTAAAATAACCAATGACTAGAAATCCGATGGACCTCTAGATTTGTAACGTTGAAGATACCAAATTGAATACCACTAGATTACGGTAGAACCCCCCCCCATAAATATTTATAATAATATCTGTTATAGACACGGAATTACTGACTTGGTGATATATATTATTGGGGTATTAGTGTGTATGCGTATATAATTGTATTTTGAAATATTTGTTTATTCAGATTATTTACTTAAAATAAGATAGCTTTAAGAAAATGTTTCTTCAGGTAATATACTAGTTATTGAATTAATATAAGTAAAAATGTCAAATATTAACACTAGACATTATTAGACTTGAATTAGATTATAACTATAGATTATGAAATTAACCTAAAATATAAATAATGTAAGACTAATTTTTAGAACTCATATTGTATCAATAAGAATATAGAGTGTTATGTAAATATTGTGTGTAGGTGTGTGTGAATATATATATATATATATATATATATATATTTACATCTGTGTGTATATATGACTACATGCGTATAAATTTGGATAATATTTGTAAGTATGACTACATGAGTATAATTTTAGAGAATACGTATTTCAATTAAATTCTCTTTCTTGGAATCCAGACAGACTGAACATCTATGACACGCGTTTGGTCTCTTCCTTCTCCCTCTCTATGTCTGGTTGCGTCTCTTTCTTTCTTTTCTCCTGTCGGATTTGAGAACACGATTTTCGCCTGACCGAATTCGTCTAGCTATAAATGTATGTCTGTGAGTTGTGTGTGTGAATATGCATATTGGTGATAGTGTGTGAGTGGGGTGGCATGTGTGCATTCTGTAGGATGTGTGCGTATTTAGGTTTGCCTCTGTATGCGTGTGAGTAAGGTTGTCTATATGTATGATATCACCAAGTCGTAAGTGTCACAATTTTGACACGGCCGTTATTATTTGATTAACTTAAAGATCCCTCCCCTTCGATCGCCATATCTAAATATAAGTTTTAAATTCCCCCTCTCTCTATAAAGATGTATCAGGTTGGTTGCTACTACCACTATCTCTGGTTGTGTTTGAATTGTCAAAGTTTAATTCAATTTTCTTCCAGTATCAAAAATGTAATTGTCTGGTTTGGATGCTTGAATAAAACCGCAAGGTTGAAATAAATTATTGCATCGACAATTATGTAATTTCGTGTTATTATATGTTATGTTATTCTTGCTCTGTTTACCACATTGAGCTCTCATACCCGGATTTCCTCCTAGAATTATTCCATTATAAAACAAATATATATATATATATATATATATATATATATATATATATATATATATATATATAAGTCGGGTTCATATTATATTCCAATAACCATGTTTTTATTTTATTAGTTTTATTTAACATAACATTTCTGTGAGATATATTTTTTACGGTCCGTTTCATTTGTCTTGTGCCATACAACATTTTTATGTTAATATCGTCTCTGTAACATTACAAAATCATCAGAAATATTCACAAAGAGTAAAAAGTTCTTGGATTAAAGTGTCTTGAAAAAACCTACACTATACAGTGGTTCATTTTTCGGTGAAACCAAACAAAAAACAAAGAAAAGAGCAAACTCACACGTGGGGGAACCCACTAATACGCCATTTTGAATTTTTCGTTCAGAGCTAGTACATCCTAAAAGTTGTGTGGACAGTTATGAATTTTAATTCAGTAATATTTCTTAAAATAGTTAATAAGTTCTATAATTTATTTATAAAAATTCTAATTCACTTGAGGGTAATTAGCCTTCAGATGTCTATTTAGGTCATTTGGATACGAAGCTAACAACAATAATTATATATATATATATATTATGCAAACATTGTTAAAAATAATAGAATTCGTCTGTTTAATTGATTTATAAAATTGGGGACTTATGTTTTGAGGCACGTCCGTCCAGATTTTTCTCCGTAACCATCCATTGAATTTCTTTGAAATTTTGCATGAAGTTGTAACTTTGGTCAGGTTAGAAAGTGACATTCTCCGATTTAAAAAAAAAAATCTGGTTAGCCCCCCAGGGGGTCAAAAGGCCTCGAAATGGCAAAAAATGACATTTTTTGCCCCATAACTTTTCATCCATCCATTCAATTTCTCTGAAACTTGGCCAAAATGTGGAGGCAATTGTTCCTAATAGAAAATAAGTATCGCTGACCTTGTAAAAAATCTGGTTCGCGCCCCCAGGGGGTCAAAATGGCAAAAAATTACCCTTTTCTCCCATAACGTTTGATCCATCCATTCAATTTTTCTGAAACTTGGCGAAAATGTAGAGGCAATTGTTCTGGATATAAAATGAGCATTCTTGACCTCAGAAAAATTCTGGTTCGCGCCCCCAGGGGGTCAAAGGGGGGTAAAAATTGCCCAAATTTATTGCATTTTACACTCGCCACATCGAGTCACATACAGAGGGGGACCACGCACGCACGCACGCACGCACGCACGCACGCGCGGCTTGTTATATCTGTTTTTATGTCTATGCCTAGTAGATTCCATACTTCATGCCCACCGAGCTCTTCTTTCTGCCATCATACTGGAGCTGGATCTACAGATTAACGCTCTTCTGAATGACCGTCTTTATTGCTGCTTTCAACATGACTAGGGTGCCCACTCTGTTAATGAACTTCAGTCAGCTGGACTCAGATTCTTGTGGTAAAGGCACATAGCGGCTGTACGGGTTTAATTTCTCTCTGCACGTCATTGAGCCACATCTGGGGAACTCTCTTCAGTAAGGTTCTGGTCAGATTTTACTAGGGCCACATAACTGAAAAGGTCAATGTGTCATCGCCTTATGAGCATCTCACTCGTGGCTTCGGAGTTCAGCCGAGAATTTTCTTGTAAGGGCATTGGTTACTCAGTGACGCACTTGAATGGAGTCTGTTTTTACATGTAAAATCTTGGTCATTTACTTGAAGATGAGGTTGACCCCTCTCAACAATACATCTAGCTCTGTCACATTGTGGACCCTTTGTCCACAAGAATACATCCTCGATGATGACGTCAAGACTTACTCTCACAGCCAGAGAGCTCATGTCAAACAACCCATCCAGTTCCTTCATGCCTACGAACCACTCTTCCTGGGCTGGATCTAATTGCTGCACCCGAACGAGTGTCTGCTATCTTAACCCCAAAGACGCATCACTAACTTTACCATTCCAGCAGTCACACTCAAAGTCATCCACATACGGGAAAGTGTCCAAACAATTTTTCACGCATGGAGGAGATGCCTTTTCATGTTATGATCATAGGACCGTCCACAATATTACTTCCTTGAAATCATTGCATACTTCCAGTCCCAGCATTCCATTCTCCGAATCCTTGCTAGTTGACATGCTTCCTCACAGATTCTGCCGACACCGCATCCTCATTGATGTATATATCATCGATGTATGCTTACAAAGGCGCCTACCAGTGATGAATGTCATCTCCTTCACAGACATCAACCCTCAGCCCAATGACTGAAGTCAAGAAGAAGCTTCCTCAGCCATGGCCAGCCCCTAACAACATCTAGGGAATAAACCAGACTACAGCTATGGACCAGAAAGCTATAGATAGACTCCCCTCTAATTGACAAAGGAATCTCCCTTCTGTGAATTCAGTGGATAGCACTCAACCGCCTCAGAACAGGAATGAGGCGATCGAAAGCTGCTATGGCCAGATGCAGCTACAAAATCGACCGAACCATCTGCGAACGTGGATGGAAGAACCATACGATGTAGCACTACCTTGCCTGCCCTCTATTACCCAACGAGTGAAGTTCAAAAGTATCTTGCAGATTTCAATGATGATGCAAAGGGAGACGGTCATAGAACCACATGACTTTGAAGACATGAAAAGAAGAACATTTTAATTGAAAAACATCTGTTGAGAAAAGAGAGAAAGAAAGAGAGAAAAAGAAAGAAAAGAGAAACACAAGAAAGGGAAAGAGAGAGAGAGAGAGAGAGAGAGAGAGAGAGAGAGAGAGAGAGAGAGAGAGAGAAACACAAACAAATGTGATGACGTGATGACAACTGGTGTTGTAATGCAATTTACTGTTCGTCTGGGTAATTCTGAGAGATGAATGGAAGGAAAATAATTCAATTCACTTTCTTGTTTCTTGTCAGAGCTAAGTTGCTTCCCTTGTTATAACAAAAAATATCAGAAAAACAGTCTTACTTCTTTTGGTTATAACAGAATGCTTTTATTTCTTAGTTAAATTCATTCACAAATGGACAAATATCTTTCAAACCTGAGCAGTTGAGACACCGACTCCCTCCTCTTCTCAACCAGTCAGTCTCGCTGTCAGACTTCTCCTTGGCATGTTAAATGACTTTTGTTTATGTCATCTGACATCACCCTTGAGGTAAACAGCTGTGACCTAATTCCCCGCTTTCTCAGACAATACCATTCTTTTACTGATTGTGTTCTTTTGACCTACTTTTGTCAAATATTGGTCTATGGTGCAAAGAGTGGCCGAGTACATTATTTCGCATGGCTTTGTGTCAAACTTGATAAAATGAAAATGCAAACTTTTTTCTAGATATCAAATATTTCCCGGGCTTAGTTCTCAGAAATCATTAAAGGTTAAAACTTATAGGCATAATGATTGTCAGTTACCCCCTCCCCTTCTTGTGTTGAAGTGATAGATCAGTGATTAAGTGCGGGAGGTCAGCAAGTTGAAACCTCTGACCATGAGGTGTCAAAGGTTAAAATCATGTGCGGGTTCCAGGTGGTGATGGAGTGGAGAAGGTTCTCTTTGACTGACAACTGTTTTTTTTCTTTTTTAGAGAGAGAAGCCAGTTCTGCAGTAGATACTAAGAGAAGCGGCTCGTTTCCTGGCTGACTACAACAATGGGTTGAACTGATAAAACGAAGTGAAAATGATGAAAATTAAAAAAAATAAATTATATTTTCTAAAAAAAAAAGATAAAAAACGTTTTATTTTTATTCAACCTGCAGAATTCAACCATCTTTCATCCCTGAATGAAGACAACATTTTCTCTACCATTTCAGAGAGGCAATGAATAGACCTTTACCCTTCGTTCAAGCCAATGATGTCAATATAAGAGTTTTGTGGATCTAATTTCACAGCGTGGCCACAAAACTATTGACAAAAACCCAGTAATGTGACAGATTTACCCAACACATTTGTTACGTGGACTTCAAGATTTTGCGACGCCATGCCAGGAAGAATCTATTACAGGTTCGTTTTCTTAAAAAGAAAAAAATTATTTCCAATCGATTTCATAGATTTAAAAATTTAATCCTAATTGATATTTTATTTCTTATTATTCATGAATAGAGGAAAGTAGAGGAGTACTTACTCTCACAGTCACACCTATTATGCCTGCCATCGATAACAACGGGAAGAAATTTAATATGATAACGTGTCATATACATTGTTTTGTTAGCTATTAGTCTCTCTCTCTCTCTCCTCTGACCTACATTCAACTCTATATAGAGAGAGCGAGCAAGGGGAAGAAAGAAAGACAAAACAACAAGTGTGGTTCATGTATTTAACAGCGTGAAGATTTTTACTTGTCACTGTAGGTCATTCGGTTAGCACACCAGACTTAAGAGACAGAGGTTGTCATTTCGAACCTCACCCCCGGGGCCCATAAGTGTTTTATTCTGATTTTGTCCCCAAATGAACTTTGACATTTCAAATTACAATATTAAGCAGAATGTTTAGTTTTACTTTTATTTTGTCCTCTAATCTACGTAATTTCTGGAAATTAAGGTCCCGGATAATGCCAGGTAGCCCTGCTAGTTATAAAGTTGTATCTAAATTTTCCATTAGTTGCTTTGTCGTCAATGGACGAGTTTCAATTTGTATTCAATTCGTATGAAAAAACCTGTATATATTATTTAAATATTTGCCATTTAACCTTGGTGTCGCACTGCAATTATCCTCAAATGGGAATTATACACCTTCACCCTAATCCTAAAACCTCTTTCGGTTTGTGAGCAAATTCTGGTTTGTTGTTATCAGAAATCATTGCTGCATCCAAAAATTCATTTGGAGTCTTTAAATACAGGTTATTCTACATTTGTAAGT
This sequence comes from Sepiola atlantica, assembly GCA_963556195.1. Lineage (NCBI taxonomy): Eukaryota > Metazoa > Mollusca > Cephalopoda > Sepiida > Sepiolidae > Sepiola > Sepiola atlantica. The sequence continues at coordinate 165,135,067 of OY744519.1, forward strand.
TCTTTTTACAGGTTTTAACGAATAGTCATTCCTCGATTTTGACGTTCTTTGCCTAATTTAAAAGCAAATGCAGCAATTGTGCATTAAAGTTAACAAGAGAAAAAGGGGTGAAGAAAACAAATAACTGTTACCAAACATGAAAAAACATTTTCTTTTCTACTTATCTGTATAATTTTCACATGTGTTTAATAATTAAAAAAATCTTACCCTAATCCGATTGGCAACCACCCTCGGACTTAGGCTTACGGTTCCACTAACCCCTTTAAAAATTTTTTTTTTTACTATTTTTAAGTCTGAAATTCACGACCAGGTAACCCAAAAATTGGCGCCCATGTTGGAAACCATGCATGCTTGGCTAAGTAAAAGTGACAATAACAAATGTATAGCTAATAAATCTTACAATCAGTAAACACACATGCAAATTATATGAGTAGAAAAGTAAATTTTCTTGCGTTTGGTAACAGTTATTTGCCGTCTTTTTGTTTTTCCACCCTTTTTTTTCTTGTTAAATATTACACAATCATCGCAAACACTATTTTAAATCGATTTTTGAAACAAAAGGAATGTAATGTAAGGAAGTGAAAAAAAAAGCTTAAAATAATTGTGAGAAATGAAAGAAAAAATAATTTTTTTCAGGTGTGTGTCATGTAAAAATAGGTGACTTTTTATGTAAGAATTTATTAAAAACAACAATTATTCATCAAAATTAACTGGACTCATCCTATATCAGTAGACATAAGTGAAATGTTGACAAATTCCAAGCTTCAGAAGTGGTGCTCTGACTTGTCATATTTTTTTCTAATGGCTGGATATGTATACAGCGCCTGGTAGTTCCAAATGGTCACCCAACTCAACGTCGCTTAACTTTGGTGATCTGATGAAAACCGGTGTGTCAACGTAATTATGTCATATTCAAAAATAAAGACCATCATTTTCATGATTTTCTGTCATTGGATATACATACTTCCTTAACTAGGAATTGCTTCTGACTTGCCCATTTTTATGCACATCTAAATGCGGACAATCTTTTCATCTAAATATCTCTTATCTACCAAGATATTAAAATCTAATCAACCACTCAAATCTTTTTTTCTAACTAATCAATCAGCAACGACTTCACATATGGGTTCAGGCTTTATTTTTTCTATCTTTAAAACTGTACTCCTGACGTATCTTTTTTTTTTAATATTCAAGCTCAATGCTGTCTTAAAATGGTGCATAAACCTGCTATTCATTTATTTCTTTGTTCAAAAGCAACAGCAGCTTTTTTATTTGTAAAAGTAAAAATCTTTCTGCTTTGAATGAAAACATTATTGACAGACTCCTTCTTGAACTTTGTTGAAAGAATCAAATCAGTGACCCTTCATAAAGTAATGCATTGATGGGAATAGACTGTGGTCAGATGAAGCAACATCTAGAGTATAGGGCAAGACACACCGCCCAATTCTTCAATCTTGTTCCTGGTGTTTCTGTCGGTGTGCAGCTTTGCTTTGACCTGTTGAAACAAAGCGATTTCTTTTTCAACTCAGTGATCACAGTAAAGTTCAAAAAATAAAAAATAATTTTTTTTTTAAAATTCATAGAAATCATGATCTTCTTTCCAAATTATTTGAGCACGACACTAAAACTTTTTGCTCAACCCAGTATATTTGCTGTTCTAGTATAGTGCAGTCCTTCCCCACAGACCAGTTCTCGTAAGATCACCAAAGTTAAGAAACGTTGAGCCTTGCTAAGTGGGTGACTATTTGAGTAGACGAGGAGCAAAATATCTCTTCAAAAAACTTAATATACAAATCAATTGTATGCAAATTGTACGTATACGGTTTTGGCATGAAATGACTCAACGACGGTTGATATGCCGTAAAATCAACAATCAATAAAACAACCAACCAACCAATCAACCCCCTCCAAAAATTGGAGAATACAAACAATCCTTCATTTTCTTAGATAAAAAAGATAAATATTTTTTTTTATTCAAACTAATTTCTTTTTGTGTTTCACAATGTTTAGAAATAACCAAAAATGGCAAACCAGGTCAACAGAGGTAGATATTTGAAAACTTTTCTAGAGTTTGCGTTGAATTGATGTCTTTAATAAACTTCCGAAGAATTCCAGCAATAATGGTGCCGCTTGTTCAACAAGTCAATTTTGTCCAAATCGTCAGCGGCGAGTTGAAAGCCAAACACTTGGCAGTTGTCAGCAATATGTTTTGGATTTGTAGATTTTGGTATAATTCCTGAAAAAAAAAATATTGGTGTAAAATTTTTGATGAAAAAGCCAGTAAAATAAAAATGATGCTGGTGGGAGAGGGGGACGATACCTGTAATCTCTTTATTTTCATTCATAAACTATTGAATATAATGCTTCTTTACAATCACTCCCCCATGAAATAGGATTTTGTTATATATTAAACAAGTTGTACCTACCCGCTCATTTTAATTTGTAATTTGTTTGTACATTTTGTAAACTTATACAGAAAAAGAAATAACATTTTAGTTGTAAGGCAGATAACTCCTATTATATTCTTCAATTCATAATATGAGTTATCCCCCTTACATTATTTGAGTTAGGCTTAGAAATGAAGACAGCATTTACAAATGATGTGTCACGTGACCTTTTCCGACAGCGAAATTTAAAAGTTTCCAAACATTATCTATTTCTTTGTACAGCAGTTTCTATCTGAATGAAATATGAATTTTTTAATAGTTAAAAATATTATTAAACGAAATGATATATCAGTGTTACTATTCTGTAATTATAGCGAATAGAAAAAAATGGCTTCCATGGTGTAATTGACATTTATTGCCTAAACGGAAGATATCTTCCAAGCAGGAAGAATCATATTTACAAAGAAACTCAAGCGACTTAAATGTTTTGAATGAGACATGTAACCGTCTGGAAATACCCAGTGTCATAAACAAATGGATGTAACATGATAAGTGGTTAGAATTATTGTGTTTTATTTGGACTACTTTCTCATCTTAGATGTTATTCTCACAACGTTTTGGCCGATGTAACTTCTGACCGTCGTCAGATGCATCTTGTCGAACTCGGGAATCTGTAAGGAATTTCAAACGGAACCCTTTATTTAATCCATGGGGGTATCTTGCAAGGTTTGGTTTGGTTTGGTTTGTTTTATCAACCCGCTATGGGTTATTTAATTCCGAATAAAGTTGTCAAATATAATTCTATAGGTAGGATAATTATCTATATTCCTAGAATACATTGCTCCCAGAATAAATTGCTCTCAGAATGAACTACTCTTGGAAAACATTCCTCTTTGAAAACATTACTCCTTGGCATTTGTAATCTTTGTTCTCAACACGATTGACCGACTTCTAGTATCTATTTGAAGAGAAAATAAAAAAGGAGAAATAAGGTTTTGACTTTTTGAAGAATCAGATTGAATAATACGGTTGGGGATGAAATTATAGATACTATGGCATGACGTGATGAGCCGATTGATCGGATCAGGCCTCTCCAATCGCCCGTCTAGTCAAAGTAAGGGCCGAAGTGGAAGAATGGCTCAGCCACCAGGATCTCACCCTAAGGCATCACAGGTAGCCACCCACGGCCTATAGGCGACCCCATTTTCAGTGAGGGGGTAACCCCCTGTATGGGGTTGCAATTGGCGAATTTGTGCCCCCCCCCCGCCTACAGGGTGGATGACTTGTAAGGAAGGACCTGTGGCGTAAGGAATATAAGTGCTAAGTAATAATCAGTTCTAAGTGACAGTCTTCTGGATGTTAAAGGTTCAATCCCCAGTGTGGGCGATACTAAGAATACAATTACAAATTACTTAAGACTTCTGTCATGACTGATGGAACAAGTGCAAGCTAACCCTGTTGATTTAATAAAGATTTCCGTTCTAAATTCTGTACAATTTCCGAGTTCGACAATGTGCACCTGAAAAATAATTGTCCGAAACATTGTTGAGCTGAGAACAGTAGTCTAAATAATCCAAATTATCAATCCTCATCTTAAAAATTCTGAAATATCGATGATCAAAAATTCAACTGATGTAAGGGAGATTACTCGCGAAATACACCTGTAGCTCTTGATGAGTTATTCCCCTTTTAGCATTTCTCTGCCAATGTCCAATTCAGAGACCCGAAGAAGAATTTTGGCTAAGATCAAAGTGTAGTATCTGTTCCGATGGATACTGCACGCCTGTCCTGTGCAGTTCTAGGAGGTCCACCATCCCAGGCTTTGCCTCCCCTCTTTGGGGAGGAGTAAGTTTATTGCTTACTGTCTGAGGCGCCCCTACCAGGGAATGCCGACGGGGCTGCCCAGGCAATTTTTAAATGGCCAGAGTGCTCACCTCTCGAGCGCTGGCTTTTAACCCCACTTGCTCGACCCGATCTTGGGTCACATCTTACTTGTGGGAGTAAGATAAAACTGGCCTTGTGCCTAACTCCGCGAGGAGTAAATAAATAAATTAAAAAAAAAAAAAATCCGATGCTGATCAAATCTTTTCTTATGTTTTATTTACCATGTATATACCATTTACCACACCCTCCGCCAAAAGTGACAGAAAAATAGTATCCTTTGCCAGTGTTTGAAGCAATATTTATATAAAAAAACGTGAAGAAAAAAATAAGAAAGAAAAGGTATCAATTAGTATAGAAAAAAGGAAGAAAAAAAGTCTCATTATAGAAATAGAGTAAAGACGGGGTAGGGGTCTGATTTGCTACTTGCTTTCTCAATTTCCGCAATTGTCCGGCAATTCTTTTTAATTTGTTGACTTTTGCATGACGGGATATATATATATATATATATATATATATATATATATATATATATATGAGAAAGGAAGGATGAGAGTAATCCGACGTAATGGGAAATGAAAAAGGAAAAACCAAAAGATGTTTTTTTTTTATGTATTCATCAACGTTTCGTCTTTATTTGTAAGACTTCTTCAGGATGATAATTCTAAGAAAAATGTCATGCAAGTACATAGAAATATTGGGTTGACATGATGAGAAGAAGTAGTAGCCACTACTTGGCGCGCAGGACCAAGGTCCGGGCTGAGAGAAGTTGGTGGCAGAGAGTGAAATGAATGTGGATGGCTGTGAGTGAAAAAGGGGAGGGGTGGGAGTATATATATATATATATATATATATATATATACATATACACACACACAAATAAATACACATTGGTTTTTATTATAGATTGGAGGACGAAAAAATACAAAAGCGTTTTCTTCTACTTAGTTGACAAATTCTTCAATCCCAAATCACCTATAGCGGTAACATAGTGTATGTATTAGGGCTGTCAGTGTTTGCTCGACTTATTCTGCAAAACGCGTATTACTTATGTGTGGTTTTCTGTCTTCAAGACCCTATCTGTTTGTCTGTTATTTTCCCTGTGTTTATAAAGCAATCGTTTTACGTCAGCCATACGTAAATGTTCGTTTGTTTTCAATTTTGATACATCATTAATTGTTTCTACTCGTTTTCTTGCATTTGGTGTATGCTATGAGACCTCACTTTCCTTCTTTTCGTAAGCATAGTTTGCCCTGTATCATATATGGTAATGTTGTGTACCAGTTTAAATGCCAGTCTAATGCTGGTTATATAGGATTTACTTTCTTGCATTTGCAGACCTGCATGTTCCATCGTAAATCTGACAGGAAAGGACAGGATCCTTGTGTCACTCTTCCTCTGCAACTTTCTGGTTGAAAATCCTTGTCATGCCAACAACTATAAAATAGAGTGTTTTGAGGTCCTCCATAGAGCGGATTTACAAAACCATTTGAAAATTGTTGAATCTGTCTCTATTGCAATCCGTAAACCTTCCTTGTGCCAACAGAAGGAATTTATAAAAACGTTGAATCTCTTTCGGGAACTTTGAACCCCCCGCTCTTTTTTTTCTTTCTATTTCACACTGTGTCCTTTTAATGGTTTTTAAACAACTATCGAATTAAATCTATTTTAATCACTTACCGTTAATTCCCTGGCACATTCAATTTTCCCTCTGTACTCTTTATTTTCGCCAATATTATTTCTTATTCAAACTATCAATTTTCTCCTGACGAGATAATTGAAAGGGCCCTTGAGAGTTTCCCGTTAATTTTGTTTAAGAGTATTTATAAATATAATATTTCTAATTTGACTCACTTTCAGAATTATTTAATTAATTCTTTTATTTGTTTCACAATTTCTCCAACCAACTGAGTTTCAGATACTTTTAACTTTTTTCTTATTATTTTTATTTCCTATTTCATGGTTTTGGGTTTAGATACCTTCATCCTAAGCTATCAGTCACCTCATTCTTTTAGATGCGAGTCATACATAGTATCTGCTCATTTTAGCATCAGCATCACCATTGATTTTAACGTCCATTTTACATGCTGGCATTTGTGCTGTTTAACGAAACCAAGAATAAGAATCAGCTTTATGAGCCTCTAGCTTCAGAAAATATAAAATGAAACACACCAACATTGACAGGGCTTGAACTCTGTTTCCATAGTTCTTAGTTGTTGCATGATTTGAACAATGGCAGACAATTCGAATAAGGTTTATTTGTCAATGTGAAAAAAAAATCATACTTACCAACATTGTGTTGAACAGCCCAACACAGTAGGATTTGTGCGACAGATTTTTTATATGTCTCTGCAATTTCTTGGATAACTGGATCTGACAATACCTGAAAATACGATGAGACCAGTAAACGATTGCAAGTGGAAATGCAAAAACTGGATGAAGATTGGATGCAGCAGACTATGGCAGTTGCTGGGTTCAGTTCTAAACATACAGCCAAACCTTGGTTAATGAATGTCAGCCATTACAAACAAATTCGTTTGCGAACAAAATTTTTACATAAAAAATGTGTTGCATTCTGGTGACCTTGAGACAAGCCAGTCGCTCCCTTTTAGCCAACGGAAATCGAAAGTAAAATAATGAGAGGTCAAAATTGACATGTATGGGAACATGTAAGCGAAGACCCAAAATGGAAGTGAAAAAAAATATTTAATAGTTTCTTCCCACTGCAGCAAAATGTGACACAAGGTCGGAAGGTTGGTCAAACCAGCTCCCCCAAGAGGGTACTCTGGTCAAACCAGCTCCCCCAAGAGGGTACTCTGGTCAGGTACAAAAATAGCCAAAACCAATCTTTTCCTACAAAACACTACTGCACGAATCATCAGTATTTCCCCGGAAATGACTCCCTCTCTCCCGAAGAAAGAGATTATGCCTGGGAAGGTCCAACAAAGAAGGGTCTGATGGATCAAGCCAAATCCTATGTGCCAGAATGATCCACAGCTGGTATGAACACTAAGACTGAGACACTGAAATGTAAAACAATGTGAATGAAGTTGGGGGAGAATTTGTTTGAAGTTAAACAAAACGGATATGTGAATTATTGTCTTAAATAATGAACTATATATTCTTTCTTTCTTGCTGATTGAAGCTTGTACCTAGGATATGATAAAGATCCATATATTTTGTCTTGAGTTATTCAATTTGAGAACCAAAAGTCCCGCCCAGCAGCCTGACCCCCTTTTAAAGTCCAACTCTTCTCACTCCCTAACAGGGGTCTGGTGAAAATCCAAGAAGAGTCAACATCAGGATCCGTTGTTGTCGCTGCCTCTGTATTTCTAGCCAGCAAATCCCTGGAGTGAGAATAACAATGTTGCGGTCTCCATTCTTTTGTGTGTTCTAGACCAACCTTCCTTGACTTTGTATGCAACCGCTGGACCCCTTGCTGCTCTGTGTCTTGGGGGTAAAAACCTGCAATCTTACAGGTATAGCAAGTAGCTATGGCAACGAGGCAGACTTCATGCAGACCAGACAATCCTGAGGTATGATCTTTGTGAGGAGCACTGTGGAGCATAGCCCTTGGACCCCAGTGTTGATGTGACGTGTCGGACCTGGCCGTCAGGGTGTTGTAAAGTTGAGTAGAATGTCATTCCTTTGCTGATGAAAACTGGTGGTGTTGAATCGTCTATGCTGGTCAGTTCTCAATTCCTCCCACGTTGTGATTAAGATCAAAAGCTCGATATCCGATGCGGTCAGCAGAAATAGGGATTGGGTAAAAATTTAAAAATTCAGCTACTCTCTTAGTATAAAAGAAAATATATATGCATTATCGGAAAAAGAACTCGGCTGTAAATGAATACATGAACTTTGTATTTTGGATCACTGTGTCTTTGGGCGGGCGTTCTGCGTAAACTCGAGGGTTATTGTTAACTTTAGTCGAAACATTGGGCAAGTTGTTATGCGGCATGAGGGCTTATTAAGCAGTTCAGAGACTCTATCCCAAGTCTATCCCGAATCTCTATCTGGAGTGTCTGTCTCATTCCAATCGGTGCAAAGGGAATCATTTCACCACAAAAAGTGTCCCGTTATATTGTGGCCTGAATCCAGCAAAGCAACCCATCACTGTCCGGCATTCCGGACTCGTTTTTCCTTTATTCATCATTCACCCTACTTATTCACGCAGTTACCTGACCTTCTGACTTCAGCCAACCCCATAATCACATATGAACGCGTGCATGACTGGTTCTAACTATGAGACCAGATTTTGAGACATTTTTATCTTTTTGTCATTTTGTTTCTATTTTCGTTTATCTGTTTTTTTCTTGGATTAAAAAAATACAATTTGTTTCGGTTTGTGATTTTAAAAGCGTTACATACACATTTTTATTCTGTTCAACACTCCTTTGGGGCCACGGCCACGTTCTCACAAAAGTAAACAGGGTGCATCAACCAAGTGGAAGAATGTGTAGAATCTGGTTTAAAGCACAAAAATTCAATAGACAGACTTGCTTTACTTTATATATTATAAAATTATTCTAAATGGCTTATTGATCGATTCATCCCAAGGCAGAAACACCTATGTACATGGAAAACGGAGATGGCGATCCAGGCCCGGATCATCACAGAGAGGATCCAGAATTAAACTACTTTGACAGTCATAGGTGGAGGATATCAAATATTTTAACTTACTGGATTATCTTTGGCCGACGTTCCAAGAGATGAATACGCCTGGTAGTGGATGTCGTTTGCAAGACAAACATCCATGACATCTTTCTGGATTAAGTGAGGATGATGTTCATTCTTGAAAATAAATTTTTAAAATAAAGCAAAAAAAAAGATATTATGTTTTGAAATTTTTTAGATGACAATTGATAATTTGTATTATTCTCATCATCAATATATATATATATATAAGGAAAGGAAGTCAACATCTTAGAAGCACAGATTATAATGTATTAAAGTGAAATATTTTGAAAATCAAACAATCGTGCAATTTGAAATGAAAAATTCATTTATTTAATTTTTTTTTTTTTCGCGAATTTTCGTTGTAAAAACAACCTTGTCAAGCGAGACTGTCTTATAATGTTTTTTTCTTCTTCTTCTTTTCTTCCTCCTCATATTTAATACATTATACTCCGTTCTTCTCAGATGTTGACTTCCTTTCCTTACTTAAAAAAAGCACCAATCAGCGTATAAACATTGGCAGGATTAAAAACATAACGTTGTAAGAACCTGACATATTTTCGACCCCTCAGAGTTAATACCACCAATATGAGGAGGAAGAAAAGAAGAAAAAAACAAAAAAAACACTATAAGACAGTCTCGCTTGACAAGGTTGTTTTTACAACGAAAATTTGCAAAAAAAAAAATTAAATAAATGAATTTTTCATTTAAAATTGCACGATTGTTTGATTTTCAAAATATTTCACTTTAATATATATATATATATATATATATATATATATATATAAAGTGGTGTACTAAAATCCATTCTTCTTCATTATATATATATATATATATATATATATATATATATATATATATATATATAGAGAGAGAGAGAGAGAGAGAGAGAGAGAGCGATAAAGCTAGGTATGTGTAAATGTTTATATATTTGTAAGTATAGGATTCACTCCTAAACTATTTAACAGATTATTATGAATTTTGGAACACAGCTGCAAGGCATAAGAATGGGTAATGTGGGCTGTATTAAGTTTAATTTTATGCACAAGGGGGGAAAAGATAGGGTTGAAGCCCTTTGTGAAAATTCAGATACCTTTTTGAAATTTTAACGATAATGTGATACTATGGACTACGGGGGGGGGGGGTCTCCAAATGGTGATGGTAAATGATTTATGGGAGGGGGAGCCCTCGAATGTAGGATGGGTGGAAAGACAATGGGGGTAAATGATTCACCAACTCACACAAAGACGATCAGGGAAATAGGATGGGTAATCAACAAGGAATGGTGCGGGAGTGGTCAGTTTCTATTGTTCAGAGGTGAGGGCTTGTCGGTGACTGAGACAGTACGTTAGAGGTGAACAGATCACAGGCAAAGTTCGGCAAAGATTTAGCAAGTGATGAGATGAGCTGACGAGCGACGACACTGATAGCCTTGACAGACATTAACATTTGGGGTTCCGTTCAATACACAACCAGAGTACAACTGTTTGAAACACTATGTATCTGAGTTTGTGTTTATCTTGTGTGTTGCGTTGTCTTACTCAGTAAACTTGTAGATCAGTGCTGTGCCCTCGACGATTCATCAGTGGAATAGACAACACGGCTAGAACAATGATGAAGATTAAAAGAAAACCATGGCATGGGGTTGGCGGCGATTAATTAATAAACTATTTTCCAAATTTCAGTGTCTTTGGAGTATTTCAAAGGGTTTTTAGGAAGGCATAATATGGGCACAACCTCCCATTTGAAAATTCAAACATATCAGATTTGCATTAGATTTGATCCAGTCATTAGCTACCAATTAAGTAAGATTCACGAATTTTAATTTCTTCTTAAGACCCCTTAAGCTTAAGTCTTAAATTTTAGACATTTTCTAGAATCAAAATCATGTAATGGATAGGTTTAAACCTTTTCTTCTTAGTCCTACATTTTAACTCTTTTTTATGTTTTTTCTGCAAAATACTTGTAGAGTTCTTCATTACCTCATGATAAACACTTTAAAATGAAGGACTCGGGTCTAGAAAAAGAAGAAATGGTCTAAACCTATACATAGACGGTTAGTGAAACTATTCATCATTTATTTGTGTGAATTTTGAAATGATGTTTTTATCGATGGTTAATGATTAAGTATAATTACACCAGATGGAAGATGAATGCACATTGGTACGAACATACCACGATTCAAACATTCAGATGTAAACTTGACACTAACAGACTTTTTCCCATTGAATAATATCATTTGAAAAATAGAAAAATATATCAAAAAAAATATATATCTAAAATAATATATAGAAAAACAAAAAATAAATAAAACATAAATGAATACTGAATGCAATTCAGTTTTTTTTTTTCAGCCTTTTTGGGGCACTGATGAAGTCATCCTTAAGAAAATAAATGTTTCATACATTTTGAACATTCTGTATATCTTGAAGATGTACATGATTGAGGAAGGCCGAAACAATTGTATGAAAAAAAATGAATTTATGAAAATTTATTCCCAACATTTGTTGATGTTTACACAACACTAAAAGAAATTTTATTAGAGCTCTAGTTCTACACTATTGAGCTATTACAAAACCCTTTCTGTTATAAAAATTTATATTTAAAACTTTTAAATATGGATAGATACACACACACACACATATATATATATATATATATATATATATATATATATATATATATATATATATATATATATGTGTATATGTAAAGTTAGTTGGAGAGAACCCCAGCAGAGTACCCGATTCAGAAAAAAAAAAAAATAAGAGTGTCAGTTTCAAATCCTAACAAAGGGGACCTATAATAGGCCTCTTTACAGGCCTCTTTAGACTCTGTAAACCGACGATACCGATGTTATTCTGATTTTCTATAATCAAGGGAGGCGCGAGAGCGCTCTATCCCTTAATAGACTTCAAAAATGGCCTATGCTGGAAATCTCATTTCTTTGATCAATCATAACTCAAAAATCAATAAACCAAATTAGTTAAAACTTTGCACAAAATTTTTATTTGATAGGTTCTATAAGTGTATAGAATTTCAGCACCATTAGTCAAGGCAACCCAGAGATCTAGAAAGTTCAATCATGAAATCATGTTGTACGTACGTACGTACGTATGTGCCACCCTGTATCTCATCAACTATTTAATGGACTAGGGTCTAGTTGATGGCATTTTAATTTCAGTTTACCATATACCTTAGTTTTCTAGAAAATTCAAAAAAACCTTAAAAATGACCATTGTATTGAGGCATAGCCTTTACAAAAGTAGTGACATTCCATGATAAATGCCAGTATACTGAAATCATATGCCCTTAATAGGGTTAAGATGAAAATTCATATACACTGAATGTACAAAATCAAGGAAATTCCCAAATTTTTACACTTTTATTGTCATTAAGGGTATGCGAGTACAACAGGGCTATGTATTTTACTGGTAGGAATTTTTCTTCAGCACACCTCACACACTTCATTCACTAATGCATAGAGATTTATACTGTAGTGATGTGATAATGAAATGGTTTGGTTGATATGTAGTCATACCCTTAAATAATTTTACGATAGAGTGGGAGGTTGAGAATTGAAGATTTGTTTCACTTAGTGCTAGGATATCCGGGGAGTTTGTCAGGAGAAAAGTTTCTACGTCGTTGATGTTGGTTCTAAGTCCCCGGATATTAGTGAATGTGAGCCTCAAGGGCAGAGGCGAAGATGTTTTTTGTTGGGTGTTTGGTTTAGGTTTGATTTTTTTATTTTGCAATGACATGTTTGTTTTGATGTAGAGTGAGGTGGGTGCTTGTTAGGTACCAATAAGCTCACACAACCAGTCTATTAGTCGCAACCTGGTCCACTGGGGTTGTGGCCTCGGGAATGCCCACCGGGGATAACTGTAGGGTCTCTTTCCATGCGCGACATCGCATGTACAGCTACCCACGGTATTATACTACTGATGATGGAGCAGCTGTTCTTACCGCTATCTAAGAGTTTGGGCTCCTGTACTGTCAGTCGGAAACAGCATTCAGACAAGCTGTCTAACCTGTACTCTCAACCTGTTGGAACAAGAGCGACCCAGACTGGTCGTGTAAGACTTAGTGATGAAAAGACTTTCTCCAAGTTGCCCAGATAGAGAAAAAGAGAAACGGCGTTCATTGTCCTAGTCAGGAAACAAGGCCAGGCACTGGGTGCCTTTGAGGCGTCTCAACGCTGCACCTGGCTAATAGACCTAGAAGGAATGCAAAGGCCAGGCGATAGGCAGAGCCCATCTACTCCTTAAACAATTTTAGGTTTGCAAACCGGATATTTTGTTCGAGATTCCAGCTCTAGGAAGATTGTCGATCAGGATATAAGAGGCCTCCCTCCCCAACGGTTTGCTACCACAATGTAAGTGGTTAGTAGCAAGGTTTTATTATCAAAGATTTCCTTCTCTTAGATGGATGACCTGGCAAGGTCTACGAGTCTAACACACCAAGAGATGATAGCCTGCACCCGTGTACTAGTCGGGTATTTCCGAGCCCCTGCAGGTTTTTAATGTAGTAAAAAACTCAGTTCCCCCAAAAGAAGCAGTCTGGATTTGGAACAAAAATATATTGCCTCGGTCTTGGAGGATTTCTTCTTGGAGTGAGAAAAGAACAAATGTTACACTTTGATCTTAGCCCGAACATCAGTTTGTTTTGTTGGTGGAATCACTAGTCTAAACGCTAGATTCATGCAATTTGAAAAGGTCTGACTCTAACGAAGAAGAAATTTTCTTTTTCTTCCACTAGTAGGGCTAACCAGCGTTACCTGGGAGCATGGATAAAATAATGGAAAAGTTTTTTTAAAAAGTGTAATATCTTTCTTTTAAAACTTCTCTCTCTCCATCTTTGAAAACTGGTTCCATATATTAGAAAGAAAGAAATGAGAATGACACAATCTTCTACCTGTATAAAAGTCAAATACGTCTGAAGATGAAGTACAGTTGACACATCTGGGGAGGTGCCGTTTCCTATCTTGATAGAGTACAAAACCGATTTCGAAATCTAGTAGGAAATATCCTTTTCCTTTCCGTTCAGCCATTTTCTCACAGAAGAGATGTTGCTAGTTTTTCTCTGCTCTATCGTTATTTTCATGGTAGATGCTCGACTGAGCTCCAATCTATGGTTCCCTTCTGTAAAAAGTTCACAACAAAAACTCGTCTAGCTGCAACCACTGTCAATCATTTCTCTTTCTCCTTCTGTGTATCTAAAATTAAACAAGGCTTCCATGAGCAGAGTTTCTTTTCTAAAACTACCCGTCTGTGGAACACAATACTGCGGAGCTGCTTTCTAACTTACTACAACATAGTTGTTTTGAAGTCCAACGTAAACAAATTCTTGTTGAAACGTCCTCTGAAATAATCATCACGGTGTTGTCTCACCGTCCACCTGACAAACTCATAAACCCTTATCCTCAAGTGACCTTTGGGCCTTGATAAGTGGTGACTCTTTAGTAAAAACAAATATATATATATAAAGAAAAGCCTTAGAGAAACAAACGTTGCTTTAGTATAAAAATTGGTTGTAGAAAGATTATAGGTAGCTGTGTAAAAATAATGTTAAAAACGGTATTTTTCCACATAAGGTTAGAATAAGTATAAGGTTAAAGCAGCAGAAAATTCCATTAATAAGTTAAAGATTAGAATGAGGGGGGGGGGCGTGTCACAGACAAGAAGTGACTACTGACATGTAACGGATAAGCTGATCAAATCTTTCTCTCTTTTTCATGGACTACAAGAGAGAGTGATTGTGTTTTTCGCTATGGGGGACGGGTTGGGGCTATTATGTATGTAAACTGCATGTTGGAGCATCATCAGCATCATCCGTTTAATGTCCGTTTTACATGCTGGCATGTGTTGGACGGCTTTTAAAAATTAACTTTCAAACTGTCTCTGGTCAGGTTTTTTTGGAAGACATTTCCTTAGTTGAGGCAATATTTTTATAGGCCGGATGCCCTTCCTGACACCAACTCAGTGAAGTGATTGAGACCAGTGATTTTATGAGGACACCACCTCTAGGTGATTATCCACCAAGGCTAAAGAGCGCTTCACCTACTCTTTACTAATGTTTTAAAAAGGAAGAAAACATTTTTTTTTCTTTCAAAGTCTGTGACGCTAAGCAAACAGACAATGTGCTTGTTTAAAGTGTAAATCCACCATTTTTTACTGATGGTTAAAAAAAAAAAAAAAGAAACCCTAAAAGTATTTTTAAACCTCAAATGATTTTGTGCTGTCATCAGTTTTAATAACTTATACAACCTTTATTGTTGTTATTAAGAAGAAGATGGCTACACCAAGAAAGAAAGGGACAGACATCACTATTCACTGAGCAACAACTTATAACATGTCAACAAATCAAGTCTTCAGCCATATGTGATGCATCACCATAATCTGGTGCCACATTAGTTTTTAATTATTCTTACGTTACATAGATTTCCTAACAATTTGGACTTACCATTTTTTTCCCTTAATTTCAAATTTATATGATTTTTAAAAATTCTTTTCTTAGAAACATTTACCATTTTTTAATTCCCATTAGTCACTAGATATGACAGTGGGAGTTCATCCTGTCCATGTCACCAAATGTGAGCAGAAAACGATGAGCCAAGATTTGACATGACTTGTCACAAATGTTTATTTTTCTCAAATCCAGACTCATTCCTTGCTAACACATCTTGCCACAGATATCTTGAGAACTAACCTGAAGAACTGCCGGACGGATCTTGCAATATTCTAATAGTTCTTGCAAATGCTGCGGGTGATAATTTGATATTCCAATTGCTTTTACTTTACCTTAAAATGGAAAATAAATAAGATTAAAAAATAAAAAAGATTATCCCTCTTAGCACGGTTGTCACAAAATTGCGACAAGTCTACCACCTCTAATAGCAGACGATACTAAATGCATTCTTTCATTTAAGCAAATATTGGTAAAATGTTAAAAAAAATATTTTACGCTCAGAGGGTTAAGAACTTTAAAAATAAAATAAATAAATAAAAAGAACAATAAAGAAAAAGAAAATTTGGCGATGGTCTAGGTTGCCAGAATAATACTAGGGCAAACCAAGGTTGGTATGAACCCCGGGCAGTGACAAGACCAACACACACTAAGTGAGTTTTCACTAATGAACATTTTTTTTCTAACTATTTTGCTTATTTGATAGAAAATTTATGTTTATTACTCGTCAATACAAGCAAGGTTTTGGTGATGTTGAATTTTTCTTTTACCTCCCACCCCTCTCACAGTTTTGGGTAACGCAGGTTGGGAAATCCAGTGATTTCAGCTTTTGAGAGGGTCACTCACATTCCTGCTCATGCTCATGTTTATTTTACAAGTTTTAATATGTAATTTTTTTATTTTAAAACTTTTATAATCTAACATATAAAGTTATCTTGTCGGATTTTTAAAGTCAAACGAAAATAGCATTTAAGCTGACAAAAAAAACTTTGCTTCTAACTAGCCAATTTTTATTTGTCATGATGGTACCATGTTATTTAACATATAAAGTTATCTTCTCAAATTTTATTATTGTTGGCAATATGATAACATATTTCGCTACAATTTTTCTTTTTTTAAATTATTTAATCTGCTGCAGACGACTGCCAATGTGAGGCATTTTTAAATAATCATCTAAAAATAGCAAGGGGGATAACTCCGTTTAAATTAAAGAATATAGAAAGTTGTCTGCCTTAAGTTTAAAAATGTGCAAACAAATAAAAATTAAAAACTAAAATTACTTCACTGCTTTCTGTAAGACCAACTCCTATAATATTTTGTAACAAAAGGGTTGTCAAATGAAAGAACAACAAAGCCCTTCTATAAACAACAATATATACATATATAATATATATATATATATATATATATATATATATATATATATATATATTTAAGTAACTGAAAGTTGCCGAAAGTTCAAACAGTGAAGATGAAGTAAAAAAGTTAGAAAGGTCAATTGACTGCCAAAAGTCTTCTCGGAGCAATATATTTTCAGTGAAGATAGCTTTGCTCGGCGTCTAGATGATGGAGGCAGGAGAGAGGACGTCTTTCTTTGTTGGTGCCAGGAAGCTTTCTGTAATTCCTAAAGGGTCTGGATGTATTTCTTCAAAGGTTTGGTCGAATTAATAAATCCTGGAGTCTGATTGGTAAATGAGTGTGACCAAATCACCTCACAGGGGCTGCTCTTCACAAGTAAAAAGAAATGTTAATGTTTATGGCTGCTACACAGTCATCACCATAATATTATGGTGACGAGAGAAAGGAAGCGTCAATTACCTTCAACAATCAACGATTCCATTTCATACCAACTTTGTTGGCGTAACTCTCTGTTCCTTTGGTCTTGCGGCTTCATACCCGTACTTCCAGGCCAGTGGATCAGGTACAAGTCGAGATATTCCAAACCCAGGCGGGACAATGACTGGTGAAATGCTTCACGGCATTTTCCGTTGCCATGATCTTTCGGGGCTGAAACGAAATAACAATAAATTTGGATTTTATATCTAGAAAATCGTCCTATCATCATCATCATCATCATCATATTCAGTTTAACGTCCGTTTGACATACTGGCATGTATTGGACAGCTTTTAAAAATTGACTTTCAAACTAACCTATTTCTAGACAGGTCTTTATTTATTCCTTTTTCTCTCAAATCCATCCTTATCATTTCCTTCCATGTTTTCCTTGGACTTCCTCTGTCAACTCTTCTACATCTACTAAGCCAAGAACTCTCAACCATTCTTTTAATGTGACCAAACCAATAAAGTCTCCCCTTCTGCACACATCTCCCTATACTGTCCAGAATTAATCTTCCTCTGAGGTCATCAGATCTAAGCCTGTTGTTAAGACTCACATTACACATCCATCGTATCATTCACATTAAGAGTAGAAAATTCGCTTAAAAGTTAAAAATTAGAAGTTAGAGCTTCATGTATTATCATCATATTTGGTTTCATGTATAATCATCATCATCATATTTGGTTTCATGTATAATCATCATCATCATATTTGGTTTCATGTATAATCATCATCATCATCATCATATTTGGTTTCATGTATAATCATCATCATCATATTTGGTTTCATGTATAATCATTATCATATTTGGTTTCATGTATAATCATCATCATCATCATCATCATCATATTTGGTTTCATGTATAATCATCATCATCATATTTGGTTTCATGTATAATCATCATCATCATATTTGGTTTCATGTATAATAATCATCATCATCATCATCATCATCATCATCATATTTGGTTTCATGTATAATCACCATCATCATCATCATCATATTTGGTTTCATGTATAATCATCATCATCATATTTGGTTTCATGTTTGTTTTACATGCTGGCATGTATTGGACAGCTTTTAGAAATTGATTTATAAACTAATCTATCTTTATTCTCTCAAGTCGTTTCTTATCACTTCCTCCCCTGTTTTCCTTTGCCTCCGTAATTTGTACAGAATTTTGAATGGAACCCTTTATTTAATCCATGTTGGTAGTTTGCTCTCATTCCGTCAGCCATGATCGGGTAGATGTCTTAAGTAATTCATAATTGTATTACTAGTATTGCCCACACTCAGGATTGAACCTTCAATCTCCAGAAGACTGTCACTTGGAACTGGTTATTACTTAGCACTGATATCCGTTACGCCACAGGTCCTTGCAAGGTTCAATCTTCAGTGCAGGTGATACTAGTACTAATTACGAATTACTTAAGACTTCTACATTAAATAAATGGTTCTGTTCGAAATTTTGTACAGAGTTCGACAGAAAGATTCCTGAGTTCGACATGATACACCTGAAGTAGGTCGGAGGTTAGCTCGGCTGAAACATTGTGAGAATAACATCCAAGGTGAGACCAGTAATCTGGATAATCCAAATTATCAATCCTTATCACAAAAATTCTGACACATTCAGATAAGATGTCCACCAGAGAAATTTTGTTACAAAATATTTTAGAATCAAAGAAGTGCGACATAATAACAGGAAATTAGCGGAATAACATTTTCGGAAGAATTTATTTAGGTTTTATTCATTTTGTATTAAGAATTTTTTAAAAGAAGATCATGCTGTTTATACCACGTTGGACATTCATAAAAAGACAGCATTTTATTTATAAATTGAAAATTATAGAAATTATAAAAATAAGAATGAAAATGATAATATGAGGTTCAGAGCTCTTCATTCCGGAGCAATGCTGGATGTGCTTCTTAATATATATTCAGTGGTTCGACAAAATAATTGAAACAATTGTTAAATTTTAAAAAAGTCAATGGCGGCTCTTCCATCATTTCTGGCTTTATTGAGCCCACAACAGTTTGGGTCAAAAGTAGATTATTCAGATGTTAATTCAAATCAGTTGCTTTGGCATCAGTAATCCAATGATTTCTTCCCATGATGCATTTTTATGACTGTCGGACTGTGTCTAGAAGTCCAACAAGAATTACTCTAACATGATCATTGCTATGGTAATTCGAAAAACCAAGCAGTTCAACTGTTTTGGTGGTTGAGGTTCTGGCTATACAAGCTCCAACAATTTACCCATTTTCAAACTCAATTAGGTCACGTATTTTTACCCTAAATTTACAAAAACCGGAAAAAGAACTACAAATATAAAGTAAAAAAACGACCATTCTGGATATAAACTTTAATCATGAAATTTGAGTTAAAATTTGTCGTGTTATGATTTGAAATATTGGAATATTCTTGTTATTGAAATATTGGAGTAAAATTTGTTCCAATTATTTTGTCTAACCCCTGTATATAACACCTCTGAGGGTGAGGAGTCGGTTGAAAAAAATTTGACTCTTGTAAAAATTGTCGCCTCCCGACCCTTAGTTGATCGAAAGTTTTTGAAAAGTTGCATACCTAATTTGGTTGTGATGAAGATATCGTCTCGTTTCAGATTATATTTGGGCAGTAATTTAGGCAAGCAGGCACCAATGGTTTCTTCGTTCTTATAAACGGAGGCGGTATCTGAATGGGAGAAAAAAATGGATAGAAGAAAAAACAAGGAGGTTGAGGACTATCAGTATCAATCTAATCTCAATAGCTTTGAAAAACTTGTATGCAAGATAAGACTAGATTTGGTTTAAGAAACATACGTTAAAAGAGAAATAGTCTACTTGATGACGGAAATTGGCAAGCGGTGTTTATCAGAAAACAGTCCCTCATCATTTACGTCTGCTTAGGTTTTGGCAGAATTTGTACATCTGGAAAATCAGTCATGGAGAAAATTTGCAAAGAAGTAATGCCAGCATTGTTTTTTTAGACATTTCGTTAAGAGATTTAAACCTCGAAATGGCAGAAAATATGCAAACAATAAAATGGTTGGCACGGCATGGATTAATTGTCAATCAACAAATGTGCCAAAAATGCCAACAGATTATGTATTTCCAATATATTCTGTATTGGATACGTTATTACTATGATGTTTAATCTATTTTAATTTTGTTATATTTCTATTTATAAATATTTTCAAACAAAAGCCATTCTAATGATAAAAAATAGTAAATAAACTATTTAAAAAAAAATTTCAAACCAAGAAAAAAAACAATTATAAAAGAAAGTTTTATTTGATTATTTGTAATTAAAAAAAAGATTTCCAATTTATAATTGGAAATTTAGTGTTATTTTTTTAATTACAAAGCAATTTGATTTTCTGATGTGTTAATAATTTAAAAAAATGGTGAAAACAAATTATTAATTAGCAATGGTAACAGTTTTCTGATAAACACCGCTGTACTAACACAAACATACTTGTTACTTGGATGGTTTGTTTGTTTGTTGGTGTTTAATGACCTTTCAACCTATAATGGTCATCTCAGGTCAAACCTTTTTTTTTAATCCCTTGTGACAGTTTTTGTAATGTTTCTTCTTTGGGGAGTTTTTTTTTTGTGTTATTAGCATGTAGGATTTAACTACTCTTAATCATTTTGTTTGATTTTCAGATTTTGGTATGCTTTTTGGGGAGTGGGAAGGAAGGTATTATTTGGGTCATTCTTTTAAAGAGAATTTTTCAAATTGTCTGCTTGGTGACAAGATAATTAACTTTCCTATTCAAGTTAATTTGTATTTTTCTTGTCTGATTTTATTTTGTTAATACTGGATTTTGAATTTTTTGTGGGGGTTGTTTTAGAGTCAGATTTCTTTGAATGTTATTTATATGTAAGATTTCTTCCTCTGTTTCCATATTTTCCAGGGTCTCAAATCTGTTTTTTGTTGGAGCATTTTCTTTAACCCTGTCCCTTGGTTGAGGTTTCTTTTCCAGTTTCCTTACTAGGAGATTTTTATGGTGTCCTAGCCGTTGAGGCCATTTCATGGGAGGGGGGCTTCGAGTTCTCCTCGTTTGGTTTGGTTTGTGTTTTTTGGTTGGTTGTTTGTTTTGGTATTTGAGCTTTCCTTGGGAGCTTGTTTATTTTCCGTGACTGCTTTAATGATAGTTTTCATTTCTTGTATTAGTGTTCTCATCTCGTTTATAAGTTGTGTAATTACATCGGGTTTTATTTCAGTTTGGATGTATATTTGGTGTCGTATTTGGTTTGTATCTTTTGGTTATTTCCAAGTATTTTGTTGTTTCAATTATTTTTCTTGCTTTCAGAAAAGGGATGTCCTTGGTATATTTCAACCTAGATATATCTTTTTCCTTTTTCCACACTTCACATTCTCTGGAGTTTGTGGGGTGATTTTTTTTTGCAGTTAGAGCAGTTTGCCTCCTTTTGGCAGTCTGTATGTTTTATGTTGTTTTCACTGCATCTTCCACAATCTGGAGGTCTATTGCATCTGTCTTGATGGTGACCAAACCTTTGTTAGTTAAAACATCTGAGTAGGTTTGGTATGTAGGCTTCAACTTTTATTTTCATATATCTTACTTCAATTTCATATGGTGGTTTTGGTATATTAAAATTTAATATGTATGCATTTGTATTTATGGTTTCTCCATTTAAAAAAAAACTTTTAACGTCCATTACATTTTTTTTTTTTTAGATTAGTCTTTATTTTGTCCATTGTGCATAATGAGAGTTCAGAGCTTTTAACGACACCTTTTGAGTAGTTTAGAGATTCATGGAGATAAGTCTTGATTTTTATATCGACAAAACTTCTCCACTTTAATATTTCTTCAACTTGAGTTTTTTTTTTTAACTTCGATTAATATTGTTCCATTTGAAAGTTTTTTTTAATTGTTTTAGGTTTTATTTCTTTTGAGAAGATCTGTTCTATTTTAAAGTGTGATATTTCAGTTATCGGTCCATCTTCAATTGATTGTATTACAATGGATGTTGGTGTATCTTGATAGGTTATTTCAACTTCGCTATCTGCTTTCGCAGTGAGGTCGCTTGGTGTGTACATTTGTATTTTTTTTTTCCATTTCATCCTTCCTGCTCCCCACCCACCCCGGAGCCCAACTGCATGGGAGGTGCCAGGGAGGGAAACCCATTCACCCTGGCACCTCAAGGCTACAGGAAGAGCATACTTTCATCTGGAGAAGCCACAAGCACCTGCAATCCGTAGTCCTCACTGGCCAAATCCAGGGATGCCTCTCTGGTGTAGGCAGCCATGTTGTGGCTTTCTTCCCCAGAATCTATTAACCCTGAGCCACCGCCTTCTAACACTCATATATTTAGTTTATTATTTTGTTTATTTTACTTTTTGGTAAGTCCATTTATATAAAAGGTTTATATTGGCAGTTTTATTTAGACACAAGTTTGTATTTTTTTTGTTTTGTTTTTTGTATTAAGACTTGTTGTAACCAGCTGATTGGTCAGATCAGGCCTCTCTGACCACCTGTCTAGTCCGGTAAGGGCCAAACTGGAGTGCTGCCGCCAATGGCCTTTTGTTCTATAGTCATTAGGCTGCTCAGTCACCAGAATCCCGTCCTCAGACTTCACAAGTCACCACCCACAGCAAACAGGGTGCCTCATTGAGGGGGGGGGGAGTTACCCCTCTGCAGAGGTGCAGTTGACGAATTCTACAGCCCCAGCCAACAGGGCAGACTTGTTACTTGGAAGCTAAACTTTATTCAGTTAAAACTGTTTTACAAAATGGTGTCGCACATAGCGAGCTTTAATATCAGTCACCTGTGTATGGAAGCCCATACGCATGTACTACAATATGTAATATTACATTCTTCCTTGCTAGAAAAAAAAAATAGTAGCTTCAATATTTTACTTCACTTTTACTTGTTTGTCTTGTACTTTATTTTCTCACTAATTTTATCCATTATTTAAAAATTTTTTTTTTGACTAATAGTAGATGTACTTTTCTTCTTTTTTTTTTAACTTGGCTACTCCAGCCAATCACCATATCGATTGAGATACTTTGATACCCGACTGGATCACCTTAGTTCAGGCTGGGATAACGTGTTATTATAGGCCCCGTTATGACATGTTATATTATCCTGTACTAGCACGAAATGGTTCCTCAATAGGAGACCTTGAGATTGTCTGGGCTTTGGGACAGGGTGCTAAGTCATGCACAGACACAGTAAAGTTTCGTCCATCTGGGTACCTAATGTTTGCATAAGTCGGGTTACTGTTAAGGAGCTCAACTTGGTTTACATAGGGTTCGTTTTTGTTGTTCCTTACAAACTTCCTTAGCAATACAAGTTCAGGGGTCATTAGCCAATAGGGAAGCGAATTTCCATGAAATAAACGGTGCTGGAAAGTGAAGAAACATTAATGTGGTGTGGCGTTAGTTGCTGTATATTACAATGATCTCTGTGAGTGGAGCACCTTGGCAAGTACCAGTTCCCAGTGCTTTTCAGACAGGTTATGCGATCTAAGAGCTAAACAAATCGTCTTCAATATAATGCCATTAATTCTCTCTACTTGTCCGTTTCCGGTTGGATGATAAGGAATAGTATTACTAGTGGCAACTCCTTTCTGGAAGAGATAAGATTTCAGCTCCTTGGACATGAAAGATGTGCCTTGGTCTAACTTGGCATTCCACATAGGCTAAATAGCAAATCTAAACATTTGATCACTTTTGTCATATGTATATTGAAACATGGAAAAGCACAAAAGGAAAACGAGAGTATTTGTAGCAGTCATCATGCAGGTCCACAGGGAAAACGAGTGAGGGTTGCGCTATGTATTGTCCATCAAGGATTGAACTCAGAGTGTTCCGGTTACAAAATGGAAACTTGTAACTTTTATCATGCGACAAGAGTTCACATATACAAATGAGCCTTGTTTTGCATGGGCTAATTCTCGTTGTCATAAAAAGAACAGACACTTTGCTCCAGGGAGTGGTGGAGAAAGGTTGACGTTGTGACTAATTTGAGTGCTGAGAGAGAGAGAGAGAAAAAAAGAAAGAGAAAAAAAGAATTCAATTTTTGACTAGATGTTTGGTTGTGAACGTCGTGTTGTTCACATGTGTGTTGGACTGTTGTTGGTGAAAAGAACAGAAAGAATAATTTGGCGTCCCGTTTGAACTCAGTGGTAGAGCATTCTTTCAACTCTGAGTAGTGAACCAAATACATTTCATTTCAGTTTATTAACTCTTCATTACAAGTTATCTCGGCATTTCTGGCTGTTTATTTGTGACATAATAGCGAGCGCAAAGTTTGACTTAAAACTCATCCTTGAGTTTGACGGATCTATGTCTGTGGTGGACTGGGTAGAGAGAGTGGAGCTAACTTGTCGTTTGTGTGGGGTCAAGCAGGTCGAGTTGGTCATTCCCCTTTGACTAATCGGAGGTGCTCTCGATGTTTACCAGCAGCTAAGCGAGAATGATAAGGCCAATGTTGAGCAGACGAAGGCTGCGCTCTACAAAGCTTTTGCGATGGACCCCTGTACAGCATACAAACGTTTTACTACCCAGAAACTATTGGCAGACGAGACAGTGGATGTCTTCTTTGCTGCATTGAAAAAGCTGTCCCTTCTGTTTAGAGGGTTGCTTGAACGAACTTTATGGCCGGACTCTTTGTTCAGGTGAAGCAACTCCTGAGACATAGAAGCGACATTGACAGAACAGTTAATTGAGCATGACTGAGCTATCATTAGGGATAAAGCAGAACTTGAGGAGCATGTCGTAATGGTAACACAGTCGGCCTTAAAAATCCGCAGAGGATGGACTCACACGTTAAAGTAAATTGTTTCCGCTGTGGGCAGAGTGGTCACATTGCAAAGGATTGCATGGAAAGAAGATGGGGACATATACGGTGCTTCCAGCGTGGTAGGATCGGACACATGGCATCAAGCTGTTCAGGAAACGAGTCACGGGACAAGATGTCAGCGCTGCTCTGCTCCCCGGATAAGATGTAAACGAGGTGCAACCAATAATCAGAGTGCATGTTAACCAAACGCCTTGCTCAGCGCTTCTTGATTCAGGCTGCTCTCGTACCATAGTGAGCGCAAGGTTATACTGTAACTGGAGCAATAGGAGCATTAAAATAACAAAAGTAAATCTGCTGAAATCAATGTCCTTGTGACACGTAAAGACATACTGGGCTTCGACCTACTGCTCGGATATGATGCTATCAAGGCACTGGGTGGTGTTCTTATTACACCAGCTGGGACTGTGAAATTCCCTAAGGCACCGGTGTGTGCCGCACTTTGTATTGATTGGCCAGACTTCAATGTGGAGTTTGATCAACGCCAAAAAATCTGGACTGTGTCATGGAAATGGATGGATGATAAAGTATCAATCAAGCTACAATAGCGTCACAGAATACCCCGTAGCTGTGAATGTTAAAGCCACATATTAACAAGAGCTTGACGTCTGGATCAAAGATGGCTGGTTGATCCCATACCCCAATCAAGAGCTTGGATCTCCAAAAGGTCTTATCCCTTTAATGGCAGTGGTACAATATAACAAATCAAAGGTGCGACCTGAAGGTGTACCGTGAACTCAATCAATATATAGAGGCTTACACGGCTGATGCCGATGTATGTGCAAGTAAGTTAAGGGAATGGCGCCAGAAAGGATCGAATGTATTATTACTTGATCTGAGGAAGGCCTATCTGCAGGTGAGGGTCGACAAAACTTTATGGCCATTCCAGACGGTGGTATTTCGCGGAAAGAGTACTGCCTGACCAGACTTGGTTTTGGGTTGAATGTGACGCTGCATATCATGAAGATCATCGTTAGTGCTGTGTTATCCCAGGAGGAGACCGTCGAAAAGGCAACATCAGCATACCTTGACGACATTTACATCAATGAAGATGTCAAGTCGGCGACGCACATCAGAGCAAAATTGGCAGAGTTTGGCTTAATATGCAAAGACCCAGAGCGGCTTGGAGATGGAGCACGTGTACTGGGCCTGGAAGTCAGAGGGGAGGATGGCACCCTGCGATGGAGATGAGGAAATGTGATTTCTGGCATCCCTGAAATTCTCACAAGAAG
The DNA here is from genome assembly GCA_963556195.1 of Sepiola atlantica. Classification (NCBI taxonomy): domain Eukaryota; kingdom Metazoa; phylum Mollusca; class Cephalopoda; order Sepiida; family Sepiolidae; genus Sepiola; species Sepiola atlantica. Next base: position 165,161,375 of record OY744519.1, read on the forward strand.
GACCATTTTTTCCTTGTGCGGAAAACTTGTGGGACACCTGTCAGTGTGTGGCTGGCTTCGTGTGGCAGTGGGTGTAATAAAACGCAGGGCGAATGCGGTAACCAAAGAGTGGGACGATCAAACAAGTGATGCCCTCCTCACCCGAATGATTGCAGAAAGTATTGAGAGAGCGATGCACGAGGACCCGGCTCGAGGAGAGTGGTGTGTCAATGGAGAAGAAATGAATGTATGGGTTGATGCTAGCTCACTAGCATTGGGAACTATGTTGGAGGATGCCTGTTGGTTGCGGCCTGCAAACACCGTCCAGCACATCAACCTTGCTGAGTTAGATGCTGTGATGAAGGGCATTAACCTAGCACTACAATGGCAGGCAAAGAGGTTGCACTTACATACTGACTCCCTTTGTATCTATCACTGGTGTCCGACACACTAACTGGGAAAGCAAGAATACGCACCAAGGCAGCAAGCGAGATGTTGATAAGACAAAGGTGAGACAACTTAAAGAATCTAGTCTGCGAGTATGGCCTGGTAGTCAGCGTAACATTGGTCCCGTCATTCTGCAACCTTGCTGATCAGCTGACATGAGTACCTCACAAATGGTATGATGCAATAAAGGTGGGTGCCGAGCCCGTTCATCAAACATGCGCTGCTACAGTGAGCACGATGAGTCAGCAGCCGATAGAAAACATCCACATACAGAGCGGACATCCAGGCATTAAGAGGACTGTGTATGTCATGAGGCACGTAAACCCAACAGTGGCCAAATCAGAGGTGAAACAAGTCATCAAGCACCATAAGATGTGTCTGTCAATTGACCCAGCACAAGCGAGGTGGCGAAAAGGACAACTGGAAGCAAGTGACGCATGGCAAAGGGTGGGAATGGATATCACGCATTATAATTGGTAACCACTTTCTTACTCTCATCGACTGTGGACAAACCTGTTTTGCGGTTTGCCGACCAATTGCACACCAAGACTTGGCAAGCCTTATTCGACAACTATTGTCCGTCTTTTACGAAAGGGGAGCACCGCATGAGATTTTGGCCGATAACGACCCATGCATTTTGCAGCCAGCAAGTAAGACAGTTTTTATGTGAATGGGGAGTTCAATTGCGGTTGCAATGCACAATCAAGAAATCAGGGGGAGTGCAGCAGCCATCATGCAGGTTCACGGGGAAAACGAGTGAGGATTGCACCGTGTATTGTCCATCAAGGATTGAACTCAGAGTGTTCCGGTTACAAAATGGAAACTTGTAACTTTGTCATGCGACGAGAGTTCACGTATGCAAATGAGCCTTGTTTTGCATGGCTAATTCTCATTGTCATAAAAAGAACAGACACTTTGCTCCAGGGAGTGGTGGAGAAAGGTTGACATTGTGACTACATAGAGTGATGAGAGAGAGAGAAAAAAAGAAAGAGAAAAAAGAATTCAATTTTTGACTAGACGTTTGGTTGTGAACGTCGTGTTGTTCACATGTGTGTTGGACTGTTGTTGGTGAAAAGAACAGAAAGAATAATTTGGCGTCCCGTTTGAACTCAGTGGTAGATCATTCTTTCAACTCTGAGTAGTGAACCAAATACATTTCATTTCAGTTTATTAACTCTCCATTAATACCAAGCCGTGTAGCAACGTACAACTGGTTATTAAGATTAAGAACTAGGTTAACAACACCGTAGCCCTTGGAACAAGTCTTCAAGGTTTTCTGAGCAATAGAAATGTCTTTATTGGATGGATAAACTTTTAGTTTTAGTTCCCGCACAATTCTTTCGTTAAAATAACTATCAATACTGCAAGAATCCAGGAGAGCACTTAATCTTTTCCCATTGACAGTCGCATGTGTTGCAGCTTGAGCGAGTCCTTGCGGTATGTTGGTAAATGTGGTCAATAAGTGAGAACTGACCAATGTTACCACTGAACTTGAGGAAGACTAAGATTGGCATACGTTGACATAATGTCTTTTCTTGGAACATTTATTACAAGTAGCCTCGCGGGCTGGACAGCTATCTCTTGAATGGTAGAAGAAACCACAGAAGAAACATTTACGATTTTTATAAGTGGAAGCCAAAGCCGATTCCTTGAGAGAAACTAGAGGATTGGAATAATCATTTTCACATACCTGTAGTGATTCTGGGTTTACAACCATAGCCAGGTGGACATCCAGAGTTACGTATGCATCGTTGTGGCTATATCTAACGCAGAGGTTTGATTGTACACCGTTAGAAGGTCCAGAGTTTTATTTTCTAGGAGCCGCTGTCATATCGCAGGCGAAGATATTCCAGTAATGAATGTGTCACGTATTGCCTCGTTGCCACATTCCTCTGCACTTTGGTCACGGAAGTTGCAGTTTCTTTTTAATTTCTTCAACTCTTGAAAAAATTTGTCCATAGATTCTCCTGGTATCTGCTGTCTGGTAGCTAATAAATGTTTTGTAAATACTTTGTTTGGTGTTTTAATGAACAAGCTGCCCAGTTTTTCTATGGCAGCATCAAAGTTTGCATACGTTTCTATGAACTCAAAAACACTAGAGCTCACACAGCTTAACAGGGCTCGGTATTTGTTGGGTATTCTTTCTTGATAGTCTTTAAGATAATTAATTAATATCGTATGCCAGTGTCGGTATTCCTTGGCAGCTGTTGGTAGACTGGCGTCAATGTCTAGGCATTTCAGTTTCCATGTCACATCCATATTTCAGTATCAGGGAAACGTCCAAAATTTAGCTGAATAAATTGTCTATTTCCGAATTCAAAACAGGAAGACGTCATCAAGTAGACGGTTTCTCTGTTATCAAACATACATACCTTTTGCAGCTGCAACAGACCACAACATCATCACAGCTTTAGTTATCTTCCTTCATTAAGTCCACTTGCCACTAGAGGTCACTTATTTAGACTTTGCTTCCATCATTCCATGAGACAATTCCTAGATCTTATGTCAGCATGAAAAGAGACAGTTTCTGCTCTTTTTCTGTCTCTCCTTCTAGTCAATCACAAGCAGAAGTGGTAAGTACAAGTTTTTCCCTCTGTATTTAATTAATTTCATCTTCTTGAATTCATCTTATTGAATGTAAACTTAAATATTCTATAATATGTACTTTATATATAAAATCCAGATATGTTTATTATACCCCACAAGGATTCTTTACGGTGTTTATAGAAAAGTACTAAATAATAAATAGATCTTTAAAAAATGAAAAATAGTTGAGACATTTTGACAGTTGGCCTTGTAATTCTAAAATGTTATCTTAATGAATCACGGGAACCTAATTACATGCAACTTCTTGAAAAAATTGTTCTTTCATTTTTATTTTTGCATCCATATTGACATTTTTTTTTTTTTTTTACTTTTGTTCACACCAAACAAGGCATATTGCGACTGAGACGTAGGGGCCAGAATTATAGGAGGAATCCCAAGTAAAGAGCTGTGTAGAAAGATGTTCGTTCACATTACATTTATATTTCTGCATGTTGGTAGTCAAGGAAACAGGGAGTGAAGGGGTGAGATTTTGCTGCTAGTCGGGTTGGTTGGGGGTATTTACATTGAGGGGATACTATTTCAGTAAGTTCATCAGAGCACAAGGATGCAACATTACAGCAATGGGACAGGGCTGGAACTTGCTAGACAGTGCAGGACTTATTAGGTAAGAGACTCTTTTTTGCACCCTGCCAAAGAGGGAAAGACTAGTGATTGGTGCATCAGCTCAGATGTGGCAACAATACTCCATGCATGCGTAAATGATGGCTTTATAGATAGGGCTTTACACGCTCCACTACTTTTGGAGTTACTCCCGCTCCTGCTCCAACGCCCAAAATTGGAGCTGGCTCCTCTCACGCTCCCTATTTTCAAAAAGGAGCCGCTCCAGCTCAAACTCCTATAAAAAAGAAGCGGCTCTTTTTCAGCGCTCGATAATGAAAATGTACCTTCTTTCATAAATGTTCTATTCTGCCAATGAGTGGTCGAAGGATAGGGGTGGGCGTCAAAGGATCTCGTCAATATGGGTGGGGATGTCACTTTAAGTGTAAGACCATAAGATAATATTTGACAAAATCTCGCTAATATTTGGAGAGTTATAGAACATGTCGGACGAAGTATAGGATTATACGTAAATTTTCGTTTCCTGAGGTATAAAATAGAAATAGAAAAATACCTGAAGTATTTTAAAACAATTTTAATTTTCATTACATTAACAACCTATTTTTTCAGGAAAGGAAAATTTGACACGATATTTTTTCTATTTATTTTGGAAGGGAATTTAGATTTGTTTTAAGTAAATAAAGTTTACATTAATCGTTGTGTTGTTGTTTAATATTTGTTTGTTTTATGAACGTAACTATATGGTATTCTTTACCACAGAGAAACGCACAAGTACTTTCAAACAAATCGATTTATCCATTCTTTTTTTCAATAGCACAATTTGGGGCGAAAAAAAAAACCCAATGAAATATCTTGGGAGTTGAAAAAAATATCGGGTCAAGAATATTTAAAAATGTTAAGTTAATCTTGTAATGAATGTAGAATGTTATTTTCACATAACTAGAAAAATGAATGCTATTTTTTTTTATTTACATGAAGGAGGACTTTAAAGAATACTTTTTGAAAAGTTTATATTTAAAGAAGTTAAGATTTATAATATAAAACTTTAATCTTAATGCACTCTCATTATTAAAAATTGGTTACACATTATTTCCTACACTATCTGGTCCGGAAGTGATTGATCATTTTACGTTAAATTTATATAGGAAAGTGGTCCCCCACATTAAAGTCTAAAATATTGGAGAGGGCTTTATTCCTTTCTTGCGAATAGTTTCCCAGGCTGTTTACATGTACTCGCCTAAAAAAAAGTAGAATCTCATTTTTATTTTTTGCTAAAATTAAAATACAATGGATTAAACTAAATGATCCAGTAATACCAAGTTTTCTTATTAAAAACAATGTTAGAACAAATAAAAGAAATGCATTTTTTTAGAAAGTCTCGATTTTATCATAAAGAAGAACTCATCACAAAATAATATGAATTTATAAAAAATCAGTTGAAAATATTTTACGGCGTCGAAAGTATAAACTTTACCAATATACAGATAGGCATTTAAAAGATGTTCATAGATGTATTGTAAAATTTTAGTTAACTTACAGTTTCGGGGCGAAAAAATATTTTTGTTGGTGTAGCAGGAGAGGAGACACTTACGAAGATATTACACTTTAAACAGCAGACAAAAACACAGTTCTATTTTCAAGAGTTAAAGCAATATGTAGTATTATTTCGTTGGGGTGGGGAATAATATATAATGGGTAAGGGTCAAATGGCTTCAAAACAGATGTATTTAATTCTTATGAAAACAAACATTTCTTTAGTTATTATTAGCCTTGAAGATTTTTTTTAATAACTTTCTTTTAATAATAATAATAATAGCAGTAAGATTGAGTAGAAAAATAAATTGTCTGTAAATTAAAAGAAACATTGGCTTATTTATTCAATCAGCAATAAACATCCTTGTCATAAATACAAAAAAGTTAAAATCTTTAAGAAAATAACTTCAAAGACATCTATAGACTCACAGGCACATTTGAAGATATTTGTTGCCAAATTGTCTCCTGCCTTAAGAAAACTGTCCTATGAAAAATGTAACATGTAAATGTAAAAATCTACTTGCGCCTATAAAAAACCTGAGAAGTTCAAATGTTCTGTTTCTGTTTTCATGTGTAACTCTCTCGTTCTTTCTCCCCCTCTCTCTCTTCCTTCCTCTCTCTCTCTTCCTCTCTCATATACATTTACCAGAGATATAATTTAAAAAATAACTCAAAGAATTTAGCTGAGACTTTTTCTTTTCCTTTTTATTGCTGAATAAAAAAACTAATGTTTAAAAAAAAAAATCAAATAATTTTGGAGCGAGGAGCAATAAAATCACTCACTTTAGTCCCAAATTGAGTTGCTCACACTCCACTCCCGCTGAATATAAAATGAGCCCTCTTCTCCTTCACTCCAGCAAAAAGGTGCGTGCTCCTGGAGCGCGTTCCTTTTTGGAGGGCTCCATAAAGCCCTATTTATAAAGATATAAGATACTGGCATGTGTGAGAAGTTTTCTAGCCCAACATGCAAACAAAGCCCACCTTCTTTGCAGCAGACTGTATTTATGTTGCCTGTGAATGTTAGGTTAAAGAGTTTGAACATCAGACTCTCAATAAGGGTGCTATCAGCCATGGCAATCAGTGATTGAAAAGGTTTTTTATATTTGTTAAAAGAAAGGAGCTTTGTCATGGTAGTATTGAATGTGACCATCCATTTTAGCCCCATTCCACTGCAGAGTGGAGGTCATTTTCTAAGGATTCAGCCCTTGTTTTTGATATGTGTGTGCTTGATTGTCCCACGTGTTGAAAATAGAGCATGGTGTCATCAGAAAATATACCTATCTCAGACGTGATTAAATCAGGGAGGTCGTTTATGAAGATCAGGAATAATAACGGTCCAAGTATCAATCCCTGGGATACACCCGCATTAATGTGAACGACCTGGATCTTTCTTTTAGCTAAGAAGGATCTGATTATATTAAATAATCGTCCAGTAATACCGTACAAATTAATTTTCCTGAGAAGACCTTTATGTCAGACCTTGTCAAAGATTTTGCATATATCAAGCACCACCACTCTAGCTTCACCTGCCTTGTCCAGTGTATGATATATGCATTCAGAAATAATCGTTAGGATACCTGCGGTAGAACAGGCTTGCCTAAATTCATACTGTTGGTCAGAAAGACATTTAGCATTTTTGAGGTGGTGGACTATCACAAGATTGATTAATGATTCAAAGATTTTAGCGAAGAGCGGGAGGAGTAGCCTGAAGACGTTCAGCTGGTTTCCAGCTAGAACAGAAATATGTTTACAAATGTGTAGCTAAAATATATTTATAGAGAGAGAGAGAGAGAGAGAGAGAGAGAAGGGACAAGTTCTCTAAACATTGTGATACCAGGAACTACATCATGGGAAATGTTCGAGACACAAACCAAGAAGACGTTTTAAAGATGTTGTTAAAGTCAACTTGAAGATCCTAAGCATGAACGTGAGGACAGGAAAATTCTGAAATGATCAGTTTGGCATTTTTGAAGTTTCAGTCTGTGTGTGGTGCCTGTGGCAGAGCATGTCTGTCAAGAGCTGGTTAACTCAGCTACATGAGATTCTATGGCATCAACTAAATATGCAAAATGCAAACAAAACGAGGAAAGAACAGAGATAGAACCGGTGTTATATCTCCAGAAAGGAAGCCATGTTATATCTGCAGAAAGACTTGTAAAATTAAATCTGGGCTGCCGAGCCATCAGCATGCCCACAAACACGCATTGCAATCTTGTAAGAATGACCTTCTGTAAAAACTTGGTAATCACCATGTTATATATATATATATAAATAAACAACATTTTGAAACATGATTTGCGAAAGCAGTCAGTGTCTAATGTCCCAGAAACATTTCAGCCCGACCATGTGTGTGGTTCATGTGGCAGAGCCTGTCTATCAAGGGTTAGTCTACTGAGCTACATGAGATCACATGGCAGCAACAAGCTGCACGAATGTAAAACAGGAGTAGAACATAGCTATGTACAAGTGGAAGCTAATTATCTCATATGTCATATCTTCAGCAAGATTTTTAAAACGTAAATCTGGGCTACTGAGCCATCTGTGTACCAACAACCGAACATTGCAATCTTGTAGGGATGGCCTTCTTCTGTAAAGAAGTGGCAATCACTATATACCGGGTGCAAACTGGTCACAGAACTTCATCAGTGTCTCCCAATTTAGCCCCCCTCCCTCCCCGGTCGTGGCTTTTACCTCGTCCTTCTTGTTGCATTTGGATTTGTAGGCGTTTCATTCCACAGCACTGGACACAAAAGAAGTTCTCTGACAATCAGGCCTGTGTCTTCCGGCTGATATGGTAGGGTGCAGAGTTTTTCTGCATCATGTACAGCCTACCTGCAGCTACCTGATTAATCTACGATTCACACAAAGAAGTTGATAGGGTTGCAATCAAGTGAGCTGAGAGGCCAGATGTTAGGTAAAGTGTGATAGACTAAGTTCTCCGACAACCAGATCTGCATCTCCTGGCTGCCACATGTACATCCTACCTGCAGCTACCTGGCCGATCCAGGCATTTACTTCCTCGTTAAGAGAAGAAACAGAGTGGCATGATACCACCATCACTGAACTTCAGCGACAAACTCTGATGTTCTGACGATGTCATCAATTTTTCTCTCTGATATCAACCCGTAGTCGAATCTTGAATGTTTAAATTCCTTTCTGACCTTTTTTTGCCATCCTCCTGCTGACACTGAGGAAGTCTGAAATCTCTTTATTTGTTCTTCCAAGGAGAACTCTGTGTCTCTTGCACAAACATGAAGGTTCAAAATTGGTAAAAAAGAATGGAAATATTTTAGTCACCATTTTCATCAAGACCAGACTGACAACGAAAGTAAAAAAAAATGTTCATAAAATTGAAAAATGCAAACAAATATAATCGATAGTTTGTATAGAAAATATTTGTTTTCAAATTATTTCTCTTCTGGAAAAAAAAACTAGCTTCTTACTTTCAACACCTTTAAAACCAAGGGTCTCTCCTTTCACCACCAATGCTCAGATCTTTTTTTGCTGGAGTCGAAATGAAGGACTCTCTGTTTTGGTAAGCTTTATTCATTCCAGATCTAAAATAGAATCTGTTGATAAAATATTTATCTTCCTCCCACAAGGTAAGATGTGACACAAGGTCGGGAAAGTGGGATTTGAAAAGCCAGCGCCCGAGAAGGTGAGCACTCTGGCCTACAAAAAATGCCTGGGCAGTCCCGTCGGCATTCCCCAGTAGGGGCGCCTCAGTGATAAACTTACTCCACCCAAAAAAGGGGAGGCAAAGCCTGGGAGGGTGGACCTCCTAGAACTGCACAGGACAAATCCATAGACCGGCGGAATCAAGACCCGAAGGCCAAGACGATACCGGTCTATAGGGTGTAGTATCCATCGGAACAGATACTACACTTTGATCTTGGCCAAAAGTTTGCTGGAAAATGGTTGGATCATTCTATCACTCCAGGAAGTATTTGACTCCTGATCTAATCCTCCACATGTATAAGTCAGATACGCCCTAAGATGGAGTACTATTGCCACATGTGGGGAGGTGCTGCTCAGAGCACTCTTTCTTGTGTTGACAGAGTACAAAACCGACATTGTAATCTAATGGGAAATGATCTCTTCTTTACAGCTCCTTTTTCATAGCTAGTCTCTCTCTACTCTATCATTATTTCTAAGAAAGGTGCTAGACTGAACTCCAATCTCTGGTTCTTCTTTACAAAACTTTCATAGCAAGAACTCATCTTCCTACAACTACTGCAAAGAACTTCCCTTTCTCCTCCGTGTTCCGAACAGAAAATGGAATTTCCATGAACAGAGAACCTTTCCAAGAACTTCCCATCCATGGAACACATTACCATGAGACTGCTATGCTGCATGCTACAACATGGTTATCTTCAAATCCAATGTCAATAAATACCTGTCATAAACCGTCCTTATCAGTTTCAATCCTCTCATAATATTCTTCATCATTCAACTGACAATTTATCCATCTCATTAACCGTTATCCTCAAATAGCAAAAACAGCAATAATGAAAATTACACCAATAAACAAAAACAAATTTATTAACATTTGTTTTATTGTTAGGAGTGACAAGGAAATTAAATCCATAATTACCGATGGCTCTGTATCCAGCAGCCAGCGCTGCATCGAGGGCCGTTGAGATGATATCTTTGCCTTGGATTTTATATGTACCAACTGTAAAAGAAAAGAGAAAGCAGACATGTGAATTTTCATCGATAGACTAGCTGACATATTCGTCTACGTCGGGGTTTCTCATATTTTCTTCTTCCACACGTCAACTCCATCAAAAAAATTATTGTTTTTTTTTTTTTAAATAAGAATAGTATTTGATATATATATATATCAGCAGGAAGTCTCAGCATTGCCCAGGATTAAACAACGAACCTAATGTCCATTACACCCAGCTTATAACACCATATTAGGATTTCTAATTCTTATTCTTTTACATTTTTTTTAATATTCAATTTTTGGAGTGGGGCACAAGAATGCACTCATCAATTTAGTGCAAGGTGGGGAGGGAGGAGAACGATTAAAGTTTATTGAAATACTCTTTGGTAAATTTATCATCTTTAAAACTCTCAAGGTATTTCCCAGGAATTAATGTCAAACTCTGTATTCTTGCTCCAAGCCCTGAACCCCATATTCATGTTTCTATTCTTATTTTTTAATTTCTATAATTTTCAAGTTTTAAATAAAATAAAATGTTGTATTTTCATTTTTGTGGATGTCTAGTGCAAACACAGACTCCATGATATTATTGTACCCACTTTTATCAAAATGAAATATACTTATCCAAGTATCTTGGGTAATTTAGTTTCAAAATATATATGGTTATGGGGGGGGGGGGGAGAGGCTATCTTCAAAACACTAGGAGGAGTTTGTGACCAAACAAACAGACAGGAACTACAACTATATATATATATATATATATATATATATATATATATATATATATATATTTAAATAAAAAATTTTAAATATAAATTTTTATAATTTCGGAATAGAGGACGGATCTTTTTTGGCAATTAAAAAATATTTGTTTTGACAAATGTGCAGATTATTGTGGATTATCATGTTTAGAACACAAGTATCATCGAAATAAAATTTTTACAGCTTAAGGTGTGAGTCAGGTGACAGTTACGTTTTTCGAAAAGGCGATATGCAATAGCTTAAAAATTGTATATTTTATAAAAGATTATGACATGCTGAATGTATTGAAGTTAAAATCAATTTAATTAAATTAAATATGAAAAAAATGTTTTTAATTAGTAAACATGCTAGTATTATCGGCTTATTTCCAAAATGGAGCCTGAACTAGATTAAATGAAAAGAAGCTAATACTTTGGCAAGGTGCATTGCTGATATTAATTGTTTATAAGAAACTTTATTTCAAACTTTAAAATGTTTTCATATTTTTTTTATGTTGAAAAAAAAAAACAAGAATTATCTAGTGAAAAAATAATTTTTACAAATATTTAAATTTTTTAAATAAATTATTTTTATAACTCACTAAAAGACTTTACTTCTTTTCCTTGTTCGTTTCGTGGCATCTTGTTTCCAGTCCACCTTTTTTATCGTTCATGCCGGTATAGTCAAAATAAGCCGATGTACATACTAAGTTAAAAACTGTTGTTTTTTTCTCTTTCTATTAATACGCAATACTAAATTGATTTTAACTTCAACATGGCATAATCTTTTTTTTAAATATACAATTTCAACTTTCCAAAAAACTTAAGTGATCTACATATGTTTACATTTCACAAAAAATGATGAATGCAATTCGATTAAAACTCTTGATTGGCAATTTCTGTATTTCATCTAAAAAAGAAATGGTGGTGAGAGACGTTCTATTTGCACACTGTGTAATAAGTAATTGAGAGTAGCTTCCCTTATTTTGATTATCTCCCCTTTGGAGAACTCTTCTGCTTTTACTAATCTTATAAATACATAACCACAATGTATTGACACTATATGCTGAATAAAGCTTTCCAAAGTCTACTGCTGTTCCTGTTTCTTATTACGATTTATTCAGCATAAGTCGGCATAGAACAACCAATGCGCCCACAACGGTTTAGACGTGGAACCTGAGACTTCTAATTCCGAAAAACGCTGGACTCATTGGCAAGTGACGTTTTAAAACTTTTATTCAAACATTACATGCAGAAAATCCACAACAAAAAATAAATAAGCTTGAACAACTAACCAATTATATATCTCACACGATACACAAAATTATTATGGATTGTAACACTTACGAAGATGCTATTGAAACACTGCAAGCCACCTACTGAAAACCCCAAATGAAATATTTTCACAATACTTACTCGCTACACAGCGACAATAAAAGGGCAAATTTTTGGAACGATTTTTAAAAGAATTACGGACCCTGAGCAAAGATTTGTAACTTCCGGCCAATGACTGTTGAAGAAATTCGAGACGAGCACATTATGGATGCTTTTAACAACGGACTCCAGAATGTTAAAGTAAGACAAAGACTACTCAAAAACAAATGTCTTAACTTCAGAACAGCCTACGTTATAGGCTTATACGTTTGAAATTGCTCAAAAACAGTCTGTGTTCTACCTACAGTCGGTGCTGCTTTGAACAACACACACTCTTGTTGTTCACCTCCCTCCTCTGTCTTTCTCTAACCAGGAAATTCCAAGCACTGCAAATCCTTCAGAATTGCCTATCACTGTTGCTTCCACAGGTCAATTGCCTATCACTGTTGCTTCCACAGGTTTTGTGGGTTAAGTCTACACCCTCGGTTTTCTTATCTGGCCAGAGATGCTAGGTGTCAAAAGTGTGGGAAGTTGGAACATTTTTCTAAGGTGTGTGTGTAGGTCCACATCTTCTTTTGAATTAAAAAAATAATAATTTTTCTAAAAATTCTACTGCCTCCTTTATGGTGGCTACTATAATAGCTGCGTTTCCAGACTCCCTCTCGAAAACTATAATGCGGATAAAATAAATGTTGTTTCTGTTGATGCATTGAAATTGGCATCTCTGGCAATTATATTAATTCTAATATTGTAACAGCTGATAACTAGAAAAATTTTCCCTGTTCTACTCGTGTGTCTATGGCGAATGCTTATTTATCATCACAAATGTCTGGTTAGCTTACTTTTAGAAAATATTCCATATAAAAACATAAAACTTTTGATAATGAAAAACCTTTGTGATACTGGGGCACGATTTTCTTCAGCATCATTCTCGTATTGAGATTCCTTTTGGAGGACCCAAACCAGCTCTTACCATTTGTGGCCTAACAGCAGTCAATGTTCAGTACCCATCTCTCTTTAATAATTTATCTCAAGACTGCAAACTTATAGTGATGAAATCTAGATGCTACTCACTTGAGGATAAACATTTCATAAAAACCGAGATTACGAGAATGCTTGGCGAAGGAATCATTGAAATAAGTGAGTCTCCGTGGACAACCCAAGTTGTAATAACACCTTCCGAGAATCACAAAAAGAGGCTGGTAATTGATTACTTTCAAACCATGAATAAGTTAACCCTACTGATGCTTACCCGCTACCACGGATAGATGAAATTATAAGTGAAATTTACAAATATAAATTGTACAGCACACTAGACCTCAGAAGCGCCTATCACCAAGTGGCTATCAAACCAGTGGATCGACCCACACAGCCTTTGAGGCAAATAGCCGCCTCTACCAGTTTAAAAGAATATCATTTGGAGTAACGAATGGTGTTGCCAATTTTCAGCGAATTATGCATAAAATAATTAGCGATGAAAAATTGGAGGGCACCTTTGCCTACATTGATAATATAACGATATGTAGACACAACTATGCAGACCATAATCGTAATCTGAAATAATTTATGGCGACAATTGAGAAATACAACCTCACACTAAATAACGATAAATGCGTTTTTAGCAAAGACACCATTAATTTGCTAGAGTACACTGTGAGCAAAGGATCTATATTACCAGACCAAGAACGATTGAAGCCGCTGCTAAAATTGCTAATCCCTAATAATATGCGTGCCCTTAAACGAGCCCTTGGTATGTTTGCACATTACTCACAATGGATTGCTTCCTTTTCAAGCAAAATTCACCCTTGGTACAAAGAGATAGTTACCCCTCTCTCTCACACAGCAATGGAAGTCTTATTAAAAAGGATATAGTCAGTACGGCAATTACGGCTATAGACTCTGCTATTCCTCTGGTGGTGGAGACAGATGAATCTGATCATGCAATTGCTGCCCCTTTAAAGCAATTCGGGCACCATGTCATTTTTTTTTTCAACCCTTGTTTTCAGGATCTCAACCACCTGCATGCAGAAGGAGACGTATTTATACCCACTCAGGACAGAGAGAGAAAATAGATCGCAGTGTATGATCAGACCTGGAAACCCAGGGTCCTGATTCTACTCCCAATACTAGACTACCAAGGTGTTTCAACAGAACCAGCAAAAAGTCTGGTCGATGGAGCGACTTCGTCCCCCTTATGATTAAAATAAAATAGGGGCGAATGTAATAAGTAATTGAGAGTAGCTTCCCTTATTTTGATTATCTCCTCTTTGGAGAACTCTTCTGATTTTACTAATGTTATAAATACGAAACTAACAATGTATCGACACTGTATGCTGAATAAGCTGGTCTCTACGGCATGTATTTCTTTTATTGCGATTATTGTTACTGCTACTGTTATTGTTCTTGGCCTTTTGGCTAAGATCAAAGTGTAGTATCTGTTCCGATGGATACTGCACCCTATAGACTGGTATTGTCTTGACCTTCGGGGCTTGATTTACGCCGGTCTATGGGTCTGTCCTGTGCAGTTCTAGGAGGTCCACCCTCCCATGCTTTACCTCCCCTCCTTGGGGAGGAGTACGTTTACCTGGGTCCGAAGGTTGGGGAACCAATACCAACAAGATTAGGGGTGCCCTTGAAATCCCCTACAGGCACACCAACCAAAGACGAGCGCCCCATCTTCCCCGACCTAAGTGGGTACGAACAAAGGAAAGAAAAAGAGTGGGTACTAGTCACTGGGAAAAAAACACCCGGAAAATAATCCTTGGACCAGATGAGAGAACATGAGGAGAAGATCAAAATTTAAAAAGATCCCGGTAAGGATAAATACACGGAAATAGTCCAACTGGACAAAGTGTTAAGAGCAAATAATTCAAGTACCCACTCTCCTCCCAAAACACCCTCTTCCAATTCAGTACAGACCCTATTGACAATAATATTTCAACAAACACTCCACCGAGAAACTTGCAATCATTCTCAAGAGTCATGCCCCCACTTATTACTGCGCCAATAAAGAAGCCTGAATACAAGTTAATTCTGCTAAGTCTCCCCCCCCCCTCACAGTGGGCTGAGAGGGTGAAATATTGGAAATATCTCAATATCTTGGGTTAAAATAATCCCTTGATAGTGGTTGAGGGCTAGTTAGAAGCGTATTACTAAGCTTATTACAATGAGAAATTTTTTTTTTTAATTTTGATTTTTTGACGAGTCTGGGCCCAAATTACCATATTTGGGCATTTCGGGCTCAAAACATATTTTCGGGCATATCTTGGCTTAAAATAATCCCCTGACAGTGGTTGAGAGCTCGATAAAAGCGTATTACTAAGCTTATTACGAGAAAAAAATGATTTTAAATTTTGATTTTGAGGGGTCTGGGTCCAAATTACCATATTTGGGCATTTCAGACCTGAAACACATTTTCGAGCATATCTTGGCTTAAAATAATCCCCTGATAGTGGTTGAGTGTTCGTTGGAAGCATATTACAGTAAGAAATAATTTTTTTAATAGATTAATATAAATTACTGATTTTTGGGGGTTTCCAAGGCCCAAATTACCATATTTGGCCTTTCAGAGCCAAAAACACCATCTAGTTAAAATCATGTAAAAGCAGCAAAATTTTCACATAATGTCCTGATTAACTGAACCTCGATTATCCAAACTTGTTTGTCGCAACTTTTTATCTGAACAATTCCTTGGTTATTGGGTTAGGGTTAGTCGATTATCTGGCATTTCAGCTTATCCGAACACCCAACTAAGCAATTTGGTCCCAAGGCGTTCGGATAATCGAGGATGCACTGTACAATCAATGAGAATCGATTCTTACTTTCTAATGTGTGTAGGCCTTACGACTACATAACCCAAAAAAGAATTTTAACAAAATGAAAGAGCTAAAACAATGCATTAAATTCCTAACAACACAACTTCTCGAAGAGTGCATTGTCATTACTCAGAGGCCCAAACAGTGGGTGGGCTTTTCGACAGTACCGAGTCGAATCTCTATACTCACTACAATGTTTGCAGTATGGTTGAGCTTGGAACCTGCTGTTGTTCATTTTAGGATCAGAGCCCAACCTCAATCGGTTAATCACGTCTTCCAAATTGTCAGACTGTGACGTTTTACGGGACAACTTGAGTCGAATTGGCAGATGGAAAAGAACTTGTCCTATGTTAATTTCAAAGTGAGAGATGTTTTATTGTTCTGTAAAAGAAATGTATACAGCACTAACAACGCATGAAAAAATGAACTATGATGCAATATGTGGTATGATGCAAGAATGGGTAAAATGATGACAGAAAAAAAAGGATTTTCTTCATAACATGAAAAGGGTTTATTTAGGGGTAAATCTGATTGCATTTTTGGATATCCCAGGTCAAAAAAGTTCCCAGTGTGAAATTTTAGCCCTAGAACATGATTCAAACTCAATAATTCAAGAAAATGTTAAAATGGAAATAGACGCTCCGGAAATGGCTTGCAATACATTTTCGAAAATTGACTTTTGTGTGAAATTCATTTTTTCTAATTGCCACAAGTCAGATTTCACAATATATTCATTTTCTAAGTCATTGAGACCTATATTTTCAGAAAATATACAACAGAGTAAATCTGACTTGTGGCATTTTAAATTTTTACAGATATGCAGCAAATTTTGGGTGGAAAAAACATTGATTTCATGGGTAAATAATAAAAAATAAAAAATCGGCAAAAAATTTGACCGAAAACCTAAAATTTTGGAACTTGAAGGCTGTACATCCTAATATTTGATTATATTCAGTGAACTTGATACATTCATGGTTTAGTATGAAAGAATTAGGTTTAATGGGCATAATTTTGTCATTTTCTTAGTCTTTGACAAATTGATAAAATACAGTTTCCGCGAAACCATTTAGCTATGGTTATCTTGAAATTGAAATATTGCTGATCTTCTAACGTTCACCATTTTTCTTGGAGTTGAGCTTTTGACTTGATTCTTTTTCTAGTTTCTGAAGCACTCAGAGCCATTGATGCCTGATAAGAGTCCATTTTTGGTAATTTCCAGACTTCAGCCCACTGTGCCCCCCCCCCCCAAGAAGAAAATTACAGACTCTTCAAAGCCTTTGTCTCCCCGCAACAAACACCCAGAAACACTCCTCCTGTGTCCCCTACAAAGACTCAAGTACTCCTCCATCCCCTTTTCTCAAACATGTGCTAAAAGCCACTCCTCCCCACTCCCTAGTGAAAACTGACTTGAACATCCCATTCCTTCACCTCCAATTAGTCAAAACGAAAAAATCACCCCCCCCCTCCCAAAAGAAAAGTCAGCTACCCCGAATACAAAATAAATGCTCTTCTGCTGCTGACAAAATATTACACGCTAAAAACTTCCACCAAACCCTCTAAACTAATGGCTACCCCGCCCCCACCATAGCCCACCTAAATAAGCCCAAAACACGTAGACACCGCACCCTCTCTAACACATGCTTCTTAAAACTCCCTTTCTTCAACGATAAGATCACCACCTCCATCCGCAAGGCAATACATAAGGAAAACCTTAACACACAACTAACACATACTGGCACCTCCTTACACCAACATCTATCTAATAAACGTACTAACCACACACCCGAACCCTGCTCCCTGGCCAATTGCCCTATCCCCAACACAGGTCTGTACCATCGCACTAACTGTGTTTACAAACTACAGTGCAATAAATGCAAAAATTTTTACATCGGTAACACTACAAGACCGCTACACTTGCACATCAAAGAGCACTTGAATACCCGTATATCCTCTTTCCACAAACACACAGAGATTTGCTCAAACACTCAGTGTGATATTCATGTCTCCATCTTAGCATCTGTCAGAAACATTGGTGACCTTAGAATCACAGAATCAATCCTCATCTCCAGATTAAACCCATCAAACAATCAGCGTCACAAGCTCCACTCACCGTTCATTCCATAATATCTACCTCTCACCCACTGACCAACCCTCATATCTAACACTCATCATACTCCGTTTCCACCACTTCACTCATTACTTACCTCCTATATTAAATCATCACACACCCAAACAATCAAATAGGCCCCTCCCCATATGAACTTCCATCCCAACAAACATTCAGCCACAAACCAAAAACCACTTGAAACCTATTCCACCAAAATAAGTCACCTCACAACCTGCCATTGTTAATTAATTAATCCAAACACATATAAAATGTATACAAATAACATACAAATATAAAATAAATAAATAAATAATAACAATGATGATAAATAAATAGATAAATAAATAATTAAATTAAATATCAAAAATATATAAATAAATTAAAAAAAAAAAATAATATTAGTAAAAAAAAAAACCTACTTAAAGAAATACGATAACAAGGTAAAATTAAGAATATATAAATAAACAAACAATAATACATAAATGTTGCACATGTATATGCTTGTGTATGTATGTATGCATATATATTATATATATATATATGTGTATATGCATGTACGTATATATATATGTATTGTATATATATATATAACTATTAATATATTACAGAATCCTACAATCCGAATCCATAAAATAAATTAATTTACTTAACTAAGTTACTTCCCTTTATCTTATAATAAATAGATCGCATTATTTCGATAATCTAATTCAACGAAACCCACAATTAATTTCACTTCTTGAATATAGAATATCAATAAATTTAATAATATCTAGAATAGTCAAAATGAGAGATTAATTACTTTATTTTACTTTATTTAAAATTCTTAAAATATGTAAGAGAAGAAAAAAAATACGAAGATAAAACACACTGAAAATATAACCAATAATCAAAATTATAAACTAAATAAAAAAAAAAAAAAAAAATTATATATATATATATATATATATATATATAATAATAATAATAAAATTAAAAAAATAAATAAAAAATAAAAAATAAATAAAAAATAAAAAATAAAAACCCCCAACAGTTTATCGATCACCATAACATAACTTAAAAAAAAAAAAATCTTTAATTTACATTTCTGCGAGCCTGGTTTTCGCTGCTGTTCTGCTTTGGCAGCCATTTTATTTTGTCAGATTCTCTGCATAGTCGGGAATTCTTCTGGTAGGCCTATTGATTATTTTTGACAAAGGGAAGTTTCTTTTCCCGAAATATTAAATAATAATTTTTTAATCATCCGGACACCACACAAACAGCTAACAACACTCTTGCTGTTATGTAAGATTTTAGGAAAAATAAATAGTAAGTCATATTTCGTATTCGATTTATTGTTTTTGTTTCTTACAACTTGCACATTACCCGGAATTTGCATTGCCCACAGCCTTTTAAAACATACTACTATATTTTATTGGTTTTATGTTCTTGATAATGAAAGTTTATTTTATTATTAAGACTATGTATATGTATTATCGTATCATGAAGAAATAAGCATTTTCTTCATCTTCTGTAAAAACAAATTGTATATGTAACAAACATAACAAATTTTGTAAAAATTATCAAAATTGTTTCTCTGAACATTATTTTGTTCATTAAAGTATTTGTAAAATGTTGAATTTGCTTTCTGATTGTATTATGTTATTATATTTTCAGTAATCAAGTAGTCAATATAAACAAATTGTTTCATGATTTTTGAAATATCAAAAATGTGCTTAACTCATGGTGAATAAAGTGATTTTTTGTGAATTTAGTTCTTTTATATTTTTGTACTTTTTACATTTGATTTGATGTAAATAAATCAATTATTGTAAGCTGCTTCCTAATAATATGTATAGTTGCTAATTACTGGACATTACTAAGAAATTTCTTACTAAAACTTTTCTTTGTAATTATTATTTAGTAGTAATTTTGGTCTTCACATGTCCGCCCCCAGTCGTGGACCCCAGTAGCATGTTTGCCAGGCCTGTATTATGGATCGCTTTGTGTTAAACCCATTTGACGGATGCTGGAGGAGGCCAACCTAACATTTGACATATCACCCCCAGTTGTCAAAGAACCAAACTTGCGCAATTTGAGAAAGTCATGTACTGAAAGGGTCCCTGTCAAATTACACCCCTCCCTGTGTAGGGCAGCTAAATTAATCTTCTCTCTTGATGTCGGCGGTTTGTCCCAGGGTGGCCCCATCAACATTCAGATGGACACTTATTTTATGGGAAAGGCTGTCAGCACCTTGACACCATTAATGTTCGTTCTTGAAACCCAACCCTAAGTTACCTCAATGGCACTCAATCTAGCTAGTTTGAATGTCCGGGGATTGAGGGTCGATGCTCGTAAATTTTGAGTTAGTTTGGACCTTCAGCATCTTGGAGTGGATATATGTTGTATGCAGGAGACCCACTTAATTTAGCAATACACATCGACCAGAAAACTGTTTGGATAATCGCAGATTTGAGGGTAGTTCTATTAAAATAGTCATATCTTAAAAACTAAAGCACTTTAAATGCTCAAAATACCATCATTTTGTTAGGAAATGAATATCCTTTCAGGTGCATTAATGAATAATAATATACATTATATATTTTTAAGAGTTTTGAGCAAATAAAGGCAAAAAAATGTTAACGCTATTTTCAGCAATTTACGCCACTTTTTTTTTTAACCCCCCTTTCGTTTAAAAGTCTCGTACCATTGCTGTATGTGGAATTTCGTCCTGAAATTTGGAGACTAATCAGAGAAAGTATCACTTTTAATGTTTGTCAGTGTACGAAGTAATTCGGCTCATTCATTTTTTTGAAATTTTAAAAATAAGACTTCAACTCGCCGTCGGTTGTACATTTTTGCAAAATACATTTCTGTCGCCCAATTAGTAAGTAAATCAATCATTTTACTTTTTTATGCATTAAAATTATAATTGTATATATGTGTTCTCTTTTGGTAGTCCTGATATTTCATGACCCTATCCGGAAAAAAAAAGCGTTTTCTATTTATAGTTTGAAAAACATTGTAGTAGCTGCAGTAATAGCCGTTATAAACACGAGGCGATTTTTGTTTATTTTCATTCTAGAACGAATTTGAAAAATTTTAAAATATGAATATAAAAAATGTTGTTACATTTTTCGTACCCAACTAGTAAATAAATTAATCTTTTATCATGCATTAAAATTATAATTGTATGTTGTTTTGTCTTTCCGTAGTAGTAATTTTAAATTACCTTATCCGAAAAAAATAGTCCTTTTTTGAGCGAAAGTCAACAATGGCTGCTAGTATTGCTGATATAACATCAGCAGCAGCTAACTAGTCTTGTAAAGCTTTGTAAAAATAAGACAAAAATATTTTTGTGCTTAAAAAAGTTAATCCTATTTGGTTCTTTTATAAAAAATACTTTAAAAAATACTGGTTTTCACTCAACTTTCGAACTTCTAGTAGTAATAACTTTCTAGTCGCCAATTAAAAAAAAAATTAAGATTCTACTTTTTTAGGCGATTACGTGTAAACACCCTTAAAGTCTTGGCGAAAAAAAAAAAAAAAATTCAGAATTTAGAGTGGGGGATCAGTTTCGCATATAAATTTAATGTAAAATGATCTCCGATTTCCCGGCCATTCTTGCCTTTTAGTGAAATTTATAAAATAAATAATTACTCTACCATTAACTCTAGGTACAACTAACAAGCTCACCTCCTAAAAATGCCTTCTTGAACGTATCGTACCATTAACCTTAAATATGAGTGGCAAGCCACCCCCTAAAAAACTCCCTTAACCCTAACACTAAGTCCGAATGGCAACCTCCATCCAAAACAAACCCCCTTCCTTAACCTTATCACTAACCCTAAGTCCGAGTAGGAAGCCCTAATCCTACAAAAAAGCCCATTAAAACCAAACATAATCGTCTAAAAAACAAAAAAGAAAAAAAAAAGCAGACCCAGATAAAAAAAAAACGCACAGGATTTATTTGCCATAGAAAAAAATTGATTAATGCCCTAAAACGCTAGAATGGCCCGGAAATGGTGAATTATTCTTACATTAAATATATGTGAAACTAATCCCCCACTCGAAATTCTAAATGAATTGGGTTTTTTTCTTTCTGCTAAGTTTTCAGGGTGTTCACACTTAATTGCCCCTAGCCCTACCACTAACCTGAAGTTCAAGTGGTAAGCCCCCCCTCCTCCCAAAAAGACCCTCATAATCGTCTAAAAAAAACGAAAAAAAAAACAAGAAAAACGCACAGGATTTATCTCCCATAGAAAAAATAACTGTCCTAAAACGCTAGAATGGCCTTGAAATGGGGGATTATTTTATGTGAAACTGATCCCCACTTTAAATTCTAAAATAATTGTTTTTGTTTCTTTCTTTCTGCCAAGTTTTTCAATTTTTTTTAATTGCCTAAATAAAAAAAGTAGAATCTCATATTTTGGGGAGGTAAGGGGGTGAGTTAGCGAAAGGTGTTAATCTACAATAATGCCAAAGAAATCTTGCAATATGTTCACTTTTAAACAGTCCTAGTATTAGATTTTAGTTTCTTGTACATAAGATGTATTACAATTCAACTTTGAGTTTTCTAACTTCTTTCTTTTAATGGATACATGGTATTTTTAAGGTATTGCAGCATATTTATGTGCACTTAGTGCAGATTACTTGGAAACCATTAATTTCTGGAGATTTTCAGTGGCACATTCTGATTCCTTGTACAAAAATACACTTATATGGTAAATTTCATTGCTTAATCTTGTGTTTTAACAAAGATATAACATTTTTACTGAAAAATTAGTGTAAAAAATGTGACGAAACGCATATGGTCTTAAAGAGGGGAAAATATCCAATCGCGTGAGGCACAAAAATAGTCATAACTTCCTTATTTTTAGTCAGATTTAAAAAATTTAAAAAGATTCTTTCTTAGATCATCAAGCTCTTTCTATATATGCCATTATTGAGATATTTTAAGCAAGTTAAATTTTTTCATGTGTATTGCTACTTAATTCTAGGTGATCATCTGGGTGTGCTGGTTAGGGAGTTCCATGTCTATTGAACGTACTCTGATATTCGCTCGAGGAGTGTTTCTTGGCTAGTAAAGCGATCTCTAGATGCGTCGTGTGACTCTTGCTTCATGGATCCGGAAGGAAGACTTTGCGTTCTGGATGTTACTATAAAGGATAAGGCATTTCAGTTCATTGGGGTTTATGCACCCAATAGCCATCATGAGTTTGCTCCCTTCTATTGATGGATCGAGCAGTTCATGGAGACTGGAACGCGGTCCTGGATCCCGATTTAGACTGCAGGGGTAGGCGTTCTAGAGGTACTAACACAGATCGGGATGTTAAAGCATTTCATGAATTTCTCGAGAGGCTTGACCTTATCGATAAGTTACGAAATGAGAAGACCCGTGATGTAGTGTTGACTTGGATAGCTAGACGCGGCTCCGGTTCAGTACATCTTTCGAGTTATATTGATTGGTTCATAATTAGGAGAGTCGACGCAGGATTATTAGAATGTCCAAGTTTTCATAATATAGTTTACTCAGATCATATACTTATTCAGGTTCGAGTACACTTAGAGCTAAGCCTAAGTTAGCAGGTTACTGAAAACTCAACACTTCATTGTTCGATGTGAAGAGTTACCGGGAACAGCTTTTACTAACCTTACAGCAGGAATTGATGGGGGCTATTATTGGGAACAAGAAGTGGGTTCACTTTAAAAAAAGTCATTAGGTCCTTTACTGCTGACTTTAGCCGACGACTCAATCTAGCAACTAAGGCAGTTAAAGTGGCACTAGAATCTAGATTATATCGGGTGGTGGATAATGCTAATGTTAACATAATTAAGGCGAAGCTGGCCTCTCTGGCTATCAAGGAGGACCAGGCTTTAGTAATTAGGGCTCGGTTAAAGAGAATAGCCCAAGAAGCAACAAATATGGCCGCTGAATTGTTTGCAGAGAAGCTTCGTCACGCTTCCGATCAACATATCGCATGTGTCACATTGCCAGCTGGACGCCTAGTGACCACAAACGAAAATATCTTTAAGGCGTTTCGTTGTCATTTCCAGGATCTTTTTACCAGGGAACCTGGTCTGTCTTTAACGTATTTCAACCCCTATTTAGCCGATTTTTTTTGTCTCGAGACAGCCCAAGTGGCTAAGTGCGAAGGTTGCATAACAGAGGGAGAAGTTTTGGTGTCCTACAAGGTGTATTTGAGGATGTCGCACATTTTTGTTCTCTTGCTGATAGTTTTATTCAACTTGTGGTTTAGGAACCGGTCTATTCTTAAGTACCTTCTCATGGGGATTGTGAAGCTGTTACGCAAAAGCAAAGATGGTGGGAATGGGAAGATAATTTTCGGCCCTTAATGATACTAAAAGCAGAGTTTAAGATTTTAGCCAAGATTTTAGCCAATCGTCTGCAGGTTGTTTTGGCTGGTTTGATTAGCCTCAAACAGGATAATTTGCACTCGATACGTTTGATCATAGATAAAGTCGACTCAGAAGCTGTGCTGATTAATTTAGATCAGTCCAAAGCATTAGATAAGATGAACCCATGTTATTTGGAGGCTGTTTTGTCCACGTCCGGTTTTGGCACGCAATTTCGCTCTTGGGTTCGTCTCTTGTATGCGAACCCCAGTGTGCTGATAGAGATGAACAGCTTGAGATCGAGAGCCTTCGGATTATCTAGATCCATTCGTCAGGGATGTCCGCTTTCACCGATGCTCTATGTACTTGTATTGGAACCCTTCCTTCACAGGCTAAGGGTGAATCCGGTCCTACATGGGGTTACTTTGACAGGTGCTTGTATCACATTAAAGTACTCCGCCTATGCCGACAACATGACAGTGCTTACGACAAATTTTATGATAGAATATTTCAAAGATTATTTCGTGAGATGAAAAATTTGTGTTGAACCATCAACTTCTTATTTTTTTCATCTCCGTGGATACAGTCTGTGTCTACGTTCAATTAACTAACTCCTTTTCTATGTATACTCGATATTATGTCGAGAATAAATTTAAATAGTAATAGTAACTTTTAAAATAGCCTAATAGATTTGACATATTTCTCTCTGGGTGAACTCAGCTAAAAAAATTTTTTTTAAATATACGATATCGATTTTCTTTAAAACTTTAATGTATGCGATCCGACAGCACTATGATTGGTAGAAAATTTCATATTTCAATGTTTCGAGAGAAAAAAAAAACAACACTTATTTTATTACTTATTTTTCTATAAGAAATAATTTAAAATAAAAATACAAAACTTTTCCTTTCAGCAAGTTTTAATTATAAAGTTTTATATGAAAAAGATTTTGACTTTTAAAAAATTATGACCGGGGAGACAGTTGTGAATTCGGAATAGCGGCACGCATACTACGGGTCACTTCTTTTTGTAATACGCCGTAGAATTTAGTTAGTACAAGTTCTCAAGTTCAAAGAAAAATGCACCCGAAGAAGGTCGGAGAGGTTACATCGGCCGAAACGTGAAAATCACAACCAAGATGAGAATAGTAGTCCGAATAATCTAAATAATGCAACTTTTAAAAATATATTATTTACGTAAACAAACAACATTTAGTCTAAATATTAAAATCATCTTATAAAAATTCGTGCTATTTTGCACGAATTTTTATATAAACAATTTCCTTCATTTTTAAAATGTAAGTATTTCATGTATCCGTTGTAGAGGGTTTTTAAATTAAAAAAAATATATATTTAAAAAATACCTACGTCCAATGAGCGGCATTAAAATACCATTATTCAATTTGACTCGAGGAAGATGAGAAGACATCTTGTTTTTAAATCTTACTTTACGGTGTTGAACTGAAATGTGTCCCTCTTTATTAAACATCCACCTTAAAAATATATTTTCTTTTGCCACGACAGTACAACCTCGATTTAAATGACTAACAATTGGAGGAGTCACCCGGCAAGTTATTACTCCCTCTTTTTGGAAGGGAAGATTGGTTTATTGCCTGTTACGCCCTTGTGATGGAGTGCAGACAGTACTTAACATGTTATTTCTGGCATCCTAGCCAGAGTGTCGCTGTGGGAGACAGGTAAACAAAGCAAGACTTCTAACTAGAATCAGAGTGCAGTATCTATTCTCAGAAACTATTCTTTCGCCACTTTTGTGAGCCCCCTCCCCTTTCTCTCCCCCCCTCTCCGATCTAGCCTCTTTTAAGCACTCTTGTTAAGAGCAGCAGTGCAGTGAATATTGTTATTACGTATCGACTCTTGATTGGACAAACTCTCCAATCAGCAGTTTCTTTCAGCAAACCAGAGAATTCCAGTGCATACTATAAAAACCCAAACACAGCGTTTGTCTCCCTCTTTCTTCCCTTTCTTTAACACACGTGTGTATGATACACGCCTCAAACGTCCCTAGCCAAATAGAACACACATAACAAGAAACTTTCACAAACTTCTGTAACCAAGTGAAGCACACGCACACACACACACACACACACACACACACACACACCGCTCAACGAACGCACATATACACAAGTTCATAGACGCACACACGCTTTCACTAACAGAACAAAGGCACCCTATTTGCAAACACGTAAACACACCTGGCACCAGACAAAATGAACACATTTCCTTACTAACAAAACAGACACGCTAATACATACATACACATCACCATGCCTATGTGATTTACACACACATAAATGCATGCAGGGTCAGCCATAATAAACACACATACACTCTCTCACTAACAAAACAAGGGCATACTAATACACACATATATCTTTGTGTCTATTCATTTACACACACATAAACGCACACGGCGCCAGCCGAAACAAACATGTGTACTTAATTTTTCCTTACAGACAAACATCTTCCTTTCTCCAAAACGTTGACAGATTCTTTGAACTCTCATTCTTTACAAACACTTTACTTTGCATTTTTATAAGTTGTCAATAAAGCTTAATTATTTTGTCGTTTCTTCTTTTGATATTGCCCTTCCCTCTACACTCTCTTCGACCCCTTTTTGGGGGTATTCTCTTTTGGCCCCTCTTGTTTTAATTTCTTTTATTACAGGTTGTCCCAATCTTAGGTTCGAATTAAGCAGCTGGTAAGCTTCAGGGAGACTCACGAACGGGCTTTAATACCGATGAAGGTTTCTGTAATATATATATATATATATATATAGTAATTGAACATTTCCCTTCTTTGACTGCAAAAATATTGGTTTCTCAGTAGCATACAAACAGAGATATTGTTCTTCGACCTCTAGCCTTTGTCGGCGATCACATCAAACCGAGTAATTGAACATTTCTCTATGGGGACGTGTCCCCTTTATTTAGCAGTGTGGACCTTAGCTTGTTAAGATATTGTGTCTTGGAGAAAATGCTAAGATCCATGCTTATATTAGAATTGTTAAAGAGATGTTTAAAGGAGTAAAAACAGATAAAACATGGAAAAACATGTATGAAAGTTGAATGAAAGATAAAGGCCTGCATATGGTTGAAGGAAGAATAAAACGTAGTTTAAAAGTAACACAAATATTTATATATTTACAAATTACAGAGCGTCAAGTGTTCATTTCAAGTGTCCAGTTAGAAAAGCGATAAATTTTTATACCTGTGATCTATGAGTGCGGATGCGTTAATTCTGAGGTACCTCAAGTCCATTTGATCCCATTTCACTCACAAAAACTGTATTTGTTCCAAGCTATGAAATTATTTCTTTTCCACATCAATATCTTGTTTATTCTCTCTTGCTTTTTACATATTTATTTAATTAAAAGCCCACTCAATAAATAATCGATTTTATACAATCTTCTGTGTCACTGTTGTTTTTCCAGCGTGTTGTGTTTCTTGATATCTTCTCTGAAACTCAAACAAAAAGTTTGGGAACGGGTAACCACTTTGATTATTTTACTTTTTATTTCAATCCGGGAAAATTCACGTTTTAATCTAGCAATAATGCGTCTCCTTTCGTTTATAACAATAGGATTTGAATGACAGTCTTTTTGTGCTTCGCAGCTGAAAGCTCCGCTATCGGATCTAGAACTATACCATCATCAGGAGGAACCACTTCATAGTTTTGGCTTCTATTCCTCGACTGCTTTTCTGAAGTGGCGGGGCCCTTCTGTCAGGAGGTGGTTATGTAGCACTGATGGCATCTGCCCATAAATACCATCAAGCCAGATACACCTTTCAGCCATCATCAACACTCGGCCTTTTGGCTAGGAAGAAAGTGTAGTATCTGTTCCGATGGATACTGCACCCTATAGACCTGTGTCGTCTTGTCCTTCGGGGCTTGATTCCGCCGGTCTATGGGTTTGTCCTGTGCAGTTCTAGGAGGTCCACCCTCCCAGGCTTTGCCTCCCCTCTTTGGGGAGGAGTAAGTTTATTGCTTACTGCCTGAGGCGCCCCACCCGGGGAATGCCGACGGGGCTGCCCAGGCAATTTTTAATGGCCAGAGTGCTCACCTTCTCGGGTGCTGGCTTTTCAAGTCCCACTTTCCCGACCCGACTTTGGGTCACATCTTACCTTGTGGTAGTAAGATAAAAACTGGCCTTGTGCCTAACTCCTGGAGAGGAGTAAATCAATACTTATAGTATAAAATAATATTTATTGCTTATCACATGTTTGCTTTAGTATTTGCTTCAACAATACAGTAACTGAGTTTACTAATAGTATAAAAATGGCAAATGAGCTACACGTGAACTTTGGTGTTTAATTCAAGAGGGAAAATATCATTTAGTCTGACGATTTCCCGAGGGAATGAGACACACACATTTCTGTGTAGCTGGCATACTATACATATATTTGTATACTATATGTATATAAGGATCTGGTAGTTTGCTTGAAGCATAAGTATATAGATAATTATTAAGACTGTTTGCAATGTGGTAGAGTTTTATTGAAGAAAAATATTGCGTATATTATCTTCACTTATTTCTTTTTCACTGTTCTAGCCTGTAGCACAGTGGCTAGACGTAGCATATTCATGCCAAGATGCAAAACCCAAACAGCTTATCACATCCAAATGTGATCAACAGTCAAGTACCATATACACTGCGCTAACAAACTTGTTACTGACAGTAGAAGAAATTATATATATATATATATATATATATATATATATATATCAAAGACATGCTATTTAGAGAGCTTGCCACTGGCACAAGGCGTACTGGACGCCCCACTCTCCGCTACAAGGACGTCTGCAAGCGGGATCTTAAAGCTGGCGGACTCAACCCCTCTCAGCTCGAGACCACTGCCGTAAACCGCCACAGTTGGCGAATCGTCATCCGGAACATCATCAGTGCAGCTGAGGAGAGGAGAAACACCCGATGGAGGGAGAAACGATCACGCAGAGCGCAAAAGACAGGAGTCGCCCCATCACATGCTCACTGTTAAAAAAACAGAAAGACGAGAGAAAAAAAACAAAAAACAAAGACTACACAGCCTGTTGCAGCCCTGGGTACAAATTCTGACCAAGACCATGATGCGAGATCGATGGAGCCAACAATATATATATTAAAGTGAAATATTCCTTACTTATATATATATAAAGAAAATGAATGATGAAAATGAAAATTGGATACATTACAATATTTATTAATTCATCAAGTATTCAAACAAGGAATGTAAAATGATTATTTTCCTTAATCCATGGATTTTCAAAGATAAGCTCTTTTCATCAAAAGAGAAAAATAAGTAAAACGTGTATTACTGGTTAGCATAAATTTGAAAATATAAAATATAATTTTTTTTTGCTCGCTAGGGAAGCGATACAATTATCATTATTATATTGATTTCTTACGAACTCTTTGGATGATTTTTGGTGAGTCAAACATTTTATTGTCAACTGATTTTTTATTTTTGGACTTCATTCTGATCCTTTCATACCACGAATCTCAGATTTTGTCATCTGGACTCTATGGATTACAACTTAATGCTCACCTTATCTTTGCTTCTTCTGTTTGATCTCTTGCATTTTTACATGGACACATTATATTTTTCTACTCAAATTTCATTTAAGATGTTTTTTGCTGACAACTTTTTATATTTTAAAATCTATGCTAACCAATAATACATTTTGCTGATTTTTCTCCTCTGATGAAAAGAGCTTATCTTTGAAAATCCATGGATTAAGGAAATTTTTGGTTGAATACTTGATGAATTAATAAATATTGTAATTTATTAAATTTTTATTTTCATCGTTCATTTTCTTATATTATTGCTCTATCTAGTATATTGAGTATTTACTTATGAAAAGATCTAAGATAAAAATATAATATTTATTTTTGTAGTTTCATTCATATTTATATTTGTGTATATATTTAAAAAGAAAGGTACCCAACTTTCTTATCTTTGGATTTGAAATAACTTTCTGTCTTAACTTAGCGATATTCTTATACTAGCTTTTCTTAATACATTCAATTAAATATTATATTATCTGAATGGTATTGTTTGTAATGTTAAGCATATTTTTCATGGCTCTGTGTTATAAATTCAAAATGGCCGATTGACTAGAAAGAAATCATTGGTTCCTTTAAGGAACCGGGTTCTGTGTTAAATGCATGAAAAAGTTTTGTTTTTTTTTGCTTAAGGATTTTCTTCCGGAAGTGACTTTTTGGTCGTCTGATGAGCTGCATGAATGAAAAACCATGGTAATTACATGTTTATTCTCGGTTGTTTGTTTGTGCACCAAACAATTGTCAAGTTTCATTGAATTATTTTGAATTTCGGCAAGAAAAAATGAATAAAGACTTGGAATTTAACGTACCATTTTTTACTTATATATATATATATATATATATATATATACATATATAGTAGAGAATGGTAGTTTGCTTGAAGCATTGCTGGGTATAGTAGTAGTAAGTTTTTGAAAGGCTGTGGGCATTTGAAAGGCTGTTGCCCATTACCCGGAATTTGCATTGCCTACAGCCTTTCAAAAACTTACTAATATATATATATATATATATATATACTAGCAAAACCTACCTGCCCTCCGAGCAGCAATTAATCGAGGATAGAGGGGGGGGGGGGGGCTATAATTAAAATATATAGTCATGTTTACATTTTTAAATATTAATTTTAAAGTGTTTTTTTTCCATTGTTAGAAAATACAGGATTTAAAACAGAAGGGTATGTAATTTAGGAGTAAAGAAATATAATGTTTGAAGCAATATTTTAAAACAAATGAATACAGTAAAAAAAAATTCCAATTCAATTCTATCCAGAAGGAAAGAAATAAACTAACCTCATTTCAAATAAAAATTGTGTGTGCATGTTTTTCTTTTCATATTTTGCAAGGGAACAAAGTGATTAAAAAAAAAAAGCCTTGAGATGGCAAAACGTTTAAAATAAAATCAACTCTAACTTCCTCTTGAAAACTGTATTGTGATAATTCAATAAAAAATATAACAACTATTTAGAACAAAGTGTAATATCTCTTCTGATGTTACACTTTGTCTATTCTGTCCTCGGTCAGTGAAGGAGTAGTCCTTCTAGACTGAGGCAATTTTAATTTTTGTTCCAATCCAGAGTGTTCGTTTTGGGGTAGTTGGATTACCCCGCATTAAAAATCGACCTTGTGTCTAACTTTGCCCTTGTGAAAAGGAATATCTGTTTATTTTTACATTGTGTACGTTTCTCTTTTCAAAACGCCGAAATTCTATTTGTATTTTCAAAATTCTATTTGTAGTTTCAAAATTCTATTTGTAGTTTCAAAATTCTATTTGTAGTTTCAAAATTCTATTTGTATTTTCAAAATTCTATTTGTAGTTTCAAAATTCTATTTGTATTTTCAAAATTCTATTTGTAGTTTCAAAATTCTATTTGTATTTTCAAAATTCTATTTGTAGTTTCAAAATTCTATTTGTAGTTTCAAAATTACATTGCAATCTAAGATGTAGTAACAAATATTAATAAAGATTTAATTTAATATCAATTTCTTTTTTTAAGAGAACTTAGTATTTTTGTTTTTCTAACTTTAATATTAGATGTAAGAAGCTACTGAGAATTAGGGTGTGAGTGTTGGGGGGGGGGTCAACCTAAGTTGGGAGCTGTGCAGCGAGAGTTGTAAATTTCTGCATGTCGGTACAGTTGGGGAAAAAGGAAGCAGGGAGGGAGTTCCAGAGGCCGCCATCACGAGGAACAAAGGTATTGAAGTAAAAGGCTCTCCGGCATCTGGGGACCTCCACAGTGAATGGATGGAACTTAGCTGATTGTCAGGTTGGTCGAGTGTATTTACGTCGAGGGTCCACTAGAGCAGCAAGTTCATCGGAGCACATTCCATTGAAGTACTTGTAAAACAAGCACAAGGATGCAACATTACAGCAACGGGAGCTTGGTGGATAGTGAGGAACCTATTAGATTAGAGATTCTTTTTTGGACCTTGTCCAAGAGGGAGAGACTAGTGGATGATGCACCATCATAGATGTGTCAACAATACTCCATGCATGGGTGGATGGTGGCTTTGTAGAGATACAGGATACTGTCATGTGTGAGAAGTTTACTTACACGATGGAGGGAGCCCACCTTCTTTGCAGCAGCCTTGGCAATGTCTTCAATGTATTTGTTCCAATTCATGTTACCTGTAAATGTTAGGCCGAAGACTTCGAACATTGAACTCTCAGGTAGGGTGTTATTTGTCATGGCAATCGGTGGTTAAAGAGGTTTCTTGTAGTTATTGAGGGAAAAGAGCTTTGTCTTTGCAGCATTAAATGTTACCATCCATTTATGACCCCATTCCACTACAGACTGGGGGTGACTTTCAAAGGATTCTGCCATTGCCTCGGATATATGCACATCCGTTTTGCCCACATGACAAGAGTATAGCGTGGAGTCGTCAGCAAATATATCCATCTCAGACCAATGTCATCAGGAAGATCGTTTATGAAAATCAGGAACAATAGAGGTCGAAGGATGGATCCCTGGGGTACACCAGCATTTATGTCATGTTGCTTGGATGAACGGCCCTCGAGGATAACCTCGATTTTTCTTTTGGTTAGGAAGAATTTACAAGTACTTTAATGGAATGTGCTCCGACGAACTTGTTGCATTGGTTCCCCCTCGAATATTCCCGACCAACCCGACAACCAGAAAAATCCCACCAGTTCACTGTAGAGGTCCCCAGATGCCGAAAGTGTTTCTACTGTAATAGTTTCTTTCCTGGAACTGCTAGTCTTTGGAATTCCCTCCCTTCTTCTTGTTTCCCTGACTGTGCTAACATGCAGAAATTTAAATATAATTTGAACAGACATCTCGCTGCGCAATTCCTCACTTAGGATGTTCTTGTAGGTATGGCCCCTAATTCACACTTTCGTCTCAGTGACAGTGTGCCTTGTTTGGGGTGAATAAAAAAAGAAAGGAAAAAAGATTTATGCCCAGATTATCGGACTGAACCGTAAGTCACACATTTATTTAGTTCTTTGTCGTTTTGTTATTTTTCTCGTTGGCTGATTGAACCTATAGATGAAACGTGGACAACACACTCTAAAATATATGATGTACTAGCTGTTCCTACCTGGCGTTGCCCGGGATGCAGTTAAGCCATTTTAGTTTTTAACTTGTATTTGTTTGCACATTTTTAAACTTAAGGTAGACAACTCTTATTATATTCTTCAATTTAAAATGAGTTGTCCCCCTTGCTAATTTTTGTTTTTAGATGATTATTTAAAAATGTTTCATATTAGCAGTCGTCAAAGTAATTTTGGAAATAGATTGTAACTAAGTATGTTATCATATTGCCAATAACACGGTACAATAGTAACAAGTGAAAATTGACTTCTCAGAAACAAAGTTTTATTTGTCAGCTTAAATGCTATTTGCGTCTGACTTTGAAAATCCGACAAGATAACTTATACGTTAGATAATTTGACATTTTCCTCAGACAAAAAAAAAACTGAATTAAATGGATGAGGTTTTGAAAGAATGAGGTGTTGGTCCAGGAAGAGAAAAGAAAAAAGGTTAGGGTGGGGAAAAGAGGAAGTTTTGCACGAATCCTGGCAATATGAAGATAAGAGTGTAGCAATTTAGTTTTGGAGGAAGGGGTTGGGGGGGGGGGGGGGTTTCTCGGCGTGGCAATGGGTTGGCAAATACGAGGGCGTCAAAATGTTGATTTGGTCGGGGGGGGGGGGGATATTATGAAATACCTTTGAAGTGCTGCACAAATCCCAGTCAGAAGATGAAGAGGAACGTATCTCGATGTGTGTGTGTGTGTGATATAAGTACGTCAACGAGAGAGAATGGCTGTTGCAGGTGCTTGGAGACGGAGATGACGACGACGACCTGCATACACAAATGCGGCTACCGTTGCATGTTTATCTTGAGGGGAGACCCCCCCCCCCCCCGCACCTTTTCACCGACTACAAACATCTAAATTAAGGGATGTAAGATTTGACGAAGATACAAAAAAAACAAAAAACATTTGTCCGTTTCAACCTCGATGAAGAATAAACTAGCTGATCCGACTCGGCGTTGCCCAGGAATATTTATACTTTAATTTACGCAGACCCCACGATGATATTACTGTAAAAGCCCAACAAATAAATCATATATGAAGTATAATAAAACTGGTTTAGTTTTTAAGTCACAAATAAAATTCCATTTTACAGTATACATATTCTTAAATATAAAGTATAGTGAGAATTTCTATTTTGATTTGATATGCCACGAATAAATTTCCAAACACACAAACAAAATAAACTTGTATTTGTAGAGGTTGTTACATGCACACATATTTTTGTTCATTTGCTTTTGTACACCCGAGGATGATTCGACGAAGAATCGAAAACGTTCGTGAAACCTGTGAAACCTATGGAACATTTATTTATTTATTTTTAAAAATTTTAATACTAAAAAGATCATCAGAAAAATTGAAAAAATAATTAAACAGACGAATTCTGTTATTTTTAACAATGTTTGCATAAATGAGAAAATACTGCCTAAATACACGCAATTCATATATATATATATATATATATATATATATATATATATATATATATATATATATATATAATCAAATATGAAACTAAAAGTAAACTTTTAGTAGATAGAACCTATAGTGAAATGGTTTAAGCTCAATTTCGATCTTTGAAAAGCCTTGGCTTAAGGAAAGAATAATAAACATAATTTTATTACAGAATATACCTTGCATTGAACAATCGAAGTTTGAAATAAATCTGGACATTCGTACATGTTTATCACTCTTCTTTCATCTATATATATATATATATATATATATATATATATATATATATATATATATATATATATATATATTACTAGCAGGAAGACCTGACGTTGCTCGGTCGGGATTGAATGAGGATCACTACTATGTACCTTTTTACTCTGCTCATAACATCATATTACTTTCTTTGTTTTTAGTGTCCCTCTCTTCCCATTTTGCCCCTAATATAGTCAGAAGAAGCTGAAATGTTGGAAAACTCTCTGAATTAGTGCCTTATTTGAAGTTTTAAGGGATTCTGTACCTATGGGTCACTTAGAGGGAACGTGGATATTCAGCACATAAAGGATAAAATAGAGATTCGGAACGACTACCATCATCTTCCCCAGAAAATTTTACACACATGATTTAAATTTCATAAAAAAAGATATGAAATTTTAAGGAGGTTCTGCTCTCATAGCCCTTATGGGTGCACTTAGAGATTCGGGAGCATTTCCATTATC
This sequence comes from Sepiola atlantica, assembly GCA_963556195.1. Lineage (NCBI taxonomy): Eukaryota > Metazoa > Mollusca > Cephalopoda > Sepiida > Sepiolidae > Sepiola > Sepiola atlantica. The sequence continues at coordinate 165,196,842 of OY744519.1, forward strand.
TTCCCCGGTAAACAATGGTATTTTAAATTCCAATAACCAAGTTTATTCATTTTTTCTTGTCGACTTTAAACATAATTCAATGCAAACTCTTGGCAATCGTTTTGTGCAGAAAACGAACAACCAGGAATAAACATATAATTAGAACCAGGATATTTCATTCATGCAGCTCATCAGAGGACCATCAGACAACTTCCGGAGAAAAAAACCCACAAGCAAACAAATCAAAAGCCTTTTTCTTTCTTTATGCATTTACCACAGAAAACAGTTCCATAAGATCCATTAATGGAAAATCGTCTCTAATATCTCTTGGTTATTTAAAATACCATTGTTTACTCTTTTACGCTCTGTTGTTAAATGTTAACATTTATTGAGCTTTTACATTGAAGAGTTCTGGTAAATTTTCTTATATATATATATATATATATATATATTATAATATAAAATGAAATAATAAATATGAAAGGTTTAAAGACCGAGTTTCTCCCCCCCCCCCCGCTTCCTAAAATATATAATGGAATCTATATTTGTTTTTATTTATTCCTGGGCAGCGCCGATTTTTCTATCTTCCACCTACCCCTGAAACCTATATTTATTTATCTAGGTTATTGAGCACTGACTCCTGAGCAACGCAGAGTATCTTTTCTGGTATACAAAAGTATAAGAAAATGCAGTGAAAATCTTTCTCCCTGTTTAAAAACATCTGCTCTATGTAAGATTGCTCTATCTAGGATATTGATGACTCTCAGACAACGCCGAGTAAACACACCTGCTCTATTTAGGATATTGAGTACTTTGGATTAACTTATACCACTTACCAAATATAATACTGTATTATTACTATTATGGTTCCCGGTTAGCCCTAAGTTAACAAAAGACAGAGAGGTTCTTTCTCCCGGGCAACGCTGCTTTAAATACACCTGCTCTATCTAGGATGTTGAGCACTATATACCACTTACCACATGTAAAACTGTAATCTTACATTTATTGCTCCCGTTTAGAGCGCTACTGAAATCACCCAAATAAAATTAAGGATGCCTCCAGAGTACTACTAAATTCGTATGAATCAGAATGGTACAACTTTGTTGACCGGTTTGATTCTGTTGTCAGCATTTTTGCAGAAGGGACCACGTAATGGTTGCCAACATTCCTAAGTGAAAGTGGTGTTATGGAATCGACTGGATTCGAACTTGGCACACCCAGGTCGTCAGTCCGTGTCATTATCAACATAACCACCTCCCTAGAGCACTACTAAAAGGTGGTTTTAGAGCACTACTAAAACTACCCTTTCAGAGTTTCTTGCTCCCAACCTCTCTAGTCCGAAGAGAAACTTAAGAAACGTTAAATTTTCTTTAAAGAAAATGCCGAGCGGAAGGAATACATTGAAATTTACAGCGTTTTCTTTCCAAATTATAGCTGAAAAACTCGACCTCTCCCTGACGAAATCTGCTCCATATCCCCTTAAGAGTGCACTCAGAGATTCGGGAATACTACCATTATCTTCCCTGGTTAATTTTATATAAGAATACACTTTTAGATTTTATGTAGATTCTCAAACCTTTTTTCCTATAAGGCACACACACACTGAGTTTTATATATATAGCAGGGCTAACCGGCGTTGCCCGGGACGATAAAAACACGAAATGGAAGATAAATAGTGTGTGTAACATCTGTATATTAAAATTTCTCTCTCTCTCTCTCTCTCTCTCTCTCTCTCTCTCTCTCTCTCTCTCTCTCTCTCTAGCCGTCTCTTTATCTTTCTCTCTTTCCCACCCCCTTCATTTTTCCGTCCATCTCTCCAACCTTCTCTTTCTCCTCAGCCAAGACCATTCCTCTCTCCTGTTTTAATGTGTTTATAAAAAAATAATGTAATTAATTTACCGGAGCTATCCTTTTTAAATGTAATACTGTAATCTTACATTTATTGCTTCAGGAGAACCCCCGAGTAAAACAAAACACAATAACATTCTTGATGCCAGGTGATTCCGTTCCCACACCCGCTTTTACAATAATATGAAGAGAAATGATGTTGATGATGAAAATAGTCTAAAGAGATTTAAATATAATACTGTAAATTACATTTATTGCTCCCGGACAATTCCAAGTAGAACAAAAGATTCTGTTACTCCCACCCATTTATCAAATATAATACAGTAATGTTAATAATGACAATTTTATTGCTCCCGCACAAGTAGAACAAAAGTTTTTGTTACCTCCCCCTGCCTCACTTACCAAATATAATACCGTAATGTTAGTAAGGAGACCTTCACAGCATTGCCAAAAGTAAGGTTAAAATCAATGTATAAAGAAAATGATGTTGATAATGATTATTGATCCCGGACAATTCTGAGTAGAACAAATGGTCTTGGGTTATTCCTAATTTCTTGCCCCCACTCTATTACACAATAATATCAAAGTAAATAATGTTGATAAAGACAATAGTCGAAGAGATTTAATATATACCAGTTACCAAAAGTAATACTGTAATCTTATATTTTCTGATCTCGGACAACACCGAGTAGAACAAAAGGTCCCGGTCAATTCTTAATTTATCCCACACCTCCACCCATTTCAACATATTAAGAACATACATAGTGTTGATAAAGTAAATAGTCCAAAGAGATTTACTATACATCCTCTACCAAAAGTAACACTGTAATCTTACAATTCTTGATGCTGGACAACGCCGAGTAGAACAAATGATTCTGGTCAATTCCTAATTTCCCCTCCACTCTATTTAAGGATATTAAGAAGCTACGTGATGTTAATGAAGTTAATAGTCCGAAGAGATTTACTATATATCCATTACCAAAAGTAATACTGAAATCTTAAAATTATTGATCCTGGACAACGACGAGAAGAAGAAATGGTCCTGGTTAATTCCTAACTTTTACAATCCCCCATTTCACAATAATATGAAGGTAAATGATGTTGATGATATCAATATTCCGAAAAGATTTAATGTATAAAAGTAATACTGTAATCTTACAATTATTTATCCCGGATAATGCCGAGTAGAACAAATAGTCCCCGGTAAATTCCTAATTTCTTGTCCCTCTCTCCATTTCACAATAATATGAACATAAATGATGTTGATAAGAGAATAGTTCAAAGATAATTTAAATATACCAGTTACCAAAAGAAATACTGTAATCTTACAATTTTTAATCCCGGAAACTTACCAAGTGTAATACTGTAATATGAATGAAAACAAAAATGAATGAAAAAATTGAATGAAATAACGAATGAAAAATAAATTAAATGAGTTAATAAAAAAGATGAATGAGAATAGATGAATGACAAAATGAATGAACAAAATTGAATGCAAAAAAATGGATGAATAATAAATGAAAAAAGTGAATGAAAAAAAGAATGAACAATGAATGAAAAAAATGATTGAAAAATTAATGAAAAATTGAGCGAAATTACTTTCGCTCAATTTTTCATTAATTTTTCAATCAATGAATGAAAAAGGGAATAAAAGAAAACCAAAATAAAATTAAATTTATATGAAGAAATGAATGAAAAATGATAAAAAAAAACTGAATGAAACATGAAAAAAAAAATAAATGAAAAAAACTGAATGAAAAGATGAACAAATTGGATTGAAAACAAAAGATTGAAAAAACAGAAAGATAACCAGAATGAAAAAGACAATGAATGAGAAAAAATGAATGAAAAATGAATAAAAAATTGAATGAAGAAAAATGAATGAAAAATAAATGAAAAAAAGTGAAGGAAAAAATGAACGAGAAGAAGTGAATGAAAAATTGAATGAATAAAAATGAATGAGAAATGATTGAAAAAACTAAATGAAGCATGAAAGTAAGACTGAATGAAAAAAAAACTGAATGAAAAAATGAAAAAGAATTGACTGAAAAAAATAAAAAATAAAAAATGAATGAAAAAAAAAATAACCAGAATAAAAAAATGAATGAGAAGAAATGAATGAAAAAATAAACGAAAAACTTGAATGAAAAAAATGAATGAGAAATAAATTTAAAAACTGAATGAAAAAAATGAAGGAAAAAATTAATGAAAATATTGAATGAAGAAAAGTGAATGAAAACAAATGATTGAAAAGATAAATAAAAATATATTAATGAAAAATAAATGAAAAGTTGGATGAAAAATGAAGAAAAAAAGTAAATGAAATGAAATGAAGTGAATGAGAAAATTTAAGAACGCAAAATGGATGAAAAAAATAAAAAATAAATGAAAAACCTGAAGAAAAAAATGAATGCGAATTTTCATTGAAAAAAAAATGAAAAGAAAAAAAAGATAACCAGAATGCAAAAAAAAAATAAATGAGAAAAAATCAATGAAAAATTGAATTAAGAAAAATGAATGAGAAATGAATGAAAAAAAAGTGAATGAAAAATGAAGGAATAAATAATGAAAAAAAAAATATGAATGAAAAAGGAATGAAAATATTGAATGAAAAAAATGAATGAACAGCGAATGAAAAAATGAATGACAGAATAGAATTGAAAAATGAAAAAAACTGAAAGAAAAAATATTAGTGTAAAATGAAGGAAAAGGTGGATGAAAAAATGAAAGAAAAAGTGAATGAAACGAAAGCGAATAAAAATATTTATGAACAAAAAATAGATGACAAAAATGAAGGAAAAATGAATGAAAAGCCAGAAGAAAATGGATGAAAAAATGAATGAAGAAAATGAAGAAAATTTTGATTAAAAAAAAACTGAATGAAAAAACTGAATGAAAAAATGAATTAGCAATTAATGAAAAAATGAAAAAATCATAAGCACGTATCTTATGTAGTTTCCGACTTTAGACGGAAACACATACACACAAACAGATTTACACTTACCAAATGTAATACCGTAATATTAATATTATGATTTCCGGGCAACGCCGAGTACTTTTTCTTGTATAAAATAGTATAAGAAAATACAGTTATGTTGGTTTTCCTCGGCAACACAGCTTTTAAACATACCTTCTCTATCCAGGATTTTGAGCAGCTTTGGATTGACTAACTTATACGACTTACCAGATATGATAATGTATTATTATTATTATGACTTCCAGGCAACACCGTGTACTTTGTGTAGTATACAATATAATAACAAAAGACAAATAAGTTATTTCTCCTGGGCAACGCTGCATTTAAACACACCTGCTCTATCTAGGATATTAAACACTTTTGGCTAATGTATACCACTTCCCATATGAAATACTGTAATGTTAATATTATGACCCCCAGGCAACACCGAATAGATTTTATTGTATAAAATAGTATAAGAAAACACAATGATGTTGGTTTCCTGGGCAACGCGGCTTTTAAATATACCTGCTGTATTCCGGATTTTGATCAGCTTTTGATTGACTAACTTATAACAATTACCAGATATGATAATGTGTTATTATTATTTTGACTCCCGGGCAACACCGTGTACTTTGTGTAATATACAATATGATAACAAAAGACAAATAATTATTTCTCCTGGGCAATGCTGCTATATCCAAGATATTGAGCACTTTGGATTATGGCAACAACAATATAAAAAAGACAGAGAAGATCTTTATCATGGGTAACACTGCATTTAAACACGCCTGCTCTATCTAAAATATTGAGCACTGTAATAAGCACTTTGGGTTACTACTTGTTCTATCCAAGATATTTGAATTATGGCTCCAAGGGTATACAAAAATATTTAAAAAAAAACAAAGAAGTTATTTATCCTGGGCAACACTGCGTTTAAACGCATTTGCTCTATCTAGGATATTGAGCACTTTAAAAATTAAGATGACCTCCAGAGCACTACTAAAACAAAGTTTCTTCCTCCAGCCCCTATATAAGTGAGGAGAGCAAAAATAAAACTTAAGGGGGGGGGGGGAGGAGCTGCAGGGCGATACTGAAACCACTCAAATAAATTCTAGGAAGCCTCCAGAACACTACTGAAATTATATATTATAGACTAAAATATGCCTTCAAATAGCATGCGTATGCCTCCAGAGAACTACATAACCAGCCAAATAAAATTATGGATGCCTCCAGAGAACTACTAAAACCAGCTAAATAAAATTATGGATACCTCCAGAGAACTACTAAAACCAGCCAAATAAAATTATGGAAGCCTCCAGAGAACTACTAAAACCAGCCAAATAAAATTATGGAAGCCTCCAGAGAACTACTAAAACCAGCTAAATAAAATTATGGATGCCTCCAGAGCACTACTAATACCACCATTTCCGAGTTTCTTACTCCCCTTCATTTGAAGAAAAATGACGTTAAGAAACGTTAAATAAAATAAAAAGCTATTTCCAGAAGTAATGACTCAGCATTTTAACATTATTACATAATTATGTTGAAATTTGATGAAAAAATGACCGTAAAACTTACCCCCACCCTGACAAAATCTGCCCCATAGCCCCCTTAGAGGTGGAGTTAGAGATTCGCGAATACTCCCATTATATACAATACTCTTTTAGATTTTATCTAGATTCTCTAACTTTTTTTCTATAGGGCACACACACACATTGAGTTTATATATATATATATATATATATATATATATATATATATATATATATATATATAGGCAGCATCTTCTCTTGCAGGCAAGTATTGTTGAATATAAGAGACAACTCATGTCTAGATATCATTTGGTAGATTCTTTCAATAGTCTGAATTAGGATCTTAGTTTCGGAGGGGAATTTGCCATAATTTGCATATGTCTCCCAAGTACTTTCGGACCCATCTGGGTCCATCTTCAGGGGAATGAGGTTAATCAGATCTAGACCATATGTAGTATTTATAGAAGGTTTTTGTCAGGAATTATGTACTAAATACGAAACTATATTGGAGCTATAAACATTTTAGAATATTATTACTGATATTAAAGTTAATTCTATTAATTAGGGTTTTTTGGGTTTTCATATATAGGGCTTCTAATATATGGAGTTTTTGTTTGTTAGTACTAAATTCTAAGATTTTGGTATTTTCTACTAAGAGTTTTCTGAATTCCGATTGGGGGCAGGAGTGGTTGTTAGTTAAGTGTTGAGCTATGGCGCTAGTATCAGACAAATGCTGCGTCAATCTTCTCGACAAAGTCGTGGTAGCCAAACCTATGTATATGTTTTTTCTTGGTTGTTGGAGACACAGTCTCCCAAAGGACATTTAAACTCATAAACAAGGTTTGTCTTATCCAAAACTCTAATCGAGGGGGAAGAATTATTTGTGATAATAAGGTTAGTGGTTTTTACTTTATTGTAGAAAATGATCAGTTTTACTTTTTTATTTGGGTCAGTAGGGAATACATTCTTATTAATAATATTTCTTAGAACTTGTTCATCTATTTTATAGTTCTGATGGAACTGGTTATGATAAAATAGTTTAATAGTTGTGTTAAGTTGAGAATTGGATTTATTATTATTATTATTATTATTGTTATTGTCGTCGTCGTCGTTGGAATTATTTTTAAACAGTCGAAAATGTTGGTCGATTACGTAGTTTGGGAAACCATTATTAACTAGAGTTTTTTTTTATATTGTTAAGTTCATGTTGGAAGATAGTAGGGGAGGAGGCAATTAGTTTTGCTTGCCAAGTCATGGAGAAACATCTAGCAGCAAACAAACCACTGTACATGCCATTTGTAGATTTGGAAAAAGCCTTTGATCGTGTCCCAAGAAGGGTAATCTGGTGGGCTTTGCAGAAGTTGGGTGTTACAGAGTGGCTGGTCAAAGTGATGTCTATGTACATCAATGTACATAGTCGGGTACGAACTGGTAACAGCTACAGCAACAAATTTGATGTTAAAGTAGGTGTCCATCAAGGATCTGTCTTAAGTCCCCTTCTATTCATTATTGTACTCGAGCTCCTAGATGCCGACGACCTGGCGATCATTTATACTTCACTTCAATCACTCAAGAAACGTCTGGTATAGATGGAAGAGTAGCATGAAGGAGAAAGTTTTCAGAGTTAACATGGGTAAAACCAAGGTCGTGATCGCTGGTCCCAACCTCAGCTTACTGAGGAAAACAGAAAAACACCTAAGAGGAACAGGCAGCAACTCAATCATCTGCGCCCACTGTTCAAGATGAGTCTGCAAAAAGTGAAGTGGCATAAAAGGCTCTCTCAGAACAGATCCTCACTTTAAGTGTTTGCGTTGTGCCGGCGCAGCAAGACCAATAGATGGCAGACCACTGACATAGGTGGGGATACTGGTGACGGCAAGCTTGAAGTAGTGACAGACTTTTGTTACATTAGAGACGTGCTGTCATAAGGTGGAGGCTGTGAACTCACGGCAGCTATACGTTGTAAGTCAGCCTGGAGATAGTTTAGAGAACTGCTATATATCCTAACAAACAAACACCTTCCAGCAGTTAGAGAAGTCATATATACTCCTCATGTGTCAGAAGTGTGCTAATGTATGGCTCTGAAACCTGGGCTGTCTCTGCTAACACACTAAAGAAACTGCACCTTAATGACAAGACAATGGTCAGATGGATCTGTTTGGTGAGGCCTGAACAGAGCATACCTTTTCGGTCTCTACTCTCACAAGTCAACTTGAAAAGCCTTGTGGACATCATGCCGAAGAGCAGACTGCATTGGTTGGGGCAACAGTTGAATATCTCAGCAGAAAAGACCACCTCTGGTAGACCCAAGTTGTCTTGGGAGGACGTGGTCAAACGTGATAGGAGGGCCATGGGTATGGATTCCATTAGGCCTCACCAAAGACAAGAAAGGAGAGGAAGACTTAAATCGAGACTAGACAATCATGCCTCACACTGATCAGAGGATTAATTGTGACCTGATTAAACAAATAAACTGGTAATAATGATGATGATGATGATGATATATGTAACGAATTAAGGTCTAAAAACTGTTTCTGACAGTTCTTCGGTTAGCGCCTCAAACTTGATTCATCAGTTTATGAACGTGCGTCTGTGTGTGTTCACTGCACAGGCCGTGATCGTCCATTCGTTGTGCTGGTCCAAAGTCATGGCTCGATTCCGACACCGGTTGCAGTGTCAATTTGGTCGAAGTTAGTGCTGTAATGGAAGAATTCTCCCTCCAAATAAAATTACAACTCCAATTTAAAACAAGTAACAAAGATTTATTTTCTGTGGAGGTGCAATGACACTTGATTTCTTCTACTGAACAACAGACTTTACAAATGAGAATTCTTAGCCGACCAAATCAAAACAAAAATCCAACTGAACACAAACAGATCATCGGTTTCTGAAGACCACCGAACATCGAAAATCAACTACTTCCACTCTGCTGGAATATATATATAGATATCACTGGGACCACACCAGAAAGACTACTTGAAATCCTTATCTATGAACATAAAAAACTATTGCCTAAGGGTTCCGTAACTGACCGGCCATTAAATTTGGAAGGCCCTGAATGAGTCATAATGATTATTACTTTTATGGAGCTTCATCACTCAGCATGAACTCCCGTTTAAAGAGACACAAAATTTTCAAAGGAGAAATCAAATTCTGGGTAGTCAAACCCAAGCCAAAAGTATTTTCCATATCTTGGATACTTTCTCTTTTTTGGTTAAATATCTCTCTCACAGCAAGTCTCTTATTTGAATGCATTGCAAACATGCAACCTTGTAAATATGCAGCCGTCTAGTGCATGTTTACAAGTGATTACCATCTTATTTCATTCTCTATTTGGATGCCCTCATCCCTGTATCAATAGATGTTAGAGATCTTACACCAATATTTCTTCTAAAATAATCTAATTGTTTGGTAGATTTAGTTATTTTTCTAAAATATTTCCAACGTGTGAGTGAAGAGATATGAAAAAAGTGTGGTTTATATGTCAAAATTCTAATTAAGTCACGAGCCCTCCCCCCCCCCCATTCTTGCATGTTGTTCGTTTCAATATGAAACACATTATAGAAAACGATAATTTTACTTTAAGATTTCTTGTAGAAGATTCTCACCAAAAAATAAGAGGATGGAATCTATTTATTTCACTGCATAAAAAGAATGTTTCCCATATACTTCTTTAGATTAGGAGGGCACTTAGAGATTCAGGACCACTTCCATTGTCCTCCCAAGAAAATTTGATACATATGATTTAAATTTCATAAAAATAGGAAACATTTGAAGTTTTAAGGAGGTTATGCCCTTATAGCCCCTCTTAAGGGTGCGGGTTAGGAGATGGTAATTTTATTTTAAGATTTCTTGTAGAAAAAATAAGACAAAAAATAAGAGGATGGAATCTATTTATTTAATTGCATAAAAAGAACGTTTCCCATATATTTCTGCATCCATATAAACTCACAGTTGTCAACTATTCTGCATTGCACTCCACAGTGGCGTTTATTTTTGCATTTTGTACAACCATACCCTAACCCGACGCATGTCTAGACAAGACTTAGAAGAGTAGAGCAAGGGTGTGTGCTTGCAGTGTGCATCACTGACAGGGTTTTTTTTTTTTGCAAAACTAATATTTTCATTAATAGCAGGACTCTTTTACAGAAGACCCCAAAAAAGGCCGCAAAGATGGTCAGCAAGTTGGTCTTAATAGTAAAAGGGCACGCATGCAGTTAACCCGCATATGTATACATAAAGAGTGAATCAATCTTTCAACATGTTCAATCTTAAACATTTGTGATTTTTTTAATACGCAAATTTATTTACAAACTTTTTATCCAAATACGAAACTTTCTGATTTTTATTACGGCTGACATATTTCAAGCAGGTTTCCGTATTCAAATGTTTACGGCAGCTCGTGAGTTCTGCTACTGAGATCCTTGAAAGGCTTCAATCGGCTCTTGAAAGACGTTGTTATGGTCAACCATAGGTTTTTGAAGATCCGGACCATTTTGGACGACTCAGAATGCTGACCGTTCAGAGTGACCTCGACCAAAAGAATGAGGAAGAATGTTTTCAACAGGTCGATGAGTGTGGCCACAATAGAAACATTCCGTCAATTGTGTCACATGATTCATCCAGGAATCTTACAATATGACTGTGTAGATATGCACACACACACACACACACACACACACGTGTACATATATATACACACACACACATCTATATATATGCACACACATATGTGTATATATAAATACACACATGTGTATATATGCACACACACATGTGTGTATATTATGTATATCCAACCATGGACTCGTTAATAACATTCACAATCCTTTCTGCAATTTAACTATATTTTGTACAAATAATAAATAGTCTATTCCTGACTTGTCCACCAAGTTTCAATTATGAATGCACAACAGTTTTTGTTTTGTCACGTTTTGATAATAAGCACACTTGGATACAACATGCAAAATTGTCAATAACTCTAACGCTCTTCTCTTCCGAATTTGGCCCTCTTCCGTTTAGGAATAGTCTGGGGATTGCTTTGATACACATTATCTTTGAGATAAACATCTGGATGGGGGGGGGGTTATGGTTCGGTGAGTGTGAAGCCCATCTTACTGATGAGATAATAACCAAAGTGTCATTGTTAGACATTTAGGACTGAAACTTGGTGGACAAATATGGTTGGATTGCAGAAAGGATGATGAATTTTATTAACGATTCTATGAGTGGCAGTTTTCGTTGGGTTGGAGGTAAACCTATATATATATATATATATATATATAAACAATATAAAGTTAGATTCCAGTAACCATGTCTTTATTCACCTTTCAAAATTCAAATACTGTCATAAATGTAGTTTCAAAACATTGAACATCAAACATTCTTGTTTTGAAACTACATTTATGAACGCTGTTCTTTGTTGTTTTCTGGAAACGATTTTTTTTTCAACTTTCCTTCTGAAGAGTCGCACTTATAGAAAATCCAGGATATATAACTCTATATTATGGTTGTTAATGTGTCGACGTAACGGCCTGTCAAATATTTGAATTTTGAAAGGTGAATAAAGACGTGGTTACTGGAACATAACTTTCTATTGTTTATTAACACAGGCTTTGGTGTTAAAAATATAAAAATAACATCCATTGAGCTTTAATATATATATATCCTTGTCCAAGTTAGCCATGCTGATGACAGCTGTGAGTCAGAAACACATGTCCATGGATTACTTTTATGTACATATAAAATTAATAGAAATATATATATATATATATATATATATGTTTGTGTGCGTGTGTGTGCGTGTGTGTGTGCATATAAGTGGAAATATGGTAGAATTCTTTTCGTTTTTATTCAATTTTATTTGAAAATTTATCTTCTGGAACAAACATTGTGTTTTGTGCATGATTTCTGAAAAATATTTGGTGCTCAGGAAAACCTGCAAAAAAGGAAAAAAAGAATGACATTAGTTGAATCAATTAGTTACACTATGTGAGTATGTGTGTGTATGTGGATACACCCACATACTCACACACATAATATTTACTAGATGAATTATTCAAGGAATATATAGATAAGGAATATATAGATAAGGAAGGCTCTGTAGACTGACTCAAAAGAAGATCGCTCCACTATGATCAGGAAAGGATGATAATGGCTGGCCAAGATCAAGGTTTGATGACCAATGCTTTTAAGAAGATGAGTGGTTTCAGCAGATTCTGCCACATAGAAGTAGAGAATATGACATCGAGTTGTAAGGTTCTGCTGGGAGACGGCTACTATACAATGCAACATAAGGGAGTGTGTAAATATCTCCACTGGACCATCTGTAAAAAAATGAATATCCAGTGTAGCAGCAAGTCCTTGGAAAATATACCAGAAAGAACAGTTGGAAATAAGTCATACACTATCCACTATGACTATGCAATCACTACAGCTACATACCTAGAAAACGGAGCTTTTAAACCTGGCATAGTGATATGGGACAAAAAGGAGAAAGTAGCAACCCTAGTTGAAGTCAGTGCCCCTAATGATACTGGCTTAAACAGAGCTGAAAGTGAGAAGATAACTAAATACCAAGGTCTTATGTACGACATGAAAAGAAACTGAAATCCTAGGAAGATCTCCATCATTCTAGTAATCATAGGAAAAAGAATTTCAAAAAACTACCTGGCGAATATATCCGGTGAACCAAGTATAAGAGAGATTGTTAGAATCTCTCTTTTTCCTATGATTGCACTTAAAGGGACGATTAGAATCCTAATAAGATCACTCGGTTGGAGTCTTTGAAATAGCGGTAGGATGCCCCACCCCCAGCAAAAACAAAAAGATAAAACAATTTTTTTTAAAAGAGAGAGAGAGAGAGAGAGAGAGAGAGAGAGAGAGAGAGAGAGAGAGAGAGAGAGATTTTAGAAGGATGTAAAAATGCGATAGAATGTGGCCATCAGGACATCAGAAAAAGGAAAGAGAACTAGAAACACTAAAAAATGTTTTGTTATTTGTAAGTAAGAATTTTCTTTTTATTATCACTTATTTTTCAATCTTCAGTTATTAGCGTGTCCGTTCGTGTGGAAGTAATGTGATTTCAGGGCTAATAACCTCCTTATCAAAGTTGCATGTGTCGATCGGAAATTAGTGTCGTGCTAGTGTCGATGGGATTAGTGAGGCCTGCTTTGAATCAAAATTATTTAATTTATTTATTTTTGTGTTCGTTAATATTATTTATTTTTGCTTATTTATTATAATTTTTCTCGTTATCTTCTTGTTTTTTTATTTAATTTTGTTTCATTTAGAATTTTTATGTTTCAATTTAAGATTGCTATTTTGTATTTTATAAGCGTTTTATGTTTTAAATTAATGTACTATTGTTATGCAAAGAAGAACAATCTGGTTGTTTTTAATACGCAGAATAGTCTCCCTTGACTGGTCGTAAATTCATGTTATGGTTATAAATATTTGTTACTTTTACATTTTTATTTAGGTGTATGTGTTAACATTGTGTATATGATATTAAATTTGCGTTTGAACGTTCACAGTCTGTGACAGTCTGAAATTATTGTTTCCTACACTGATGAGAGTGTAAGCTCGAAACACCGGCGTATGTAGGTATAAATAATTTAATATTTCTTTGTAAATATTGTTATAAAGCCCCTTTAAGAGATATTAAAAACAGACTGTCACTTGGCTATAAAGCAAGGTTCCGGTTACGTTGGTTGAACCCTGTAGATAGTCTGATGTTTATAGCCCGTTGTATTTAGGCATGAATATAATTTAATTTCTCTCATATCATGTGATAATGTCCGATGACCGCGAGGATAGAGTGAAAGCGTACAGAGTCTTGGTTGACTCTGTGAACCGAGTTTGCGCCTTGTGACCGTCTGAAATTATCACTTCTTATACTGATATAGCCCGAAACACTGACGTATGTAGGTATAAATAATTTAATATTTCTTTGTAAACATTGTTATATATATATATATATACACATATATATATATATATATATATATATATATATATGGCAGCTGTCTATTCGATTTCGAATATGACCACTTTTGGTGTATCAATGTGATATTAGTGTAAAAACTCCTTGGCATCTAAGGTGTTCCATATTTCCTCCATGTGCTGGAGGTGTCACGTCCCGTCTCTTCCTTACTTCTCTCTTCTGCTGCTGGTGTTTCATCCTATTCTTTTCAAAAAGATGTCTGCCTTCAAAAATCGCTTTCCTCCACCATGACCTATTTACAGCTACCCTTTCCCATCCTCCAACATCAATTCCAAAGCAATTCAAATCGTCTTTGAATCGCTTACTAGGTTTATGCTGCGGGCGAGTATTCCCAGTTAGTTCCTCATAGATCACCTGCTGGGCAGTCTGTCATCAGTAAGACGAATAAGATGACCAGCCCAATGAAGTCTGTGTTTACTTATACAAGACTTGATGCTTGGAACAGCAGCTTGTTCCAACACTTCAGTGTCAGGGGTAAAGCTATCCAAACAGATGTTAAGCAAGTGCCTAAGGCAATTCTGCTGGAAACGCGGTAGCAGGCGAATATGAGCTCTGTAAGTTGTCCATGTCTCACAAGCATATAACAAAGTTGATACAACACAGGCCTCATACACAGAGATCTTAGTTTCCAACCTGATATCACGTGGTGCCCACACCCGCTTTTCCAAATGACCGAAAAACACACCAGCTTGTTCACTGTCTACTTATCGCAGCATGCAACGACCCATTCCTCGAAATAACACTACCCAGATACATAAATATTAATCCACTACAGACAGTCTATGGCCTTCAACAAATATATCTGGTTCCGTATACGGATTGCCAGGGGCCGGATCAAACATAGCGCTTGTCTTGCCCAGGCTTATTGTAAGACCTATGCTTCTACACGCCCATGCAAAGCGATCCATGATATACTACATATCATTCTGCGAGTGAGCCACGAGATCCACATCATCTGCATAAAACAAGTCTCGAACAACAATGGAGAATGTCCGTGATGATGTCTTAAAACACTGTTAGTTATACAGCCGACCTGATGTGCAAAATCAGAGATACACACCTTTGTCACAGTTAGTGAAAGCCAACGACAGAGTTACAGCAAAATAGATGGAAAACAAAGTAGGTGCAGGTATATCACCCTATTTAACACCATTGTCAACCGCAATGGCTAAAGAAAGACAACCATTGCAGTTGACACATGCTTTAATGTTGTTGTGCAGCTAACGAAGGCGTCTAACAAAGTTGGGAGGACATCTCAACTTACCCAATACTTTCCACAGCGCATCCCAATTAACTGTATCGAACACTTTTGTCAAGGCAACAAAGACCTGATATAGGTCTAGACGATGTTCAATACACTTTTCCTGCATTTGACATGTAAAGATCATATCAGTGGTATCCATATTTCTTCTAAAGCCACATTAACTCTCAGGAAGCATAAAAGGAGAGATGTAGGCATTCAGGCTATCCAATAGAGTTCTGATAAATACCTTTCTTGTCACATTCAAAAGAGAGATTTCTCTATAATTGCCACACTCATCTTTCCTCCCTTTGTCCTTGTATAAAGAGACCATAATGGAGTCATACCAATCTTGGTAAACATGCCCGTCAAACCAGATGTTGTCAATCAACCCTTTAATTTGAACTGCCAATGGTCTTCCATAACAGCGAAGGACTAACACATGTATACCATCTCCACCAGAGGCTCCACATCTCAACTGCCATATAGCCTCCTCCACTTCCTCTGAGGCAAGCTATCTAACACATCAGTACTGACTATCGACAGATTAGTGAACAGCTCAGTATAATGCTCTGTTCATCTATCAAGTAGCTTGCTTGGATCCCTAATCAATTCTGTGCCATACTTAGATTTTAATGGGGTTACACTAAAATGGCTAGGACCAAAGATTGTTTTCATCAGGTCATACATTGCTTTACTGTCCATCTACTGCTTTTTCATAAACAAACTTCTTAAAACACCCTCATCAAACAATATCTGCTTAAGTCTATTCTGTAGGTCTAGAGCAGTTTTCTCATCCTTCAGCTTTGCAACATTCATTCTACGAGCACACTTGACGTTGCCGAATCGCCTCTTCGGCCTAATTATGAACCTCATGTCAGAACATGATCTGTCCAGCACTCGGCATTCATTTGACTCGAACCTTGCAGACGCCTTTAAGGTCGCGTCTACGGGTGATGATGTGTTCGATGAAATGCCATTGGTTTGATCGTGGATGCATCCATGTGTTTTATACTTTGGTTTCAGGTGGAAACACGTGTTAGTTATTACTAAATCTAGCTCCGAACACATTTGCAGTAAATGCAACCCGCTCTTATTCATATTTCCAACTCCATAACGTCCAAGTGGACGCCGTGTTTAATATTCCCTACCCACCCTCGCATTGAAATCCCCAAGCAAGACAATTTTATCATCTTGCAGAGTAGTCAGGATAACTCTTTTAAGATCTTCATAAAAGGATCCTACTAGCTCAGGAGCATAAACAGAAACAAAAGTTGCATATCGCTGACCAGATAGAGGCAAATGTGAAACATAATGTGCTCATTTAGACTACAAGGAAGATTCTCGAGTTTAGAAACAACCCATTTCTTAAGAGCAAATCCTACGCCAGTGGTTGTGTCATTCGCCTTCCGGTTTCCCGATCCAGTAAAATACATATTCAGCGCCCTCCCTACACGACTACCCTTCTCCAAAAATCTTGTTTCTAATAAGGCTGCTATATCAATGTTGAAATGTAACAGTTCTTGTAGACGGGTGAATATACTGATTGACCCCCAAAAATCGCAACATTTTGTTTTTTGGTGGTTTTGTGCTAGGTTGGGTCTAGTCTACAACATACTAAAAGTTGGGCAAGGTCTGAGTATGGGAAAGTGTCAAATTTCGAATATGACTTTTTTGGGAAAATAATTTGTAAACCAAAAAAAGTCATATTCGAAATTTGACACTTTCCCATACTCGGACCTTGCCCAACTTTGCCGCTGATGAGTACAGTCCTTTATACTTGGTCAAACTTCATAACCATCAAACATGACAGTTGCTCTCCCATAGTGTTCAACAGTAAATCAGGCATAATCACTTGCAATCGAGCTGTAGGTATTCCCCTCCTTCCATTTCAAATGGCGAAGAAGAGATCCTCCGTCTAGTACATTGCGCTCTGTGACTGGAACAGTTTGTGTCACAGCACTGTCCAATTTTGTTTCAACATCATTTCTGAGAGCTGCTGCCAGCTGTGGTTTGTCTGCTTGCCCTAAGATGCGCTTTCCTTCAAACAAAGACATCAGGTAGAGACAGAGTTCATAGGACATGAGATCATCCAGCCTTAGATCACCCATCTGCGAGACCACGAGAAAACTCTGGAATAAAAGTACTGGGTCAATGCTACGATCTGCAGAAACTTTGAAATTCTTGCTCAATGCTAAAGTCTTCGCTTTCAAACTCTGTTAGTGAGAGTAGGAGCAAACTGATTGTCTATCCATCTTCTGTACAATGTCTTTTCTGATTTCGAAAAGGTCCTGAACATTGACATCCTCGTTAGCAGTAATCTCTGTAATCCCTTGCATAACCATTCATCGCTGAAAACAGCTTAAAGCTGTCTAGTTGCTCTGCAACTTTCCCGAGGTCTGTCTCATCTCTTCTCACCCAAAAGGCAGACAACTCCTTATGTTGTTCGCTTGTTGTGTAACTTCGTGCGGATAGTTATTACATGGCAAGGTTGTAAGCGGATGACATAGTGGACGACATTGCTCAAACTGTTCTCTGGTGCTCGGACATCCCACTATCCTGTGTGAGCCCACCATGGCTTTTGAGTGAGTACATTAGTGTTTGCTCGATGACAACATCGGAGCCAAGACCAGCCCAGTATTGGCTACTGTGTCTGATTACATGAAACCCAAACAGGAACTTTTGATGTACTGCAGGGTTGTCATCTTTCAAGGCATACATCTTCTGGAGATATAGACGAGCCAACTTCAGATAATTTGGATGATCAGTGGCTGCGAATATTGGCAGGCAAGTGAAGACAGCACTGAGACGCAGTTCCCAAGACTCCATTCGATCAGCTGCAACAAGTGCCCTAGCAATTCCTAGCATGTGCTGATAGTTTATCCATAGATTGCTGATTTTGGACGCCCTTACCAGTTTATCCCTTATCAGAGTTAGACTGTTGTAAATCCTACCGATGGAATCTGATTCAAACAATGACTTCAAGTCACATTCACCAGTCTCCATCAGCATGTACAGCTGCTAAAGTTCCTCTACTTGGTCCTGTTAACCAGGTTCATCCTCCAAGATTTTGGCAACAATCTGACGTGTGAAACACTGATCCACCAGCAGGCCACGAAATGCTTGTTGCCCTGCCTTTCTGCTCATCATGTGTACGACGGCATTTTCACCATATACTGTCTCCATGATCTCCTTGAGTCTACTGCCATCCAGCAACGTCCTATATATTCGCACTTCTTATGCATCAGGTGCATCATGCCTTGCCATCTGGAAGTAGTCTGGTTGAAGTGAAAGAAACGTTTGATGAGTTTCGCTGTGGTTTTGAGAATTGCTCATTTTTGTGCTTTCTTATCATCTGTTGGAGGGGAATTGTAGTATTCACAAAGAACGTCATAGGTTTTTCCCTAAATGTCACAATGTTTGCGACTCAACAACGGCCTTTGGTCACAAATAAAGAGTTTCCATATCGACTTATCAGCTTTTCCTTGAGATACTGATTTCCATATGCCGTTGATTTACTACTTCGTAATTATTCTCCTATTTAAGCGACAAGGTCCGATATCGTTATCTGTTCCTCATCGTTTTCATCCAGGAATACATACACCCTTTCGAATGCTTCATCTTGATCGCTGTTTTTGGTCTTCCACTTTTTTGTCGTTTGGTTAATTCAACTGACGTGAATTGTCTTGGAATGCTTCGCATCGTATGGAAGTTGACGTTACATGACTGGTGGTACACACAGTCTGCAGCATGAAGATCACCACCAAAATATTTGATCCGACCTTAAACAGCAGTGGCCCACTCATCCCCTCTTGTTTTGCAATGAACCAGGACAGTTTGAGTAAATGAATCAGTGTTCACATAGCAAATTTTTCCTTCACTTTTTCGTTTATAATCTTTTTTTGTAGAAAAAGCAATACGTTCTACTGTCATATCATCCCAAAGAAACACGAGCGCCCCTTTTTACTGGCCGAGCAGAATCATCCTTTTTTGAGACTAAAGCAATGTCCTTTTTGTTTATGTGAAAACTAGTTCCGGCTTCAACAATGATTTTGACACCTCTTTCGATACTTGTACGGTTGACACCTGCAGCGCCCTTTTCTCGAAGCATCACGGTCTCATCACAGTCCAAATCCTGTTCGCATAAAGGATAAGTTTCTCTACTGGCGGCTCAACTCATGTTTGACCTTGAAAATATACAAAAATATATGGGTATTAATATATGGAGCAAGTGAATTGTTTGTGAGGGCAGGTTTTGATGGGGTAAAATGTGGTCTCTTTGGATTTTTCAATTGTTTTCTCAGGAATCCTATACCCTCTAAAACAATTTCATTTATATACAGAGGTAAGGGGCCAGATTAATTGAAGAAAGTAATAATTCACCACTGCTACCCATATAAAAATAATCACCCATATGCCTATTTGTGAACCTGGGTGAGTGCAATAAGGGGTTTAGGGGTATGGGTACCAATGTGGATGTAATGAGGGGTTTAGGGGTCGGGTACCCCTAGATATGGTATAAGGGTTGATTTGGCATCACTGGTAACCATTTTCATGTGAAAGATTGACTTATTTTAAAGCCAAACAGGAAGCCTTTAATGTCTGGAACTAATTTTGACTTAACGCCGTTTAAACCCGCCTTCGAGTCGGGAGTTCTTCTGGTTTGCCATTATTGTAGAATAACACCGTTAGCCCCCCCCCCCCGGGGGAAAGAAAGAATAACAACAAAAACCATTTCGGGTGCTTCTACACTGACGTTTACATATTAAATTATCAATACCATAAAAAACTATTATGATATACTTACGTACCAGGGAAAAAATAAGTATCATCACCAAAAACTAGGAAAAATTATCGAGTATAACTTTAATTAAAAGTAAAAATCAATTTTTCAATAATCGGCAAACGTCATTTTTAATCATCGACTAGTGATGGGACAATTTCAATATTTTTCCCGATTCCAATACAATTACCGATTCTGTTCTAAATTCCCGATTCTGATTCGATTCCCAATTCCAATTATTTTTAACTTTCTAAATATTTAGTTGTGGCTTTTTAAAAATTTTCAGATTACCGTAAAAAACGTGTAATGTTTGCATATATTTTTGCAAAAATAAAGATACTTTGTGGAGGACTGCATTCATGACTAACTGTTTTTCTCAAAGGGTTTCTTCGTAATTGATTGAAAGTACTATGGCAACTAAAGAACTGAACAGTCAACACTATATTTGTTTTTAACAAAAAACGCTTTAAAATAAGTTAAAACACTAATAAACTGGACATCTTTAATGAGAGTGAAGAGAACGAAAAAATAGTAAAAAAAACAAAAGCAAATGTGCAACAAATAAATGTTACCAAAGGCAAGATAAGTTACTGTTCTACCTACCTGGATAAGTTTATTTGTGTTTTAATTAAATATCTTAAAACATAGTGTCGACTCTTCAGTTCGAATGGAAAAAGAAAATGGCGTCGATAAGACGTCGACAGTGAACCCCTGATGATCGTTAAAAAATCGAAAATTAAACAAAATACTCGTAGAACATTACCGTTTCCCACGATTGGTGACATTTATTGGATGTGTTACCAAAACCGTACCATACCCCCTAAAGAAAGAAAAAAGCATTAAAATTTAAAACTAATGCTATATTCCTTGCTTATACCCGTCATGCGACGGTTATTATACTAGTATATATATGCGTGTATGTGTTTACATTTAAAATACAAGGCATATTTCTCTCGCATTTCAAAGCGTGATTGTCACAATGGCCTGATGGTAAGAAGCCAGGGTTCATAATACTTGGACCGGTGTTCAAATCGTCCAGCCGACAATACGGTTATGTAATTCCATACTGACGAATGTAGGGACACAAAACAAATATATGTTTACGGATATTAAAAATATTTATTAAATAATAATTATTCAGCGCCGATTTAAGAGAAATTAAATTGAAGATTTAAAGTAAGCCACGTTGTTAGGTTTTCTTTCTTTAGGAGATTGGAACCCTGTTAGAATCTCATCACTTGTGTTTACATTTAAAATACAAGACATATTTTTTTCGCATTTCAAAGTGTAATCGTCACGACAGCGTGATCAAAATGTAGATACGTCTCTTCATTACAATTCAGCATGATTAATATTATATTGCAAAAGCACAAATTTGATTCACTTGCAAGTATATGCTATCCCCCCCCCCCCCACACCTCCAGTCGCATATTTTTGCTAGGCTGGGAGGATTATATAATTGTGAAAGAACTATACGTAGTTAAAGCAAAATAAATCTGTTTTGGACTATCCAAATAATTTCCAACGCTATTGATAATGGTTACCCATTCATTTTTTTAATTTTTTTTATTATCACTTATGTTTGAATTCATGTTTTGAAACATGATGTAAATCATAAATCTATGACGTCATGCCAAAGCTATAATTATTTTGTTAAGGTAATGTTTTAAGCTCTATTTATAAGAAAGTTCAAATAGGTCAGTTGGTAGAACCCCAGACTGAAGATCTCAAGAATTTGGTTTCGATTTCCGGTCATGACATCTGCTTTATTTGTTGTGAATTTATTATTTACTATTAATGCAATATTTTCCATTTTTAAAAGTAGTTACGATCTCTGATATTTCGAGATGAGACAAATTTCGCAATGTATTTATTACGTTTAAAAAAAGTTGTTACGGACGGACGAAATCTCTAATTACATAAGAGGTGGAGGTCAGAGAGAAGGAATATAATAAATAATAGTAATTTTTTTCCCATGTGCAAATACAAGAATATGACCTCCTGACACATGCTTAATCATGATTTATTGTGTTGAATAATTACGTAAAAATAATTGAAATAAAAACTAAATCACACATCTGATGATTGCCCCCCCCATAAGAGCATGACTAACCGCAGATTTCTAATCAGCACCTTCGATGCAATGTCCTTATCGATGTAAAATGTCCTTGAACATTTTTGTAAACTAATTATTCAAATTTTAAAGTACTAAAAAATAACATTAGAAACAAATGTTCCGACATTTTTAGCATTCCCTTTTAGTTAACCGAACAACTGTGCATTGTTTACTTTGAAGAGGAAGCATTTATCTTTTTTCTTTTATAAAAAATGGATAAAAAATTTTTTATAAATGTTAAATTTGATAAATATTTTTACTTTAATAAGAATTTTTTATTTTATATTTATGTTTCTTTATTTATTTTAGACAATCGAACTATTTTACAGATTCCTACACCAAACTCATAAATAAGTGAAAAAGACAAAATATTTTTGTTTGTTCGGTGGCAAAGTGAATAAAGTGTTTCTTTCCAGTTCAGTTTTATGTCATCTTTCGGGGTTCGAATCTCACTCTAGATAATTTTTCTTTTTCTAAAACGTTCCAGTTATTTTCTAGCCAATATCAATCATTATCATAAACTTGAATAATATTTTTAAAACTATTTTATTAAAAATTTTAATTTTTTATTTGAACTGGTGTATAAAAGAGAAAGTTTGAGAAATCCACCATTGATGGGTACTTTATCTAGTATATATATATATATATATATATATATATATATATATATATATATATATATATATAAAGATAGATGAAAGAAGAGTGATAAACATGTACGAATGTCCAGATTTATTTCAACTTCGATACTCGGTAATAAAATTATATTTATTATTCTTTCCTTAAGCCAAGGCTTTTCAAAGATCAAAATATTATCATCATTGAACAATCGAAGTTAAAATAAATCTGGACATTCGGACATGTTTATCACTCTTCTTTCATCTATCTTTATAATTGCTCTATATCGTATATTGAGCTTAAACCACTTCACTATAGGTTCTATCTACTAAAAGTTTACTTTTAGTTTCATATTTTATTCTCTCTCTCTCTCTCTATCTATATATATATATATATATCTATATATATATATATATATCTATATATATATATATATATATATATATATATATATATATTGAAACTACATTATTCAAGTTACTTGGATAAATATATTTCATTTTGATCAAAGAGGATATCATAATATTGTTGGGTTTGAGTTCGCATGGAACATCCATTTAAATGAAATACTACTTCTTACTTTATTTTATTTGATTTACAACTTAAAATGTAAAAACAATAAGAATAGACATTTTAATAAGGGGGTCTGGGCTGGGAGCAGAAACGCACAGGTGTCTTGATTGAATCCTGGGAAGTATTGGATGCATCTCGTAAAGACTATAAATTAACACAAAATAATTTCAGTTAGTGTCACTTTACTCAATAAATACTGAGTACATCTATGGGCCCCACTCCAAAAATTGAATGAAAAAAAAATAAGAATAAAAAGGTGAAAAATATGAATATTTGATATTCATTTTTTATGTTTGAAGCAAAGCAGGTGTTAGAGTCTCCTCTCCAACACGAGCACTGCCCTTTTGTGTGTTGTATTTTCTTGACAACACACGTCAGAATAAACAAAGAAAAACAGGTAATAATAAAGAAACGGTTGAATTTGACATTGAGTTATTCATTTATTCTCACAGAGACAGTTTGTCAAAGACAAATGTAAGAAGTATATACTAAACATGATGCATGGAGAGGGTAAAAACCATGTATGGAGTTATCAAGGAAGGGGCAGGTTAATTGTCCCAACACAATTGAAGTACACATGTTGCCAGGGTCAATAAATAGAGAGAGAGAGAGAGAGAGAGGGAGATATGCAATGAATAATGTACGAGTAAATATGAATTTGTTGTTTATGTTCTTTGAGCCGGATGCTGTGACTGGAAGAGACATCTGATGGAAAAGGCATCAGACCATGTAAAGATGTGGACTGCATCCACTGACCTCGAAGTCCAGCCAAGAAAGAGGCTGAATCCGGTTTCTAAATTTACTAGAAGAGGAGAATTTGATATTTTTTATTTCCAGAAATAGAAGATAACTTGGATTTGAACAAAGGGAGATAACTCCCTGATAATTCTGAGCCAACAAAGGTAATAAGGTGTTGGGTGCAAAATGACATAGGTTTCTTATTCAATCCCAGATATGCCGGATCTTTCTGCTAGCATACTTAGATATATATATATATCTACATACAAACTTTTACACACCTTTAATTAACCTGTCTCTTATACCTACCGGTGATGGTTGACTTTCTTTATCTGCTATCTTCAAAAGAGTTGCACTCTGTTATTCTCGCGGTCTGTCACAGCTACAGCTCCATTGGTCATCACGCTCACTCCCTCTGGGCTCTTGAACTGGTTTGGTTGCTCCCCCCAAGTACCGAACATTGAATAGAAACGACCGTCTCCCCGGAACACTTGGATCCGGTGATTGCCACAGTCGGCAACAATCACAAACCCTTGATCATCGATGGAAATCCCTCGAGGGTTACAGAGATGACCTCGGCCAATACCCTCTGACCCGAAACTGAAGAGGTAGTCCCCATAGATACTGAACACCTGTATCCGATTGTTGTTGCTGTCTGTCACGTAAATCAGATTATCTGGACTGACTGCAAGATAGTGTGGTGAGTTAAAGGTACCCGCTTGGCCGTGGCCCGGACGCCCAAATTTTCGGACAAAGTTTCCGTTAGCCTGGAATACCTAAAAGAAAAAATGGAAAATGACAGGATTATTTTATTACAGATTTTCTTTGTTTTTACGATATAATATTTTTGTTTAAGTCTCTGGCTATGTTGAAGGGCCGATAATAAATAAGACAACACGGTGGTATATTAACAAGAGTGTGTATTTACAGAAGTATAGAAATAGTATGCGTTGAGACTTTGTCATAAAGAGTCGATATACTCATGAAATAGAGTAGATCATCATCACACCATAACAGATAGTCTGTTATCAGAACCGAAATAAAGCTGATATAAGTAACTAAGGCATGCCAAAGCTGCTTCAATAAAGGTGGGCTCTCTCTATTCGTCTAAAAACTTCTCAGACCTGACAGTATCCTATATCTCTACAGCCAGCATTCACCCATGCGGTATTGTTGTCACATCTAGACTGGTGCATCAACCATGAGTCTCTCCCTCTTAAACAGGGTCTAAAAAGAGCCTTTAATCTAATAGACCCCACACTATCTACCAAGCTCCAACCCCTGTCCCATTGCCACAATGTTGCATCCCTGTGCTTGTTTTACAAGTACTTAAATGGAATGTGCTCCGATGAACTTGCTGCACTGATGCCTCCTCGACGTAAATACCCTGACCAGCTCGACAATCAGAAAAATCCAACCCCTTAATAGCTTCTTTTCTCAAACTGCTAGCCTTTGGAAATCTTTCCCTGGTCTCTGTTTCCCTGACTGTACCAACATGCAGAAATTTAAATATAATGTGAACAAACACCTCGCTCCACAACTTCCCACTTAGGATGTCCCTATGCATATAGCCCCTAATTCACAGTCGCCCATTACATCTCAGTGGCAATGTGCCTTATTTGGGGTGAATTAAAGTAACACAAATATTTTTTTGATAAATTGCCTCCTATTTAATGGTTTTAGTAACATTTAAACTGATTTTTGTAGATGAATCTACATAATAACAGTGAACGTACGTGTGTCCAGATCGCTTCAATAATCACGCATACAAATTTTAATTTTATGAGCAAAAAAGTAGAGACTTAATCTTAATAATAACTAATAATAATAATAAAAAAGAAAGGAAATAATTTCTTTCACTTTTGATATAGGCACTAAAATATCCCCTTATTAAAACAGAACAAAGGACGAGAGAGAGAGTTTTGTCTTCTTTTTTGTAACGATTAGTTTTGTCTTCTTTTCATATTTATAGAAGGAGAGAGGGATAGAGAGAGGGAGATTTATTTTCTTGTTCTTATCAATTAGTTTCGTTTCAATGATTTCTATGGCTATGTTATAATTGGGAACTAAATTGCGAAGCGATAGCGAACGGGTAGAGCCTGCTACTTTAAAATAAATATAAATTGCTAGCTCGGAGATTAGAAGAATAAAATATTAAGAAAAATATTTTAATTTTCAAAACGATTTTACAGAGTGATTCTAAAAAATGTCACTCATGAAATCGTTGATAAAATTCACAGTTCTTCTTGCAATCCAACCATATTTGGTACAAATAAACTTCAGTCTATGCCTGACTTGTCTATCAAGTTTTAGTCATGAATATCTAACACTTTTTGTTTTATCTTTGCCAGCCAAAATGTTTAAATAACAAACATTTCACCCATAAGTTTCTTGTAAACACGAGACAAAAACTTTCGCATTTATTCATATATAGATAAACATTTATATTTTGGTAATTTTGATACAAATTTATTAATTTTTAAAATAAGACTGTGAAGAAATGAAAAAAAAAGACAAATGAATGATAGTGTGTGTGATATATATATATATATATATATATATATATATATATATATATATATATATATATAATATGGGTCGTTCATTTAAAAGCATTGCTGGGTTTGTATTATAAAATTGAAAATATAAGCCATTATCAATGCAAGATTAATTTATTATTTTTCAACTACGAGCGAGCCAACACTCTTCTTCGTTCGACAACCAGAATTTGAATTCATAACTGCCAATACACCGGCATGGAAACATCGCACCAAGTACATTTATCAAGTAACAAAAGAAATAAGTTTGTTTATTCTTGTTTTTTTATGAAAAAAAAAAAATGACACAATACTGGTCAACTCTGATGATAGAATTTTTTTCCGAAATTAATAAGATTAAAGTAAAAAAAAATACTAAATTAATCTTGCATTGATAATGGCTTATATTTTCAATTTTATATATATATATATATATATATATATATATATATGAGAGAGAGAGAGAGAGAGAGAGCAGTCACCTTATCTCTCTCTATGAAATCTTTTTTTAGCCAGTGATGTTAGTTTTATTTAAATTACCTCCCTTGAAAATTAACGAACACATATTTTAAGAAAAGTTTTAGTAATAAGTTTTTTTTTTTTTGATAAAACATAGCTAAGCAACTGTTAAGAATCAATATTTTTTCAAGAAAATTTGTTTTTTAGATAAAACGATTTTTTTAGGTAAACTGAACAAAACATAGCCAATCAACTCTTATAGCTAATAAACTGTTAATAATCAATTTTTTTTCAAGAAAAGTTTTTGTTTTTTTAGATAAAATGTACAAAACATATCTAATCAACTGTTAATAATAATTTTTTTTTCAAGAAAAGTTTCCAATAAATTTTTTGAGGGGTTCATGAAATAAAACGGTCAACTGATAAACAGTCTATTTAAAAAAAAATTATACACAAAAAACTGGTAAAAAGTCTATTTTTGTTTTATATATACACAGAACGAAACATAGCTAAACAAGTGTTTTTTGAGAAAAGTTAAAATAAATGATTAAAAAAAAAACTTTTTGACGTCAGCTTGCTTCTTGTGGTCTACCTGCACATATATTCGCAGTTTCTGCATTTTTTTTCTGAGCTATTAGATGTCGTTCTTGGTAGAAGGAGATGACTCGTTTGTAAATTGAATTTGCTCAGCTAAATCGTTAAAATTCATTTTCTGATTTAACAATTTTTTCTTGATTTACTCTACATCGAGATTTCTTGAAAATTGGTCGTCTGCTGACAGCTAATTGGCGAATCTTGTCTTAGCGCCTTGGTTAGTCTTCGTGTCGGATTTTTCCGGTGACTAACGTAAACTGCCGGAAGATGACCACGCAAAGTTGGCGGAAATTGGGTCCCAATGAAGGCGGTCCGAGAAAAGTTTTTCGTAAGTACGTGCAAAAATGTACTGACTATAGTTCTTACAAGTGTCTTTTCTTCATTTTTTTTAAAGTAGTTTTCGTTTAACTTTTGATTGTGTTTAAAAGATAAAAGCATTAAGTTAATATCTAAAAGGAAACAAATTTATATTTACCTGTGAAAAAAAATAGAATGGAAAATGTTATTAAAACAGCGAAAAATCAGTTAAAACTGATGATTCAATAAAACATGTTTAAAAATCGCTGGAACAGTAAATATCAGTTTCCTGGAACTGTTTCAAAGATAATTATCAAATTAAGGTCTTAAGAGGGTGAATTACAAAAGAATGTACCCATTTTTTTTTTTTAACTAAAAATTGCTTAATTATCAAAGAAAAAAAGAAAAGTGAAAGTTAGCTAAAACATGCCCGGAACCTGTATTGTAATTGTGAACAGAAAATACGGTTACAAAATCTCAAAGTATGGAAGGCTCAAACTGCCGTAATAGTTTTTTTCTTTCATTTTTACGTTATGAACTGCGTCAATTTTATTAATAAATTTTATATGATGATTGATTAAAATCTTGAACAATTACATTACTCGATTTATTCTTTAAGAATTAATGTAATTTTAAATTACATTAATTCTTAAAGAATAAAAAAACTAATTTATTGTTACGACACATAAAAGAATTTCTTACATGTGTCGTAACGATAAATTACATTAATTCTTTTAAAATAAAGCTAAGAATATATTTTTTATTTTAAGTGTGAAAAAAATTAAAGTCAATGACTACACTGACAATATTCATTGAAAAAAGGTTAAAACATTAAAAATTATTTATTAATAAATAGATAGAATTCAATTTTGAAAGAAAATGTCATATTTGAATTCTATTTATAATAATTGTTTTAAACTTTTTAAATAATATTTATTAATGAAAAAAATGACAAAGAAAATACAAACTTAGGTTTTATCTTTCCAAATAAATGACGATAAATTGTGAAATTAACGAAATTGTTGAATCTCTGAAAATAAAATTTTGAGGACGGTGTGTGTGTGTGTGGGGGGGTAAGTGGTGGTTGGTGAGCTAATCCCGCCTGCTTATTAGAGAACAGGGCTACCATACGTCCCCAAGTCAATCGTTAGTAGAAATTATCCAATTTAAAAAATTTTTTTTCGTTATGATCCTGATTCTCAAATGTTTCAATTTTTTGTTTATTTTCAAGATTATAAAAAAATTTCTTACGCTGATGATGATGAAAGAGAAATACAATTACATCGCATTTTATATTTTCCCAGAAACTCTAATCATTAAAATAACATGAAATATTTTTTTGCAATTATATTACTTTTTGGTGAAAATATTGATTAAACAATGCTTTATTCAATGATCACACTGCCAATTCAAGAAATTAATTTTTCTTCGAGTTATAGTGATTTTATAACACGGAATTTAGGATCCTTTTTCGTAATATATACGAAATAATTAAAAAAAAATTATTTCAAACATCTACAGTGCTTTATTTTCATAAATTAAAAAAAAAAAGTAATGCATTCTTTTTATTAATACATAAAAATATAACTTTAGTAAAGGTGTATTTTGTTTTCAAAAAAATAATACATTTTCGCTAAGATTTAAAAAAATTGTCTCATTATATTATGTGATCGTTGATTAATAAATACTGAAAATGTCATTAAAATTGGTTGATTTCCTGAATTTTGGTGAATTTTAAAGTGAAGGGAGGGTTAAAATGTTTTCAGATTTTGGGAATCGGCCATTGATTTTGCACGTACCTAGTTTTTAGTAAGAAATTTCTTACTAATGTCCAGTAATTAGCAACTATACATATTAGAAAGCAGCTTTCAATTA
Organism: Sepiola atlantica; assembly: GCA_963556195.1. NCBI lineage: Eukaryota > Metazoa > Mollusca > Cephalopoda > Sepiida > Sepiolidae > Sepiola > Sepiola atlantica. The sequence continues at coordinate 165,226,995 of OY744519.1, forward strand.
TTGATTTATTTCCATCAAATCAAATGTAAAAGAGTACAAAAATATTCACAAAAAATCATGAAACAATTTGTTTATATTGATTACAGAAAATATAATGACATAATACAATCAGAAAGCAAATTCAACATTTTACAAAATTAAATACTTTATGAACAAAATAAAGTTATCAAGTAATCAATATAAACAAATTGACTCATGATTTTTTAAATATCAAAAATGGTTAAAAAATGTTATTTTTTTGTGAATTTAGTTCTTTTATATTTTTGTACTTTTTACATTTGATTGAAATAAATCAATTATTGTAAGCTAATTCCTAATAATATGTATAATTGGTAATTACTCGACATTACTAAGAAATTTCTTATTAAAACTTTTCTCTGTAATTATTATTTAGTAGTAATTTTGGTCTCCACATGTCCGTCCCCAGTCGTGGACCCCAGTCGCATGTTTGCCAGGCCTATATTATGGATCGCCTTGGCCCCAATCTATACTAGTACCCTCTTTTTTAAATTAAATTAGTTACTGTTAATATTGACAAAACTATTGCATATATATATATAGAAAAAATAGGACAATATAATTATAAATGAATAACATCAGACATTATGAACTGTTTAAAAAATAGTTATGCAAATTAGGCATTCATATAGCTGTCTTTGGGACTTTCATCTGTATATAGAGTATTTCAAAATATTATGTTGTATTATTGATTTAAATAAAAATTAACTCGTTTTGGTTGTAATATAGGAGTTATTAATAAAAAAAAAACTTTCTCATTTATTCATGTTAGAAAAAATAAGATAAATAGGAAAATCTGCTGAAAACAGATTTTATAACCCCATTTTTTTTTCTGTTGTAGAAAAATCAAACGACACTTTCGAAACAATAACCATAGAATGTAAAACTACTGGACAGCTTTATGAAACTTAGACCATAAATAGTCGATAAAAAAGGTGGTGAAAATTAGTTGTGTTTAATTTGTTTTTAAATTTACAAAGGACACAGAATGCCTCCTCACCCACCAGGAAAGGAGAGGCTTAATCTAAATAATATCTGATAATTATAATAATAAAAAAAAGGAAATAATTTCTTTAGCTTTAATATAGACAAAAAAATATTCCTTTATTATTATTATTATTATTATTATTATTATTATTATTATTATTATTATTATTATTATTATTATTATTATTATTAAAACAGAACAAAGGACGATGGAGAGGGGGAGAGAGTTTTCTAATTAATTTTTCTTGTCGATTAGTTTTGTCTTCTTATCGATTAGTTTTGTCTTCTTTTCTTATCGAGAAAAAAAGTGAGAGAGAGAGGGAGTGAGAGTTTTATTTTATTTTTCTTATCGATTAGTTTCATTTCAATGATTTCAAGTAATGAATAGGAATTAAATTAAACTTCAATCTATGCCTGACTTGTTCATCAAGTTCCAGTCATGAATGTTCAACAGTCTTTGTTTTATAAAATAAAAAAATAACATGAATAGGAAAATCCGCTGAAAGTTGTAAAAAAGATTTTACAACGACAATTTTTTTTCTGTTGCAGAAAAATCAGAATGCATAGAAAATCCATGTACTCATTAATATAAAAACTACTTTATTGATTTTTATGAAATTCGGACCATAGATAGTAGACATTTGTAGAGTGTAATGAGTTATGCTTGATTTGGTTTATTTTTTGAGGGGGACAAAATATAATATTTTGTTTTCAATAAACACTAAGTTTGATTAGTTTTAACTATAAAAAAAAGTTTTCAAATCGGCAAAGCTACAAATAGCCCTCCCCCCAAAAAAACAAAAACAAAACACATCTTGTTGACTCAATCATCGAATAGGGAGGGGGCGGGGCCTAAGACGACATTTAATGAAGCCGAGCTCTTCAAATGTGAGCCAATAACTTTAAATACTTATATTTTAATTTAACTTATGTTTTTTTTATATATTTTAGATACATCTCTGTGTGAGGCACCGTTGGTTGGTTTTTCTGTTGGTTTGCCATGCATAGATTGAATGGACGCATCTAAAGTAAGATGCGTCCAAGCAACTTTATGAGAAGCTCTGTCGGTGGGTCAGTGTATCTCTTCATTTGTCTGCCACGCTTAAGTTTGAATAACGTTTTCATCGCTAAACATGCAGATTGAAAAAATGTGTGAAGAAAAATTCTCAATTCTCGAACCTTTTGTAGAAGATCCCCGACACTAATGAAAAAATAATTTTGACAAAAAATTTAAAAATTCACCGCTGTCATGCACAGTGTGCACCCTTGACCTACTTTTGTGAGTCCTATCTAGATATACGTCAGGCTAGGCTTAGGGTTAGAGTCCAGGTCTCGCGGAAACTCTCATTTCTTGCCGTAAAATAGGGGTACTTAGATTAATGAACTTTTTTATAACCTTCAAAAATAAAGAAATTGAGGTATAATAATTTTTCAATTTTTATAAACTATTACAAAACCAATCTTCTATATGAAATTAAAAATAATAAAACAAAATATTATTGCATTTATTGTCTCCCATACAGTTCTGCATATCGATAGCCAATTTGTTTACTTACTTGACCGAAGTCCGTTTTTTTTTCCTAAACTCTCATATTTTTGGATAATTATGCAATTTTTAGTCAAAAGTAGGTACTTTTTTTAAATCCAGTATCTTAAGACTTTAATTTACTAATTATCGTGGAAATAGTTCCTGAAAGGGACTTCTCCAATTAATTTCTTCAAATTTAGATGAATTTTTGTTTTTTTTAGCCGCCATGATGACATTTTTCATTATATTTTTTTTGACGTGTAAAATTACATTTTTTCTTTTAGATATTAACTTTAGGCTTTTATGTTTCAAACACAATCAAAATTTAAATGGAAACAAATAAATAAAAAAATTATAAGCCTTTTTCAATAATCATAGTTCGTATAAGCCACAGCCATTTTTGCATGTACCTAATATATAAATAAATATTACATTCTTATTTTTGAATTTTCTTAATAATCGAGCACTCTGCTGGGGTTCTCTCCCACCAATCTTACACACAAACATATATATATATATATATATATATATATATATATATATATATATATATATATATATATATATACAGGGCTTTACGCGCTCCACTACTTTTGGAGCTGCTCCTGCTCCTGCTCCAACGCCCAAAATTGGAGCTGGCTCCTCTCACGCTCCCCATTTTCAAAAAGGAGCCGCTCCTGCTCCAACTCTTATAAAAAAGGAGCCGCTCTTTTTCAGCGCTCCATAATAAAAATATACCTTCTTTCATAAACGTTCTATTCTGCCAATGAGTGGTCGAAGGATAGGGGTGGCCGTCAAAGGATCTTGTCAATATGGGTTGAGATGTCACTTTAAGTGTAAGACCGTAAGATAATATTTGACAAAATCTCGCTAATATTTTGAGAGTTATAAGAGAACATGTTGGACGAAGTATAGGATTATACGTAAATTTTCGTTTCCTGAGAACAAGAAAACAATTTTGCTTTTTTAAATACATGGAAATTTTCTAAGAATTTAAAGCCAGTTTAAATGACTTTCTACTCGATAGTTTATAAATTCCTTTCAAGTTTTGCACACACACAAAGTAATTGATGTTTTGTCAATTAAAATGGCTGACTTGTTTACGAAGAAATCTAAATGAATTATGATGGATTTAATCTCGTAACTTGATTACGAACCGACTTGAAATAACATTATTTAGACAATGATTTTTTACATGGGGAGAATGGGGGGGGGGGGGGGTGCTTTGTTAACTATTCTGTACTTTCACGTAACAATTTAATAAACAGAAGATATCGTAAAAATTGAATTTAACTTGAAAATTTTATGTAAAAAATAACCCGGTCCAAACCTTTAATTTCGTAACGTAATTACGAACCGGATTGAAATAACATTATTTAGAAAGTCATTCTTAACATGGAGTGAGGGGGGGTTTTGTTAACTATTCTGTACTTTCACCTAACAATTTAATAAACAAAAGATATCGTAAAAATTTAATTTAACTTGAAAATCTTATCTAAAAAATAAACTGCACAAGTACCAAAAAAATAATATAAAAAATATTCTTCACTGGGGAGGAGGTAGCCCCGTATTTACAAGTATATCTCCTGTAAAAAACGGTTCTAAAATCTATTTTCAATCGATATTTATTCGATAATTGCCGAGTTTTCCGTTGCCGAATTTTCCATTGACGAATTTTCCGTTGCCGAGTTTTCCAAGGACGAGTTTTCCTAAATTGTGTATTATACATACATACTTCTATCCAGTCAAGCAGATTATCTAGTCTAAGAGAAGAAAAACAACATAACTTTCACTAATACACTTAGGAACGGTATGAATCCACATATATACCCCCCCCCCCCCAAAAAAAATAAAAGTTATATGAATTAAATAGTAGGGTAGACTGTACTCTGAAACCTTGATTGGGCAACTTACCTCCCCTATCTAGAGTGCTAATTTTCGGAGTTTTTATTCAACAGAAAGATAGCAGTGTACTTTTTAAAAGGGCCTTAGTAATTATCTCAGATCAGCTAGTAAACATTTTGAATTCTCTCTCTCGCCCCCTCCCGACCTGCACTCAGATGGTGTCAAAATCGTTCGTACCCCTAACTCAAATGTTTAATCTTTCCAAAGAAATAGAACGCTCAAGTCAATGACGCCTTTGATCTGTCTCATCGCTTGATAGCAAGTCGACGGGGTTTGGGGGTGGGGGTGGTTAACGAATAAAACAATTAAAAAAAAGATTGTTAAAAACATTACAATTAAATCGTCTTACGCCTGAGCCCCCCTCCCTCTCTCTACCAGAGATATAAGTTTAAAAAATAATTCAGAGTAAACTCTGAGACTTTCTTTACTTTTCCTTTATATTGCTGAATAAAAAACTAATGTTAAAAAAAAAAATCAAAATATTTTGGAGCGAAGAGCGCGGAGCGATAAAACCACCGCTCTTTAGTCCCAAATGAAGTTGCTCCCGCTCAACTCCCGCTGAATATAAAATGAGCCCTCCTCTCCTTCGCTCCAGCAAAAAGGAGCGTGCTCCTGGAGCGCTCCGTAAAGCCCTGTATATATATATATATATATATATATATTAAAGCAAGGAATATAGACGTTTGTGGCATATTTTGGGGTTGAATGAAATTTAAAAGTGTAAAAACGAGAGGAAAAAAAAACAATACATGAGTATACTAAGCCGGCTTTCATCCAAACTCATCAGAGTAAATACGTGAAAATAATTCAAGCATTACGACTAAGAACTTAAAATAGAATGAAGACTAGTGACAAGTTAGAGAGAGAAAAATGGAGGGGAGTCACAAGTGGATCACATTGAGTCCTAGAAGGAGTGGCAAATGTTTTTGCCCGACCTAGGAAAACTTACTTCAGTTAATTTTTCGGGTGAAGAAAATTTGACCCGATATTTTTTCAACTCTCAAGGTCGAGGCCAGATATTTTGTGTGAAATTTTAAGACATTAAATGGGCCTCTGAATTGTTTATTGACAATTTATTGATATTTTTTGGCCAACTTATGAAAAATATGCTTTTATTCAATCTTTAAAAAATAAACTTCATTGTTTTTTTTGCCCTAAATTGTACTATTGAAAAAAAATGGATAAATCGATTTGTTTGAAAGTTGTGGAAATTTCGGTGTATTTTCTAGTAAGTCATGGGTTGCTTCCCTTTGTTTGAGACCGTTTGAGGGTGAAGGCTGTCAGTTTTGCTTACGTGCCAGGTTGAAGGTCACATGGATTATTTTGCGTAGGAGTTGGGTTAGGTGACGCCATTTTGTGTCACGTGGTTTCTATTTTTAGAAATGATGCATTAGTTCTGTCTCGATTTGATATTGGCGCGAAGTTTAATCAGAACAGACTTGGGCGCCTGACAGTCGACACATGTTAAAACTGTTTCTCCGTCCATAGTTGGGACGTTAAATTTTGAGAAGAATTTCTACTTGAAGAAATTTAAGAAGTAGAGTATCTCTTGGCAAGAATTACCTTTTATGTATGAAATATTCTTCCTTCGGTCAACGAATATTTCCCTTTGAAGATGTTTCAGGTCAGAGACTTGGAATGAAGAATTATGGAGAATTTGAACGAGATAAAAATATCTCCGGGCACGAAATTGCCTATGTTGAAGAGCTTAGCTCCCGGGAACTGGAATACTTTGCTGTTGAGAAGATTCTGAATCAGAGATTAAGAATCGTAAAGTGTGATCGTCCTTGCAACACAGATCGATTTGAAAGAGATAACTTTGAAAATTGGATCCTCACATGATCGCGTGTGATGCTATTTGGGACAAACTGTGAAAAAATAAAGTATTATGTTTATTTGAAATTTGGACTGTTCTGGTGACGTATTTTTTATGTTGGATTTATTATAAGAAAATTATTGAAGAAAAAGAAAGAAAAAAGGAACTTTGTGACAGACGTTTGATAAAATAAAAAGGTTATTTTACCATGGAAATTATGTCGGCATTCAGCACGGTTTGTCAATTTTATTACTTTTGATTGTAACTTTGGTGTAAAGAAAAAAAGAGACTATTTGATTGATTTTGTAAGAATACTGCCTTTATAGTAAGTTCATGTTTTAAAAGGATTTATTCCCTTTTTAAGATTGTGTCTATTTTTGTTGTATCTAACTTTAATGTTAAGAAATCCTGATGTTGTATTTTTTTGATTTTTATTTTTTTTGTACGTTATCTAGGAATAATTTATTTATTCCAGCTCTGGAAAAAAAGCAGTCCAAGCTACCTTTTTTTGTAAATAAAACTTTATTTTAACTTTTATGAACATCTTGTACTCGTCCATTCCTTCTCTCTTGTTATAATTTTTTTGTGATAATTCTTCTAGGTAACATGACTTTTGTTTAGAGCGGTTTTCGTTAACGCCCACGAAAAATCCGACAAAGTACTTGCGCGTTTCTCTGTGGTAAAGAATAATATACATCATACAATATAGTTACGTTCGTAAAACAAACAAATATTAAACAACAGTACGACGATTAATGTTTCTCTGGCTGTCTCTCCTCTCCCAGAGAAATGTTTTCTTTAACAAGAAAATAATCACTAATAATGTTTAAAAGTAAAACTTTTTTTACTTAAAACAAATCTAAATTCCCTTCCAAAATAAATAGAAAAAATATAGTCAAATTTTCCTCCCCTGAAAAAATAGGTTGTTAATGTAATGAAAATTAAAATTGTTTTAAAATACTTCATGGATTTTTCTATTTCTATTTTATACCTCAGGAAACGAAAATTTACGTATAATCCTATGCTTCGTCGAACATGTTCTATAACCCTTAGCACATCAGAACGCAGACAGCAGTAAGGAGTGGAAGCTTGTTGGCATTGGTAGAAAAGTTGCTTGCCATAAGAAGGACAGTTTGATTACTGCTGCTGCTGGATTATTGGTGGCATAGTGGAGAAATGGCACTTGTATAGATCGGGTACACGAGTCGAAATTTATTTTAGAAGAGTTCCAATGGTGTAAGGGGCAGATAACTCTCTTTTTTTAGTACGCAATTTCTCCGAAAATGGAAAATATCCATTTTTTAAATAAGAAGTCATGCAAATTCAATATTTGAGAAAATCAACAGTATATTGATAGAACATTTATTGAAGAAAATAGAATTTGGGAAAATCAACAGTATATATTTTCATTTCAAAACGAACAGCCATCGGTTTTGGTTTAAAACATTTGATTTTTTTTTATATAGTTTAAAAAATAAATTTATCTGTTTTTTTTTTTCTTCTCTTGATTTTGTTTTTGTAAACAGGATAGAATTCAGAAATTTGTTCAAAAAGACTCTGTAGGGGGGTTGCGGAAAATTTCTGCCACCACATAAATTCTGATAAATAGGATAAGCCACCACTTTTTGTTGAGTACTTGCTAAATATAATAATTTGCGCATATTTAAGGCATTCACGTCGATTACGCCCATTTTCGGAGAAGTTAGAAATTATGTACTTAAAAAAAAGAGAGTTATCTGCCTCTTACACCATTGGAACTCTTCTAAAATAAATTTTGACTTGTGTACCCGATCTATATAAGTGCCGGAGAAAGGGTGCCGTGGAGAAAGGTAAGGACGGAGGAGATGGCGTCAATGCAGAGCAAATGCCCTGAATGAGGCAAACTGGAGATGGACAGTGGTTTTATAGTGTCTCGTTGACTGCTGTTGGTACAACGCTTTGATGAAATTTGATTCGTTGGATCGAGTGACGATGTGCGATGTGTGCAGACAAAAAGAAAGTTTGTTAATTTCTGTCACACGGGTTAAGGCACTCAAGGATTAAACATCCAGTTCATAGTAAAGAGTTGGGTTATTTTGTTAAACGGCATATCAACTTTTGGGCATCTTTTACGAGACTCAGCAGAGTAAAAACGCTAAAAAAACAAATATACAACAAATAAAAGTAACTGTAGGCTGTAAAAGTTATTTTGAAACTTGCCTGTGGCATTTGTTTGTATTTTTAGACCGTTACAACCGCTATTTATTAGAAATCAATAGTTTTGTCACCGTAAGTTGGGAAAAACATGGCTGCTTTTTTTTGGGGGGGGGGGGCATTTGGTAAGGAAGCACGTAAATCGCCATCTTGAATTTTGTGCGAGCCTTTGTTAAAAAAAAAATACATTTTTTTTTTACATCTAATAAAAACCCATTTATAATACGTAAAAATAAAAACAAATTACATAGGTAAATAGAAAAATATCTATTCTCGTCGCAGGTAAACTTCACTTGTTGCATATTTATGTTTTTAAACCCTTTCTCGTTCTTTTTTTGGACCCCGTTCGCGCCTCTGCTGAGCGTCGTAACATATACCCCAACTTTTTTGTCATTAAATGCTGGGAACTAATTAGTTTCTGAACCTTTTTTCAAAACAATTTGTTAGTAGAAGAGTTACTAATAAATCCATGAAAAATGCTGAATGATAGCGTTCATGCCTTTCCAGAGCTTTATTAGTCAGATATTCATAATTTTGTTACAACATTGACCACACGAGCGCACTAGCAAATATTATTACCTCTGGCTGAGTCAGTTGACGTTCCTTTAGGAGCTCTGGTATCATTACGGTACAAAATAGAAAGGTAAATTTGAGACATCTGTTCCGATGGATACTGCACGCCTGTCCTGTGCAGTTCTAGGAGGTCCACCCTCCCAGGCTTCGCCTCCCCTCTTTGGGGAGGAGTAAGTTTATTGCTTACTGTCTGAGGCGCCCCTACCGGGGAATGCCGACGGGGCTGCCCAGGCAATTTTTAAATGGCCAGAGTGCTCACCTCTCGAGCGCTGGCTTTTAACCCCACTTGCTCGACCCGATCTTTGGTCACATCTTACTTGTGGGAGTAAGATAAAACTGGCCTTGTGCCTAACTCCGCGAGGAGTAAATAAACACAATCGAAAAATGGTCTCAAATCTACCTTTTCTTTGTTCGTGTACATAAATTATTAATTAAAATTAATTTTTAAGAAGACAATTTTTCTTTTAAATTTGCATTTATTTAAAATCAACGAGAGTGTAAAACAATTTTTTTTAGTCTTTAACATTAAAAGACTTAAGTTAAAGGTGATTATATTATTATAATGAAATGATATTAATTACTACAATGCACAGCTCTTTTAAAAAAGAAAAGATTAATTAAGCACACAGTTTTATTCAAATCAATTAAAATGACATTTAAATTCGACTAGACTAATTTTATCTTTTTTTTTTTTTTAAAGATCTGTGTATTGTAGTAATTAATATCATTTCATTGTAATAATATAATCACATTTAATTTAAGTCTTTTAATGTTAAGGAGTTTAAAAAATAACTAAAAAAAATTGTTTTCCACTCTCGTTTATTTTAAATAAATAAAAATTGAAAAGAAAAATTGTCTTCTTAAAAATTAATTATAATTAATAATTTATGCACATGAAGAAAGAAAAGGTAGACCCTTGATTTGAGACCATTTTTCGATTGTGTAAGTTTTAACCTCTCAAATTCAACTTTTCCATTTAGTAGCGTTCTGTTAATACCAGAGTTCCTTCCTTTGTTTTATTCTTGTGTTCGTTTCCGTTTTTTTTTTATTATCTAAAATAGAAATTCTTGATAAAGTCTCATCTTTTCAAATCTGACTACTACTGATGATTCTCCAATTTAACTGACGTTCACCACATAAGCCATATCCACCCCTACCATTACGTATCCATCAACCCAACCATCCGTCAAGCGAGCGTGTGAGAGTCTCGCTTAGCTGATGTCTGTCACAACTAAAAATAACTGCGATTTACTCTGATACAAAGAAAATACAGATGGTTATAATTGTTATATTATTATTATACAACAGGTTATATTATGGTTATCCAGGAATTTATATTATTGTTAATACAGCTGCTTATATGATGATTATAATAGTTATATAGTAACAATTATATTATTGTTATAATAGTTATGATTATATAATGGTTATACAGCTAATTATCTTATGGTTATATTATGCTTATAAAGCTGATTATATTATGGTTAAGAGGATGGTTATATCATGGTTATACAAGTGGTTATACTTTTGGTTAGAATCGTTATATCATAGTTCGTTATACAGTTGCCTATTTTATGCTTATATTACGGTTATGCAGCTAGTTATAACTCTGGTTATAAAGTGTATATTATGGTCATATCTCTATCTCTATAAAGTTAGGTATGTTTATATATTTGCATGTACAGGATTCTCTCCAGAACTAATTAACAGATCATTATGACGTTTGGAACACAACTGCTAAAGTGTAAGGGGTCTAAATGTGGGTTATATTTAGTTTAATTTAGTTTTATGTAAAATGGATAAAAAGTGGATGGAAGCCGTTCGTAAAAATTCAGATACCTCCGACTTTTGTGAAATTTTAAAAATAGGCATAAAGTTTTTATTTTAGAGTATTTTAAGCAGTTTTACGGGGCATAAGGTAGGCACAACCTCCCATTTGAAAATTCAAATATTTCAGATTTGCATTGAATTTGATCCATAATCATTAGACACCAATTAAGCAACATTCCCTGAATTTTAATTACTTCTTAAGAGCCTTAAGCTTAAGCCTTAAATTTGAGACATTTTCGTAGAATCAAAATCATATGATTGATGGGATGGAGCAGTGGTTTAGTGGTTAACAACACGAACTGAAAACCTGGGTGTGCTAAGTCACGGCTGTTGTAATATAAGGCCTGTCAATTGAGTCAAGTTTTTCTAGTGACCTCATTGATAGTGGGAGTAAGAACCACTTCAGGAACTTCCGGTCCTCCTATCAATGAGAACCGGAAGTTCCCAAATGGCGCTTAACGCGCATGTGTCCATCTGTAATCAGAGCACGTAATCAGAGTGAGCAGGATTATTCATTCACTTGGAAATCATATTTAACTTGTTCCTGCTATTGTGATTTTATTCCCCTGTAAAGAACACGGCTACCCTCCTAAGGATTATTCATTCACTTGGAAATCTTTGTTAACTTGTTCCTTTTTGTAAGCGTATTTCTTTTTGTAAGCGTATTTCTTTTTTTATAGATATCAAGTGCAAAAAAAAAAAATAAGAGGAAATTACAACATGGCCTTCAACGATTAAGGCATTGCATTAAAGTTTGAATTTCAAGTCTTGAAAAAATAAATTAGAATTTTATTTTGGGATAAAAATACAATTTTAGACTAATTAATAAGTTTCATCCAAAATGTGTGTAGAAAATCCAACGAAATAAACGAAATATTCAAATAATATATTGTAAATAAAGTATCCGTTTGACCCCCCCCCCCCCCAAAAAAAAACACATGACTGTTTTAATTTATTACAAATTCTTTTTACTATATTGTAAATAAACTGTTCATTTTTTGCAAAAAACAAAAGAAAACACACATTTTAATTTATTTCAATAAATGTTCTATTAATTAATTATTTTCAATTATTGATTTTGTGTTACTTTACTGAATTCGTAATTTTTTAAGTTTTTAAGTTTGATTTTTTAAGTTTGATTTACTTTTAAGTTCAAAAAATAAAGAAACATCATTTATTTTTTTCGGAAATGAGAGCAACTCTTATCAAATTATTCAGCTAAAATTAATGATAATGAAATGTTCATATAAAGAACGAAACTGCCTAAGAATAAAGATTTGTCTTCTTGTTGTTATGTTTACAAACCAAGAGATATTTCCATGCAGTATAACTGATACTAGTCTTGTCATTCGATGTAAACAAGGTTGTCATAACAATCAACTAAAACATTAAAAATAATCCGGAAAGAATGAACTTATTTAAAGAATGAATTTTAATAAGACAAATTATTTTTCAAAGAAACATTTTCATATTTTAAAAATTCAAAAATTTATGGCAACACCATTTTATTATTAAGTATTAATTTAATGTTTGCTGTCTAGCCTGAGCAAATTACACGAAATAATACATTTGCACTAAGATGTATAATAAAGTAATGGGTTAATTATATTCCATGATCGTTAATTAATAAATACTGAAAATTTCATGAAAATTGGTTGATTTCCTGAATTTTGATGAATTTTTAAGTGAAGGGAGGAGTCAAAATGCCCATAGTCTTATTATTCGACAGATCTCGTTTGTTACTTTAGAGCATGACGTCATTTTTTAGTGCTCTGGCCTAGTTTACGACGGTCGTGGCTAAGTTCGACTCCAGTTCGTCCACAGAAACACTTTCACTTAGGATGTTGGCAACCTTCACATGGTTCCTTCTGTAAGTAACCAATGTCTTTCTAGAAAGAATTCTAACTAGAAAGATATCGGAGAAACTAATGCCAAAAACAAAAGCATCTGATTCATATGAAATGAATGAATGAATGAATATAATTGATTTTTATCAAGATTAGAATAAGGATTCTAGACATAAACTTTCGCAGGATTATATGTTGATTTTAATCTTTGTGAGGAGACATAAAAGTGGTTAAAAACTGTTCTATTTTGAGGATTAATTTTACCTGTCCTGAGACTGGTATTCTTCTAGTTATGATTATAAAGCTTGTTATAGAATGGTTTTACAGCTGGTTATATTATAGCTATAATGGTTATATTCTGATTATATTATGGTTATAATTGTTATTAAGCAATTGATCTTATTATGGTTATACAAGTGCTTATACTTGGGTTATAATTGTTATATTATGGTTATATGACTAATTATAAAACTGAAACGTTCTTACTTCGTCAGCCATGACCGGATAGAAGTGTTAATTATTATGTTATTCTTAGTTATTATCGCCTTTATTAAGGATCGAACCTTCAACCTTCAGAAGACTGTCACTTAGACGTGATTGTTAATAAACACCATGTGGTCCGTGGATAAAATAAAGTTTTTAATTCGGAATTTTATTCTGGTTCCTGAGTTTTACATAAAGATTTATCAAGTTCGAAAAGATATACACAAAGAAAGTCGGAGGTTACATCGGCCAAAACGTTGTAAAAATAACAACCAAGATAAGAATAGTAGTCTGAATAATCCAAATAATCCACATTATCAATCCTCATCTAAAAAATTCTGAAATTTAAACTCAATGTTTTGTTTTAACTCATATACATTTTTGTACACCATGAACCATTTGCCTTTGGAATTCCCCTTCTGCTCCCTGTTTCCCCGACTATATTAAGATAAATAAATTTAAATGTAATGTGAACAAACATCTTGCTGCCCAACTTCCCACTAAAGTTGCTTCTCTATAAATTTAGCCCCTAACACAGTAGTCCCTTACGGTTCAGTGGCAATAGTCGTGTGAAATAAAAAAGAAATAAAAATAACAAGTTTGTATAAATAAAAATCCGAATTGTATTTACTGTAGTTACCGAGAATTGCTATTTCAAGAAGAAACGGCGAATTTAGTGATGAAATCTTCTGGAAGATTAATCTGCAAACTGTTGACAGGTTGCCCAAGAATTATTCTGAATGCGAATGGTATTTCACTTCTTGATTTTGGCAAACAAAGAATTCTGATTCCACTGGAAACAGAAAGAAATGAGGGAATCGAAAACTCACACGTTCCTTTCTTTTAATTTTTTTTCAGAAATGAAATTTTGGTGGGAAGACAAAAAATTTACCATCTATGAAATCAGTTTTTGTCTTTTCTAAAAATAAGGGTAGACGTTTCGGTACTCGAGTTTCCTCATCGGAATTTTTTAGATTCAGTCTGCCACGGTTAAATATAAAATAACATTTTCGTCAGTTTGTCAGGGTTAAATTTAAAATAGCATAAAATTAGAAACATTAAATCATCTCAACAAAAGCAATTTACTTAGTGACAAGCAATATGGATTTCGTCCTGCAAAATCAACAGCTGAATGTAATATCTCATAATATCTGTTAATCTCTCGATTGCGGCTTTGTTCTAGGGCAATAGCTCTCGACATGTCAAAGACCTTTGATAGGGTCTTGCACAAAGGGTTTTTCACAAAATTGCTATCTATGGAATACCTGGAAATGTCTTCTCAGCCATCAAATCCTTTCTCTCTGATAGATCTATAAAAGTAGTTATTGATGAGCAGAAGTTTAAAGTCCATCATATCAACGCCAGTGTGCCTAAAAGATCTATTTTAGGTCCAACATATTTTTTCTTTCTTCTTCTTCTTCTTCTTCTTCTTCATCATCGGTTTAGCGTCTGTTTTACATGCTTCCATGTTATCCTTGGCCTTCCCTTATGAACTGAACCTGTTACCTCAACAGTTCTATATCTACTGACCCAAGAACTCTCATCCATTCTTTCAACGTGGTCAAACCAACAAAGTCTCCTGTTCTGCACAGATCTCCCTATACTGTCCAGATTTAATCTTCTTCTGAGATCATCAGAGCTAAATCTGTCTTTAAGACTCATATTACACATCCATCATATTATTCTCATACTATTTCTCTCCATGCAACACATATCCTCAACCCTTACTAGCCAGATTTTACTTCCATACATCATCACACTGCGTACACATGCCTAATATCTGCTCCCTTGGTCGACAGTGGTAACACTCTGCTGGCTAATAAAGGCAGAAGTTCCCCGTAACTTACTCCATTCATTCCTAATTCTTGCAATCACACTAGCATCTGCTTCACCCTGTTCTCCAATATTATCACCATGGTAACAAAACTTCTCGACAACCTCAATAGCTTTACCATCCAGATATACTTTGTCCACATCTGAGTTCTCATTCATCTCCACTGTCTTACACTTCTTTCATACATTGGTTATCATCTCTCAACCTACCTTCCACTGCATTTCTTGTGTAACAAATGCTTACAGGTACCACAAAAGATCGAATTGCACCTGACTCCCGTTCTTCATTAATGATCTTCTAAATCATATTTTGAGATCAGTTGTTGACATTTATCTTAATGACACGACTGTCTATGGCAGCACTTTGAAGAGCATTGGTGATCAAGATCTTGCTGATTTTCTCTAATCCGATGCGTAGCATGTGATACAATGGGAGAAAAAGTGACTCGTTACTTTTAACACCTTTAAAACCAAGCTTCTCTCCTTCCAACGCTCAATCCTTGTTTTACTCCAGTTCAAAAGAATGACTCTCCTTGCGGAAGTCCTTTTTTGAAACTCCTGGGACTTACTTTCACTGCAGATCTAAAATGGAAGACTGCTTCAATCTCTTGCTAAGGTTGCTAGAAAAATGGTTGGATTATTCTACCTGCTTCTACTTATATCAGAGTCAGATGCATACAAAGATGGAGTAGCGATGCCACAACTTGGGGGTGCCACTTAGAGCACTCTTCTTTCTTACCTTGACAGTGTACAAAATCGACTTCACAATCTAGTGGATGAAGATCCCTTCTTTTCTCTACAGCCTCTTTCTCACAGAAGAAACGTTGCTAGTCTTTCTCTACTCTATCGTTATTTTCATGGAAGCTGCTCGACTGATCTCCGACCTCTGGTTCCTCTTTGTAAGACATTCCCAGCAGTAACTCGTCTTCTTACCACAACTGAAAAGAACTTTCCCTTCTTCCTTCAGTTGTCTTCCAATTTAATGTCAACAAATACTTGTCATAAACCTTCCTCATGAGTAATCAAACCCTAACCCTGATCAAACTTTGTCCATTTCATTCATCATTTTCAATCCTCTCATAATATTCTTCATTATTCAATTGAAAATGATTCCATCTCGTTAACTCTTATCTTCAAGTGGCTTTTGGCCTTGATAAGTGATGAAACATTAGTAAAATAAAAAAAATAAAAAATAAAAGAGAAACCTACCTGCACTCGGTTGTTCTCCTTCTCACACACGTAGATAAAACCCATGTTGTCCCAAGCGATTCCCCATGGGTAATTCAGTTGTCCATCGTTTGTACCTGTACTGCCGAACGCCACCTGGAAACGACCATGTCGATCAAATATCTGTACCCGATTATTGTATCGGTCCGTGACGGCTATGTGGCCGAAGCTATTTACTGACACCCCGGAAACGCAGTCAAATTCGGCATTACCCTGTCCGTAAAAACCGAATGACTGCACGAAAATGCCAGTGTTGTCAAACACTTGCATGCGGTGGTTGCTACTATCACATACGTAGATCTCACCCTCGGGACTTGCGGCAACACCCCGAGGAGACATGAACTGAGATTCCCCGCTACCATGTTCACCAAAACGTGTCCACGAACGATGCTTTGCCTGGTAGTTGTTGCGGGCTTGCGAGACTATAGTGCTGGCTGATTTGCAGTGTCGGTAACCAGGGGCTGTAGAAATATCCCCAAAATCCTCATCATCCGAAGAAGAATAGGTCTCACCCCGATCGGTCCGGGTGAGGGCTAAACGGTTATCCTGTTCGTTGGCTAAATCGTTTTCTGTTGATGTTGAACTCTCATCTATCTCCCCTGAGTGCAGGTACGTCAGAGCTTCGGGTCGATGTATTGTCGTTGGATCGGGATTGTTTGCTGCCGATATCCGAGATGAGGTGTACCGATCTGGTAATACAAGAGTATCCATCCAGTTGGATAATGACGGAAGGGTCATGTTGTGCGTATAGTAATGGCCGTGAGCTCGGCTATGACTGCCAAATCGAGGTAGGTTCTCTGAGCGTGGATGCCAGGTAAGGGCACTAGGAAATATCTCATTGTCTGGTGGAAGTTCCGGGTCACGCCGTGTCGCATTGGGAGAATTTGGAAGAGACCGGCGTTCGTAAAATAATGGGGAGGTTGGACGATATATGTGAGCAGCTTCGTTACTTGCACCGGCAGCACGGGGTACTTCAGCTCCAGATGAAGGAGTGGGTCGAGGGTTTTCCGAGTAAGGTGCTATCTCTCGCTGTTGTCTTCTGTTTCTGGATGGGGAGGTTCTTTTCTCCTTCGAAAACTTGGCACCTTTGTCTTTGGATTTTGTCGGGGCTGAATAATCACTTCTCGTTCCGCTGCTGGCTCCCGGCTCATCTCGACGGGTAAACAAACTGCTTTCAGAAGAAGGACTGGGTAGTGAGGCTGCCCCGGGACCTGCTGTGTGCCTTGACGCATCATCTGCGTTATCCGGATGCTGCCTATAACCAGAACGGGAAGAGCTTAACAATCCGGCAGGTAATGTGCTAGATGAATACCGCGAGAGAGAAGGTGAAGATGTTAAGAGAGACGAGGTAGTGTTACCAAAGCGTACACCTGAAGATGTACAAGTTGGGGTCGACACTGGGCTGTCTGCTCTTCGAATTTGGGGAGCATGGCTGGTGGATGTAGGCATACTAGAACTCGACCCTCGTATGGAATGGCTGCTGTCTGTTCGCCTGTATGAGCTTGGAGGGTGCGTTACTGAGGAAGGCGCTCTTGAAGTCGAAGCTGACGTAGAGCCTCGTGTGATTTCTCGGTTGTTGTTGTATTCTTCTAAGTTAGTTCTGGGAACAGAGTCAGGGTATCCTAGAACGGAATTGCGGATATAAGAACTTGAGTTATTTTGTAGTCTGACCATAAGTTCTCCAAAATGGGCAATAGCGGGACTGAGATGACTGCCCTCATCCTGGAAGGTGAGTTGTCGAGCTGTCGGAAGTTCCAGTGATACTTGGTTCTGCAGAGTGGCGATGTGCTGTTGGCCTTGTCTTTTAATGTCCTGCAAATCTATATTACTGGATTCTATATCGGGTCTTTGAGCCAAAAGCGGTTCCGTGTTATCGCAGAAGCTGACAATACTCGTCAGTTCCAGCTCCAGGTTCTCCTGGTAGTCCCGGAGGCATCGAATCTCAGCAAAGAGGAATTCATCAATCTCGGAATAGAGGTGATCCTGTCTCGCTTTCAGATCATGAGAATAACGTTCGATGGTGTCAGAAACGACACACTTGACTGAGTCGCACATTCGGCGCAGCTGATCGCGCCGGTGGTCGATAGATGACAGACTCTCCGACATATTTGGCAAGACACGACGGATACGTTGTAATTGACGTGAGATTTCCAACTTCATGCTGGAGACATGAGAATGCCGGCACACCTCACATATTTGTTCATCGCAGTGGGTGCACAATGTGAGTATTGCGATGCGTCCACAGTCGGAGCACATGGCCTCACCATTGGATGCGTGATACTCAAGTTGTGCTGGAGGTGCAGTATCATGGGATCGGGCGTCAGGATGGCTGATTTCGGTTACCCCCTGGGGGGAATGGCTGACTGAGGTGCTTGAAGAACTACCGCTCGACAATGCTGACTGGTGGGGGAGATCCAAAAAGCTAATGATGGTCAGGTTATTCGGGAAGCCTGCGGTGCCGTTTACAGGTACTCGATGTTCTAACCGGCACTCAGGGCATCTCACCCGGCGGGTATAATGGTCGATGAGACCTTCAAGACAAGGTGACTCACAGAAAGTGTGTTGGCATGGCAGTAATTTGGGATGGCGGAATCTGTCTAAGCAGATAGCACACCGCAGGAGTTGTTGTACCTGTTCAGCCTGGTACACAATGTCAGTCATTTTAGCTTATTTAAAGGTGAGACATAAATAAAAATATTTGATCTTCCAGTTGTGTTTTGACTAAGACTCAGAATGTTACACACTACCTAGCAGTAATATGCTTTTAATGTTGCGTGTAGATTTTCCAGGTGCAACTGGTTATTGGGTATGATTGACAGAGTATGAACTTAGGGTCTGATTAATTAGTTTTGGTGTCTCTTGGGGTGGCTTTAAAGTGGACCAAAATAGGAAGAAATTTTTTAGAGGTGAAATGAATACACTTACTATGAATGTAGGCTCTTAAAAATAGCCTATGTCTAATTCTCTCTCTCTGCCCGAATAATATATCTGAGATAATGAAATTTTAATCATGTGACATAGAAGAGATTTACAGTTGTGTCAGTTGCAGAGTAAATTTTTGGTGAAGTCCACTTAGATACCCTGTTGATTTCAGCAGTGCTCTGGAGGCCCCGTAAGTTTTATTTTTTTGACCCTTTACTTAAAATGTTGCTGAAAAAATATATCAAGTTTCTTTTAACAATAGCAACATTACAAAAGCTTTATGGCAATTAAATCTCTGCCAAACTTAAATTTCGTTAAATTTTGATTTTGAAAATCACTCAGAATGTTAAAATTTGAAATTTGTATTCTTTATAAAAAATATAATTTATTGAATAAATGTTGAAAATTTCATTAAAATTGGATAATTCCCTGATTTTATCAGTGATTATAAAAATATTAAATCGTGATTTAATTCTGTCAAGTCTGTTTTGAAGTTGAACGATGTTAAGTCTGGTCAATACTTAGATGGGTGACCATTTGGGAATATCAGATGTTGTAAACTTGGAAGGGGCTGTAAATTCACACTTTTTCTCTAATGCCATTAATATTTCCTCCCTTTACAATAAGATAAAATAGGATAAAATAGCAGGGTAGATTGGATTCCCAAGCCTCAGTAGAGCAGATAGTCTAAGAAAAGGAAAACTCTGAAATAACACTAATCCATCTCTGCTTATCGCAGCATTGCTTCTGGTCGTCCTGGATTGTCTTCCTGCCGCTGGACTAAAGCAATGTCGGGGTCAGGGGAAGTGTAGTTGGAGATTGTGTAACACTTGCTTCTCTATAGACTCCTCATCACACAGGTATCTATTGTCTTTCAAGACAGAAAGAGGCCAGTAAGTCAGAGTTCTTTAAGCGAAACGTTAATCACAAAACGAATGTCTATTGATCAACTTTCAATGAAATATTTGTTTCATAAGAAAATATATATTTGTAAAAATGATTTTAAAATCAATTTTTTTTCACAAAAATAAACGAATATCGCTTTTCTTCCTTTTGTATGTAGTCATAATGAACATTAATTTTTTTCTTTGTGTTTTTAATGAAATTAAATCCATGTTTATATTCTGTAAGAAAATATAATCTTTAAAATATTTTTTTATAAAAATAAACGAATATGGATGTTGGGTTTGCTTTTTCCTAATATCTTGTGAATCATGTGATGATGGAGTGGCCTCCCATTGGTTGATTTAACCACGTGGTCAGCCATATAAAAAGCATGACACAAAACTCACTTCTTTTTTCTCCCTTTTTCATTTGATCAGACCTGTTGACATGCAGTCAGCCGTTCCTCTGTCCAGATCAGTTCTGTCACTGCGCCTTTGAGTTAAGATCTCTACAAATGTTTTGTAAGTCCGTCTTCCATTATCTCCACCTATTAGGAAGATGTGTGCATATTTTGATGTATTACTTTTAAACACAAATAAATCCTGTTAGTTTTTTTAAGTAAGGTTTTTAGTTCTTCTCTTTTGTTTCAATTTGTTCAAACGAATAAATTCTTATTGGTATGTAATTCGATATCAGATCAATTTGTTTAAAAATTTGACAAAATTCTAAGTCAATAATGACATTTCTAGTTTATTTTTTTTGCCATAAAAATTGCGATGTATTTATATTAATTATAGAATATTTACAATCAATAGAAAGTGAATCATTTATGAAAGCATATATGTTGAAAATTAGACATTGGTTGGATCCAGGCAACATCAGTTTCCGTAGAAATAGCGTATAATATTTCTTGAAAAAAAAAGTTGAATTGTTCCAAAAGGGTGTATGATGAAGGTGCCTCCTTTTTTTGGCGGGTAAAAATGATTCCAACAAAGATGGAATGTGCTGTTAAATCTGGAAAGAAAGAAAAGAAAAACAATTGAAATAATTTTATTTTTATGTTGCACAATAGTTTAGATGAGGATTGATAATTTTAATTATTTTGCACCTGAAGAAAGTCGGCAATTACATCGGCTGAAACGTTGGGAATATAAAATGAAAGTAATAATCTGAATAATCTAAATAATCCAAATTTTATTTTTTTAAATTTTCTCTGTTAAGGAGTAAAGATACATATAAAAAATACAAAAAAACAACAATAATAATATTGCGGACAAAATTGATGGTCGGACGTCTCGTTTATTTGTTGGTTGTGTTGTTTTGCGACATATAAACCCTTCTCTGATTATCTAATGTTGAATTCAGTCATTTTGATAAAATCTTTTGTTAAATTCTTTGTAGAGTTGCTGGGCCAAGTATTACCATTTCAAAAGCTGCTGCTGAATAAAACTATATTATGTCATCCAATCAAAACACTTGTCACCATGGCGACTGACCAGACAGATGACCGTTTATGGATTCACCAATTATTTACGTCATTTATTTATTTAGTCATCCTCTTACTCTCCTCTAATATGGCTACTGCTACTCCCTCTATTCTCTTCATGCCATTATCTCCCCTCGCTCTATTCCCCTTCTCTTACAACTTCTTGTCTCATCCACCTTTCATCCCACAATTTAAAACATTCAATGTGTAACCAAACAACCAAGCAAACACACAAGATTATCAACATTTTAGTATTAATATAGATTTTGAGGTCGTCATGTGTAATAATATGGACTGCCCCCCTCGCTCCAGTCAAGACCTCGAAGAATGCTGGAGAAATGATTCAGAAAAAGAAAAAATAACAAGAAAGTAAAATAAGTGGCCGACAATGGCGAGGCCAAAGAATCTACTGAACTCCCTAGACGGATGGGCCGTTAGGGTTCACTTTATGGGTGGTCGGATAACAATAAACTGAGAAGAGACGGATGTAATTGGTTCCGGTGATCAGCTAATAGTGATGAAGAAATGGACCGGACATCTAGGATTTCCGGTCGAAAGTGGATATATTGAGGAGATGGAGCAGACTAGAGTCAGTGAAAGTTCAGCTCGCCGAGAGAGTCCAAAATTCAACGAGTCGGCGTTTGACAAAGAGGATAAACACTGGGGCTGACATGACCGGACAACTATCGACAAACAGAGTTTGGGGGCTATTTTCCGCAACGGCAGTATCACACACATCCAGAGCTCAACTGACTTATACCAACAACTTGTCTTATATTGTTTTTAGCGTAGTGCGACCACGAAGGCGATGATCACATGCACACCACGAGATTCTGCCTGAAAAGTTGCATTTGATTCAATATCTTAAACGATATTTCATGCAGTCATATCCATTTCTACAGACAAACTTCTTTTAGATGAACAGAATCTGTTTGTGTTTTTTCTATTAAATGTATCAAGATACATATCGTGAACAGTGTATCGTGATACGTATTGTATCACGACCAAACTGTATCGTTACGTGTCTGGCATTCAGTGTACATAGTTGAAGTGGGAGGAGGAGAAAGAAAAGAAGAAAGAAAAAAAGAAAAAAGAAGGGAAGGAGTAGAAGAAAGAGAAAAAGTCGACAGTTATTGCAAGAATTGAAAAAAAAAGAAAAGAGAACTAGTCTTATAATGCTGTTCTCAATATTTTTACCCCCTCCACTTCTTCTATCTAGCTCTGTGTATATCTATCTATCTACCCATCTATTTATCCCAGCCTGTTCACATCTATCTATCTATCTATCTATCTATCTATCTATCTATCTATCTATCTATCTATCTATCTATCTATCTATCTATCAGTTCTATCCAATGACATTTCTGAAAAAATTACCCAGCAAAAGAAAACCAAACAGATTTATTTCCTAAATGAATTCTTAAACCCCATTTACTTACTGGGTTGAGAATTTGGAAAAGAAATGGTGCTACCACAAAATCTTTGTATTTCATCCAACCAATACTGACATCATCAGAAAATTCTGATGTAACTGGCCATAGTAAATGTGTGCAAAATCAATCTTTAAAACTTAGAAAACAAAAGCTCTAATGAAAAGGTAACATTAAATCATCATCATCATCATCATCATCATCATCATCATCATCATCATCATCATCATCATCATCATCATCATCCGGTTTAACGACCTTTTTACATGCTGGCATGTGTTGGATGTCTTTTATAAATTGACTTCCAAACTAACCTATCTCTGTCCAGGTCTTTAAATCCATCCTTATCACTTCCTCCCATGTTTTGCTTGGCCTTCCCCTGCCACTTCACTCTGTTGCTTCAACTGTTCTACATATACTAACTCAAGAACTCTCATTCATTCTTTCAATGTGACCAAACCAACGAAGTCTGCTGTTCTGCACACATCTCCCAAACTGTCTAAATTTAATCTTCCTCTGAGGTCATCAGATTTAAGCCTGTCTTTAAGACTCACATTACACATTCATTATATCATTTTCATATAATTTCTCTCAATGCAACGCACATCCTCAAGCGAGATTTTACAAATTAGATGTTTTTATTAATCATCAAATTATTTGTAAAATGTGGTAAGATAATTGCACGGGACTCATCAAGGAATGTCCAACAGGTGGATGGGTAAGTCATGTGCATGCGAGCCTAATACTTCTTTCATTCTGAAGGTATTTGCCTCAATGTGACACAGCAGCAGATCGCTCACGAAATCCAGCACGCACCTGCTCTGTCTTATTGCCTTCCCACCTATCTAAAGATACCCCTCTGTACTTAACTTCTTGATTACTTTAATCATTAAACATACTACGCTTTTTATCTAACTCTTACTTATTGTTCGCATCTACACAAACATGAAAGAAGTAAATAGACACCTCACAGAAATAATTCATACGTGTTTAAAGTGTCTGCTTCCTTCGCCAATGGCCAACACTCGAAGCCGTACAAAGCAGCAGTAAAAGTTTGAAACATTGATAGTTTATATGAATTGACATTTTTTGTGTTTCAGATGTAAATATATCTATCATATATCACCATTTAAGTATGACACCAGCCAAAGAAGTATTAGGATTTTCAGAGTTTCATAGGAGCCATATTATAGGTTAATACAAAGGTGGACAATCAGCGTCACATCGTCGCAAACCTCGGGATTCCACTTTCCACGGAGTGATTATCTAATTCATCAGCGAGGCGAAATAATCAATATTATCTTACCTAGGTCCATCAGGACCCTCTGACAGTAGCTTCTTTATTAATGTTTATTTACTTCTTTCATGTCTGTGTATGCTTACTGTTGTGACCATGTAAAGGGTCCGGAAGGAAGATACGAACTCGGAGTTTAGAGAAAACAAGTATATTGAAAAAAGTATAATACAACAGAGAACAAGAGTGGTTGTACGCCAGTCTTGACTGCCAGTATAGACTGGTGTGTCCAACACTGAGAAGCAGGTGCTCCCAGTATTTATGGTGAGTGGAAGAGTCCAAGTAGTCTGTTATAGGTATGGTACCATAACACCCCCCTTCCCAAACCTTACCTCCTCAGGAGTCACAGTATCGTTTCCTTTTTGGATTGCTGCTATTCTGAGGCTGCTTGGAGTAGCTGTATGTCGAAAATGTTGTATCTGGTAACCAAAACATCTTCCTGGGAAGTGTTGTCGGTGTTTTCCAATAATCGTTCCCTAATTTGATTTATCAGATTTGATATCCTTCAGCTTTGTAATTCTAGACTTCTGATTTTTTAGTACATCTTTAACTTGGAAAAATGTCTTCTTTGCTTTGAGATTCAACTTCCAGACAAATTATTTATCTTTCATAGGCTCTTCTAAAACCTTATTGTGCTGCCGCTTTAACGATTCCAGCTTTTTAACTATGAGTTCACTCTTTTTAACCTTCAACTGGTTATTCAAAAAAATTGACTTGATTTCTTTCAGTTTGGTGTTAGCTATTTTCAGCGTGAATTGTGTCCTTATATGCTTTAATTTCTGTCGACAATTTATTTTGCGTCCATTTCATACGATTTTTAACGGTTCGATTTTTTATTTTCTAGCCAAAAATGCTGGTTGGTAACTCCGATAGGTTGAACCGCAGCAATAAGTCTGTGCCAAATAAATTGTTGGTATTTTTTTAATACGAACATTTGTACTTTTTTGGTAGTTCTGTTTAAATTAATGTCGGTAATAATTTCACCTTCGAATTTAATTTTTTCACCAGTCACCGTTCTGGCTATTTGGTTGGTTCTTAGCATGGTCGGTTTTCCCAACCTTCTCCATGCATACATGTTGATAATCGACACGTCTGAACCAGAATCCAATTGTAATTTTACATTTTTATTCAGGATTTTTACCTGTACATATTTTCTTATAATTCTACTGTCCTGTTCATATGTTTTTGTGGATTTAACCAGCGTTTTATTTCCTCTATTCATTCTGCAATGTGAACTCTTGTGTCCGACTTTATTACAAGTTAGACAGGTTTTAAAACGGTATGGGCTATCCGTTACCCAATGAAGGGCTCCACAATGAAAACAGGGTCTCGGCGGCTATTTATCCTGTTTTTTATTGGGCTGGCTTGTTTTGCTTTGAATTGTTTTTGAAAGAATAGTTGAAATGTGTTTTCTGACGTACCTTTCTTATGTGCACAATTCCAGACTTTTCAATGTCTTTCAAATCTGGTTTAACACTTATAAATCTCTGACAGTCTTCAGTTAATTTCTGTAATGCTAAATTTGTTTCACTTTCTAACTTGTTAAAAACCCTACGTCTGATTTCTGCGTCTTTTTCTGATACAAGTCCTTGCACGAAAATTAAACATTTAAAGTTATCCACGCTAAGTTCAGCTAATTTGAAATCGTCACAGTGTTTATTAATGATTGACGCGAATGTTGAGTAGTCTTCGCTATCTGTTTTGACTAAATCCAAACACTTCCACCGTTTGTGAAACAGAGAAGTCTAAATAATTCTGTTAAAAGATTAACAGCTTTAGAAAAGTCAAGTCGCTCGTTTTTCGGGGTAAAATAAAGTCCACGAATTTAGTATGTTCGGTGATGTCTAATTTTAGGAGCACTAAGCAAACATTTTTAGAGTCTGACCAATTTTCACAATCTATTTTGTATAGATTCTCATACCTTTTTTAAATATGAAGCAAAGGTTTTAGAAATATGAAACAATGGTCTGAGAAATAAGTGAAATTGTCAATTGCACTCCAAATGGCATTCTGCGAAAAAGCAGTATCGTTTTCGTTACTTTGACCCTTATGCAATATTGTTCGCATTAATTCTTACATTTTTTGATCGGTTTCTCTTTTTTGTTCCAGTAGTTTTTTGTCGGCTTTTTTTTGTTCCAGTAGTTTTTGATTTTGTTCTAGTAGAAGCTTTTGAAATTTTTCTTCAGTTTTCTGTTGATGTTCTCGCTGTCTTTCTTCAGCTTTTTGTTGCTGTTCTCGCTGTCTTTCTTCAGTTTTTGTAGCCTTTCGTCGGCTTTTTTTTTGTTCAAATTGTTGTTGCATTTGAAATTTTACGAGTTCTGCCATAGTTGCTTTAAAATCTTCTATGTTTAAAATGTGTCTTTATAGAATACGGCTTTTAGAAGTTCTTTCTTTTATATCACGTTGCTAACATAATCTTGGCTGTAAAAGAAAAAGAGAGTATAAAACCTTTTTTCTTCGATCTAAAAAATAACCTTTTTTCACGTAACCGTAGAATTTACGTTCAGCACTTTAGTCAATAAAAAAAATAAGGTTGTAATTTTTTTTCCTTCGACGGCAGGACTTTTGTCTTTTGGAAGGAGAAAACATATCATCTATTCCTTTATTGTTAAAAATAAACACAGTGCCGAAATAGCAATAAAAGAAAATCACTGACCTTTCTTCTTTGAGAGAAAATAAGTCGATCTTTTATGTGTTCTTTTTTTTTGTTTTTTGGTCCGCCGGTAAAGCCAGGTTTTAGAACTAGGACGTTGTCAGGTGAATTTGCTGTTGACTTCTCCACGTTTGTCCTTTTTTTAAGTTCTCAAAAAAAATCCTAAATATACTTTGTCGCCAGTTGTGGCGTCTATTTTAAGGTTCTCAAGAAATACCTTACTGTAACCTTGTTGCTAGTTGTTTTGAGGCCTTGAGAGTGCTGAAGTCTCTTGAGATGGCTCGCCAATGCAGCCCATGTTTTGGAGCCATAAAGTATGATACTTCTCACACAGCTGGGGAACACTTATCCTCTAGTTGTGACGGCCAGATGCTTATTTGTCAAGATTGGCAGCAGTTTTCTAAAGCCTCTTCAGGCAGATTTTCATCGGGTAATAGTAACAGTCTTACAACCACCATCGACTGAAAGGGAGTCGCCCAGGTAGCAGAACTCAGCTACAGCTTCCAGTTTGCTATCCTCAACCACAACCTCTTTCACTGGCCTGCCATCGATTGGTCTAGCTGTGCCCACACAGTGAGGACACCTGTATTGTTGATCTGGTCGGAGTAGGTCAGTAATTTCACTGCATCTTTTGTGAACCCAGTAAGAACAGATGGGTAGAACATGGAGTTTCTCCCTGTACCACTCAGACAGACCGCGCAAGGGAACTTTCCTGATCTTCTCATGAAATTCAGATTGAGATACGCAATCATTACCTTTGTCTTAGCCATATTGACTCGGAGGCCTTTGTCCTCCATACTATTCTTCCAGGAGGTGATTTTCTCAACTAGAGCTTCGAGTGAAGGTCATCCACGTACAGGAGCTTCCAAGGGCATCCGGTTCTCAGTTCGAGTGACAGGGATTCCAAGACGATGATGAAGAGAAGGGAGCTTAATACCTAACCCTGGTGCAGACCGACCCCCACACTGAATGGCTCACTATACCTGCCCCCCACCTCTTCTAGCATTCGAGTACATTGACTGCACAGTCTGCATCAGCCATTCCTCCAGTCCCAGCTTCCTCATCGCCCACCATATGACCCTCCTCGGTACTCGATCAAAGGCCTTCTCGAGGTCGACAAAAGCCATATATAGGGTCTTGTTTGCGGCCGAGCTGTTGGATGATAAAGATGGCATCAGTGGTGCCCCTGCCAGGCATAAAACCAAACTGCATCCCAACTGACTCAATATGCAAAATACACCTGCTTATATCTCTCATGGAGCAGATCCAAGTTATCTCCTCTGAATTATTACTTGCCAATCAATGAATGCACTTTCTCCATGCAGATGTGAGATTGAGAACGAGTTTTTTCTGCTTTGGAGTTTAAGCCAGATGAACGTATCCAACTGGCACACCATCTAAACATGGTTTTTATGATTTTGACATATTTACTGTCAGTCGTCCTCTTCATGGGCTGCTTTTCTTCTGGTCACAGCTATCATTCCCAGATACCATCAAAGTAAGTCCTATTTACTTTACAGGTTTAGGCTTATTTACTTTTACAACACCCATCCATCTCTCTAGTAATTGTTTGCTCTGACAATTCATGTTTATTTCGATTGTATGTGGGACTATTAACCTGTATGTACTCTCATTAATGCATGACACACATGATGGTGGCCTTCAACACATGTGTCACTATATCATGTGAAAAATAGAATATGACAAAATTCTATTTTTCACCTACATAAGATATTTAAATATTACTTGGCACTAAAATGCTTTTAAAATTAAGTGTAAATATGATTTGTCAAGTGCAACTGGTTAATAGGTATTATTGATGGGGTGGGGTGACATCAAGGTCAGCTGAAGTTAGATAGCTGATTGGTTAGCTTGATCATGTGACGTAAGCAAGATTTGAAGTAGGTGTACAGTTGTTGCCGATAATAGGCATGCTTAGACTCCTCATCTCCCCTCTGTAGATGAACTTCCTACCAAACAAATCTTAGTTAAGGAAATAAATATCCAGTCTTAAGGTTAGGGTGTGATGTGGCTTCTAAGGAAGTGATGTCAGATAACAGAAAGTAGCTCTTCAAAGATATAGCTCTGGATAGTCTCACTTTTAGAATGCTCACGTGATCCCCCACTCCCTTCCGAAGGATATACTAGGGGAGAGGAATTGGGACACGTAAGCACTAAACGGTTTTGATGCTTCTCTGCAGAGAAATGTAAAAAGAAATAATAAATTTGTGAATCTAAAATGAGTACGTTGTTTTGATTTTCTGTTTTTAATATGTAGACTGCTACATGCAGTTTACACGTATTGACAGCTGAGGAGAGAAACATGACAACTATGCTTACTCATACTACAACCAGTGCAGACGTAACATCAAAGACACTCAGTCACAATTAGTAAAACCACTACTAAAGAAAGAAAAAAGAGAAGCAGACAATATAGTAAAAACACTTAAATTTGATGCTTTAAATTAGATTTAAAACTACTGAGAAATTAGGATACAAATCAACCGTGAATCGTGTGATTTCTCTGCGTCGCAGACTAAGGAAATGGCCATGCAAAGTTCAAATCGAAGTTGTGATCAGTTGTACGCACATATAATGTTGGGAAATGGTATGAACCTGTAACATTGCCCATACTCCAGTTAGGGATGAAATAGAAACTTGTGTTCAATAAATCGTATACTATGAACCGTTGATAAAAGGTGCAACGAAGGGCAACAAAGATGGCACCTGCCATATGAGCAGAGACTGGCAAGGATGAATTTAATTACTCTGAAAAAAAAGAAGTTTAAGAGTTGACCTCATTGAAGCATTCAAGCTTCTGAATGGTTATGAAGAAGTAGATCCAAAGAAATGTTTAATTCATCATTGTTATAATCAAACAGGGTTCCAAATGTTGAAGGTCTGCATGCTAGACTGGAAGTATGAAAACAGTTTTTTAGTGTACGTACCTTAAGACATAGGAACAGACTACAGACTATCAATCAACAGCTGCACAAACCATATGGACAAATATGTGAAGATGAGGGCTCACACAAGACAGTACTAGTCTTCCTGCCTTTCAATCCACTCCGATCTTTAATAAGGAAAAGTGTAGAATCAGGTAAATTCAGGTTTACAATAGCTTTTGTGGTTCTATATTAAATACCCAAAACTTAACCAATTAATGATTTGTTTGCAATAGATTGTAGTGTTTTGGCATGAAATATATACAGTATATGGCATAATAGATTATGCTCCGATGAATTGGCTACTCTGGTGCCCCCTCGACGTAAATTCACTAGATCAACTCGACAATCGACTAAATCCCATCCATTCACTGTGGAGGTCCCCAGATGCCGGAGAGCTTTCTACTCAAATAGCTTCTTTCCTCGTGCTGCTGGCCTCTGGAACTCCCTCCCAGCCCCCTGTTTCTCCGACAGTACTGACATGCAGAAATCTAAAATTAATGTAAACAGACATCTCGCTGCGCAGATCCCAATTTAGGTTGAAACCCCCCCCCCCCCAACCTTCTCCCCTTTTCTTTTTTCTCAGTATCCCATTACGTCTACAGTGGCGGCCTGCCTTGTTTGAGGTGAACTACGTTAAAAAATTAAAAAAAAAAAATCAAGTTGACACACCGGTTCTTGTTAAATCACCAAAGATAAGCAACGTTGAGACTGGTCAGTAACAGATGGGTGCACATATGAGCCCTGATATCAAAATCATCTCTGCTGACTGGGATATACACGTGACTGGGGACTGCTTGTGAATTTAATATTCCCTAGAAACTCCCCCCTTTAACGATGCCTGAAGCACGAGGACATAAATAACCTAAAAAGGGTTGATATACCATAAAACAAACAAAGCAAATCACCCTCCCTCAGCCTTTATTAACTGGTACCAAACCCAATAAATATTCGGATTCTGATTGGAATGCGAATCTATTTTCTCCCAATAAAAATCTGTACAAATTTTGTATCTTGTAAATAAATTCTGAAAGATCAATAGAGGTTTGACAAAATAAAAATGGCAGCAAACTGAATTTTTGTTAATTGTGACTGACTGAGGCGATGCTTGCACACATCTAAAAAAAGATGCGTCCGTTAGATCTGTGTGTTTCACACTGACAATGCAATTTCAAACTTAAGCATGACTATCAGAATATTTGACAGTCTTGCAAAGGTGGGTTAGTCAGCTAAAAGGAAAATGACTTGAGAGGCAATAAATAAATTCCTTTCCCAAGTTGACATCACGTGGTGTTCCAAAATGGTCACCCAATCTAAGACTTAACTTAACAACATATTGCCATTTTATCTCAATAAAACAGGAATCGACAATTGCTCTTACAAGTGCTTTTTTTTTCTTCTTGAAAACTGACACTGGCAAAAAGGTATGATGTTATTGTGATTCTGGTACTGGTGCACGCTGATGACTCAGGGGACTTCGCAGCAGGCTCCCTGGGTTGGGAATTGGCACCTTGCCATTATCAAAGGAAGTCGAAATGGGTGAAGGATTAGACAGACAAATAGATAAGAAAACAATATATATATATATATATATATATATATATATATATATATATATATATATATATATATATATATATATAGAGAGAGAGAGAGAGAGAGAGAGAGAGAGAGATGGAGAAGGAAAGAAAACATTCCATTCACGTGTAAGGTAAATACGAACGAGTTGATTTTTGTTTGATTGTTTTATGGCATATCAACCCTTTTTTTTTTAACACCATGGTTCCCGCAATGTTTATTCTGATCAGATAAATAATAAAAAGTTTCTGAATCACACTTGTTTGTGTAGAAATTACAACCAAACTAATCTGGCCATCTATATGTGGGCTAAAATAAAGATGACAACCACCAAGGAGGCGAGAAAACAGTGCGACATGTGATTTACCATCGTAAGATTTACCACAAATCATATAGTGTAGTTGACTTAGAAATAAGTGTGTGCGCTACATTCCCATATGTAGACATTGTCTTGTATTTTCTAATCGTCACAAATTGCGATGGTGTGAATTAATTTTGCCAAATTAAGTCTATAAAAATCCCTACTTAAGTCTAACTATTTCAAACATGCCTTATCTCCTACTTATGATCTTGATCAACCATAATTTTTTCCCCTCACATGAATGTTCAGATTGGTTTGGTTGTAAACATCACAGAAACAAGTTATGTGGTTTAGAAACATTTTTATTGTTTCTCTGATCAGAGAAAACATTACAGGAACTATGAATCATGAATCATCCCACATAAACGTACCCAAACCACCACTCCCGAGCCGAGGAGGGGCAGGCTCTGACTTGTTAATACTAAGGTAACACATATATTGCGTTTCAAGTCAAGTCAGAGATAGTGCTTCTCTCGCCTCTTGCTCATGACGTCATTGCTACAGACGAACCCCACCATTCCACCCCTAAATATACAACACTAAGCACATCTTGCTTAATGGTTAAGCCAGCTGTGCATTTGAGTCTGTCCGCATGACTTTGAATCTCATCTTTGATGATACAAAACTAGTTTTTATTTTGTTGCTTGTTACTTTAATTCACCCCAAACAAGGGGCCACATCGCCACTGAGACGTAAGGAGCTCCTGTGAATTAGGGGACATATTTATAGGAGTATCCTAAGTGGGTAGTTGTGCAGCAAGATGTTTGTTCACATTACATTTAAATTTTTGCATATTGGTACAGTCAGGGAAACAGGGAGCAGTGAAGGAATTCCAACTGCTAGCAGTTTGAGGAAAGAAGCTATTAGAGTAGAAAGCCCCCCGGTATCTGGAGACCTCTACAATGAAGGGGTGGGATTTTGCTGATTGTCGGGTTGGTCGGGGGTATTTACGTTGAGGGGGACTAATGCAGCAAGTTGTATGCCAAAATGAAGCTACATTTTGAAAAGTGAAGACGGAACAATAACATCGTGTGGTTTGTGGTCACGGCGTACAACTTTATTTTGTTTCATTTAGAACTTGAACTTGTATCTATCGATAAAGTTGTAGTTCCTGTTTGTTTATTCATAAAGTCCTCCTTGTGTTTTGGAAATAGAACCCCATAACAATATATCATCTGAAAGTACTTTACTCACAATACTTGGATAAGTATATTTCATTTTGATCAAAGAGGAAACTATAATCTCTGGGTTTGTGCCGTACAACTTTATTTTAATCTATTTATAACTTGAAAATGGAGATAGATCCCAAAACTGCATTACACAGAGTAGTAGTAGTAGTAGTTGTACTAGTACTACTACTACTACAAAATCATCCTCATCCTCATCCTCATCATCCTCCTCCTCCTCCTTCTCCATTTTATCATCTTATTTCTCTTTGTTAGAAGTCTGGCGTTTTCTGGCAGCCTGCAATCCGAATCTCCAAGTTTGGCAGTCTTGAGGATTGACTTCGTTCAAATTCAACTATCTAAGATGTTTGTTGATGGTTTTCTAGCAAATTTTCTTAGATCGTTTCACTTTCCTCCAGCCTTCAACCTCAGGGTCTTTGCATTTTCTTATCCAAGAGTCGTTCCTCTAAATGTGGCCGCACCAACTTGGCTGACTGATCATCAGGAGTTCATCAAGCTTCGGTATATTTATCCTCGCCAACAACAGGGTATCACAGCTGATAGGCCAGGTCCGGTCAGATTCGAGATTGCATATCCATCTGATCATTACTCTGTCGTTATGTGAGAGTTAGCCCAGCACTCACCTCTATACAACACCATACTCCTAACACCTGAGAGGGATAGCTTGCCATGTCAGGACTGGCAACAAAGGGATGATGTCATTAAACGGGTGGAAGACTTCAGGAAAATAATTTATGACATCACAAATGATGAAGTAATAAAAGGATGACATCATCCATTAAACAGAGAACACAGCTTCGCACCATGGATCGTCTATGTCTACATGTGCACATGTGTACTCTATATGCAGTGACTGTATATATAAAAGATGAAAATTGTCTGTTTATTCCATATTACTTAGCAATTATATGCTTTTCTCTTCTCGCTAAATTACCTGAGTATGAGCAAGTCAGAGCCTGCCCCTCCTTGGCTCTGAATTACTGAAGTTAAGTAACGGTGAGTTGTTTCAATATTTGGAGGAATCCGTCTCATTTTATAGAAATAGTAGGGTGGACAAGACTCTCAAGCCTTGGTAGAGAACTATTCTGCGAGAAAGAAAACTCAGAAATCATGTGATCAATCCTTCTTCTCCGCTTTTACCATTTGCAGAAAAATGTTATCAGTTTGAAAATCCTGATAACAGTTTTTTTTATTTCTAGAAAAAAAATTTTCTTTTGCTCTGTTTTTTTTTTCTGGGCGTTTTTCTTTCTCTGCAGTTTGATTGATCGAATGAGATAATCAGCTGCGACGATAATCAGCCAAACAATGCTGATTAGTCTTTCCAGATATAAAAAATGAAATGTATTTTTCTGTTATATTTTATAGGGTGACCCTCCAAAAATGCCACCCATGAAGTCGTTAATAAAATTCACAATCCTTTCTGCAATCCAACTATATTTTGTAGAGATAAACTTTAATCTATGCCTGGCTTGTTCACCAAGTTTCAGTCAATAATATCCAACAGTCTTTGTTTTATCCCCGTTCAATGATATGGGAGACACTTTGGTAATCGTCTCATCAGTAGGAGATGTGATCCTGAATTAGCTTCACAGTCACCAGACTTTCACCCCCAAGATTTTGATCGGTGGAGTTATTTCAAATATAATGTCTACCAAAACAATACCCAGACTGAAAAGGGCCATCACAGCCAGATTCAGGGCAGTGCCAAGAAAGGAGAGTGTCAGATATTGACGTCATATCCAGGGATGTTTATTATTGAATGACGATAAAAGAAACACTGAAACTTAATGAGCAAATCAAGCATAGACTGAAGTTTATTTGTACCAAATATGGTTGGACTGTAGAAACGATTGTTAATTTTATTAACGATTCCATAGGTGGCATTTGGGGATGGGGTCACTTGTATTTATCATTTTTTAATGATTTTGCTGTTAAGTGTAGAAATGATTTACCAAATACAAAAAAAAAATTTTGCTGTTTGTTTGACAATCGAATATTTCTATAATTGTATGGCTATATTAATCATGGGCATTGTTCTTTCTTTTAAATTATCACAGCTCGCAACACCCCTTACCAGTTATTTTTGTTGATGGCAAATGCATTTATATCCTGTCCTTTCCGTTTGCCCTTGCTAAACCCAGCGGCTTTCCTTCCACGGGTTTGGGTTCCGACATAGTTTTATCTCGGCCTCACTTAATTCGCTTTGATATAGGACATTCATTGATTTTCCCATCTCAGCCTGAGATTCACTCACCAGGGGATTTTTCTCAATCGATATGTTCTTACGTTTCAGCGGCACCCATAGTACAAATATTGTCACGGCCACGATTACCACAGCCCCCATCATGATTGACCAGCTAACTACAATTCATGAATGGGCTTCCCAACACGAGGTGGTACCTCTGAGGGTATTCAACTTAACCTTCAACTGTTCAAGTTCTATTTTCTCTATTGGTTGTAACAATTATGGATTTCTTTTCAATGCTACTTCGGGAAATGTCTTCACTATCGGTTCCCATAATTCTGTCCAATCACTTAAATTCGATCCCATTAGAGCTATAACCGACTCTTGTTGTTCAAACTTCACCTCTTCCTGCTAATAGGGGGGAAGTGATATGGATACTCCAAACACTGAACACCCCATTAGCAGGTCTACTATGGTCATTGGAGGTGTAATCTTAATCGACTGAAAAACCCATTGCATAGCTGAAGAAAATGATTTGATATTATCCCATGAAGAAAGACTTTTTTTCTCTATTGTTGAATTTCATTATTGTTAATTGCATGGCCGCTGAAGCCTAAAAGACAATGCTTCACCTCCCGCCGAGTAAGGGTATTAATTACAGGTAATTGACAAAAAGGGTAGGTGGGTGATGTGACATTATCGATTTCAGTCTTAAAACTTTCTTTTTGGAAGGAAAGTGAATTATGCGTCAAGTGGCTTGCTTGGGTACATTTCTGATCTCGAGTTTGCAGCTTTTAGAGAAATAGAACCATGTTTAGGTGGCTTTGAGTGGAATTGAGAAGACAAACAGGTTATATGTATTTCCTATATCCTGTATTCATGGTACCTTGGGAAGATGAATCAACATCTGGAAGGTTCTTAAGTGATTGGGTGTAAAGTGGCCGATGGATGGCGAGAATAAACTAGAAGAATGGTCGATCGGGCTGTGCATGACCTAGAACCACTTGAAACGGAAAATTGACGATTAAGAAATTAACTCGATGTTGGCCGCATCGGGTTAAATGGTATTAATGAAATCCCTGTTCAGATGGTGGATGGAGTCACCACTTAGGAGATTGACCACTTGAACTCAAAGAGACCATTCTCGCAAAAGTCGATGGTTGGGATTTCATTGAACTGGCCATCTTGAAAACAACAGAGTTAGTGGAAATGAGATCAATTACAAGTCGTTTTGACCACTTGACAGAGCGGAGCAGCCATCCGCGGGAACTAACCACTTGTAGCCGAGATGGGCAGAATGGAGGAGTTCCTATGGCTAATTGGCTTGGCACACTTGATGATTGACCGGAGGAGAAAAGGAGATAATTAAGAGCACTTAACATAAATTCGGTTTTGAATGAAGGAAGATGGAAAAAAAAACTTTTAAATGTAATTCTGCTTAACCGAGATCAGAGAGAGAGTTTCCGAAGCCACGTCAGCATTGATAGACAGAAAAAGGGGGCTGGATCAGGATTAGGACGTCATAGATGGGAAAGGCTAAGGGGGAAGCTCGTGCCCATATAAGCAGGCCTTTCAGAGGTCCGACAGTCAGAGTCAGAGTGAGTTAGCAAGACAGAGTGAGAGAGTCAGACTGAGGCCAGAACCATTTTTCTTACTCTTTTAAATATGAGTAAATCTTTATTCTTTTCAATAATGTCTATGACGCATCAACTCTCGATAATTTAATTTCCTTCTGGGCTGCCGCTGTCCAGACTCCGTCAGATATGCTGATGTGAGTCAGAACTTCTACTTGACAATCTCTTTTGATCCCTTCTTTATCTCCTTAAACAATTCAAGTACACATAACCTGTAATTACCAGCTACGTAGATGGGACTTACAGAGATACAAGTTCCTACAGCCCTCCATTCATTTAGCTCGATGGTCCCGGCGTGTGATCAGACCTTGTCCAAGATCAAAGAAACACACTGTGTGAGGACAAGTGATTGATTACAGACTACATCAGACCATTTTTAGGCCTCAACGCCAAGACACTCACAGGACAAGGAGATCACGACAGGAAGGCATAACATCATGATTTCTCTCGATGCAGCGCATGACCTCAACTCTTACTGCCCAGGTTCCATTTCCATACATCATCACAATGCATGCACATGCCTGATAGACTCTTCCCTGTGTTAACAATAGTAACACTCTATTGGTTAGTAATGGCAGAAGTTCCCTGAACTTACCCATCCACTCCTAACTCTTGCAATCACACTAGCACCTGCTCCACCCTGTGCTCCATTGCTATCACCAATGCAACAAAACTTCTTGACAGCCTCAATAGCTTTGCCATCCAGATATACTTCCTCCACATCTGAGTTCTCATCCATCTTCATCATCTTACATTTTTTGCACACAAATTAAATTGCACCCTACTCTCTTTCCACAAATTGAGCAGAAGAACTTTCCTCTTTCTGGAGGATTTCCAACACTACAACCACTGATAATCACTTTGGTCTTGGTAACATTCACTTTCAAACCGAACAAGAAATGGAAAAATGGGAGACGAACAACAATAAATGTTTAATTTCATCTTTTCATTTACAAGTTGCGATTGTTTTGTTTAAAGAATCACTAAAGAACATTTATTTAATTAATAATTCTATACGTTAGGACGAAATATTTTATTCAAGTAAATACAATATTTATTTCTGACGTAATCTTTGTTTCAAAGCTTCATTACACCCGTCGCCGTTTCGTTTTCTTTTTTAATGGAGATGAGGGGCCACACAATCGACAGCCTTTCAACGAGCCAAGGATTAGTTGCAGAGTGCAAAGGATTTGGATCATTACGACCCTGAAAAGGAATTGATATTGACATGTGTTACCTGATGGATCAGAGAAACCTGTTGCCCTTTCTTCCAGAACACAGTCACCGGCAGAGAAAAATTACAGCCAATTGGACAAGGAGGGCCTCAACATCATTGTTGGAGTGAAAAAATTCCATCAGTACCTTTTTGGTCGTGCATTCCCATCATCACAGATCATCAGCCACTCATCAGCCTCCTCAGTCCAACAAAGTTCATAATAGACACCTTACCACCCAGAATCATATGATGGTCATTATTGATGATTGTAAAGAAAACACATTTGAAAAGAATTCTCAAATTATTAATAACCGTAATGTTTGTCGTTAAAGAAAATTAGGTGCCCGGACACATGGTCAGCGGTCACACCATCTCATTTAAACTAAAATAGCCAAACTAAAGTCGGTCAATCTGTCATGCTAAAGTTTGGAATAGTATTTTCGTTTGTCTGTCACGCTTAAGTTTGAAATAGCATTTTCGTCTGTCTGTTTCGCTTAAGTTTGAAATAGGAGGAGTCGGATTTTACACCAATCAAAATCATATATTTATGTCTAACTTTCCCCCTCGTGGGGAGGTAAGTAAATAGTGACATTACTTCTACAAGATGAGAAATAAAACAAGAGAGAATTGTTGATTTTAAGAGATAACATTTTTTCTAGGTGAGTCGATGCACAAAATAGAAACAGAAAAAACAACATTATTTTCAAGCGTAAAAAATGGTTTCCTTGTTACAACAGACAAATTCAGTTGCTCAATATATCTTCTTCATCGGCAACTTCTTTTAGATGCGGCCATTGTATTTCTATAAAAGGTGGCGTCATGGCCACCGACATCCAAAAGCATGGCTGACTGAACATTATGTCATACTAATAGATCTAGACGGTCATGGTAACGAAAATCCGATCGCATTTTCAGCAGTCGAGCATCGTAATCACTGGGCCATTAACCATGTAATAGAAATCTATGTGTTTTATATATTCGCAATTATCACTTACCTGACTGCTCTATTCTTTTATGAATATATATACATAAAGTTGTAGTTCTGTTTGTATGTTTGTTTTTTCAAAAACTCCTCCTAGTTTTGAAGATAACCATTTACTCCCATGTTCATAACCATTCTGAAACTACATTAGCCAGAATAACTGGATAAGTGTTTCATTTTTAAGAGAGGGGTTCAATAGTATCATGGGATCTGGCTTCGTGTTGAAAAATGCCTAAAAATGTTAATAAAAGGAATTCAACGTTTTTCTTTATTTTATTTATGATTTGAGAGTTATAGACATTCAAAAATAAAAATAGAAATAGTTTTATAGAGTTCAGGGTTTGGAACAGGATCACACATACGTCGTCATTGATTCTTGCGAAAATGATTTCAATAAATGCCATTGTATTTACACCCACCCACCAAATCAATGTGTAGTATATCACTCCAAAAATGGAAAAATTATTAAAACTAGTTATGATACAATAATTTAAATAAGAGGTTTATGTAGTTTGCTTGAAGTATAAAGAAATATGATACTTAGAAGGCAATACAATGCAGAGGTGTGACGGATAGACACAAGTTGGAGCAAAATAAGACATATAATAGTGGACCGGTTTAAATTAAAATGTGTCTCTACAAACAATACATATATTGGCATGACCAGGACAACTATATCTCGACGCTTAACATGCCACCTCACCTCACCTCTCCTTAAAGCTCCATCTACCAACATCTAATCACACACACAATTTAAAAAATAGACTTCCAGAATATATTAACTAAAAACACGGCCATCCTCGCTGTTTTAAATTGTAGCCTTCGTCTCCCCATTCTTAAAGCATTATTCATTCGAGCACATAAACCCACTATCAACCTAGCTCAATACGAGGGTGAGTAAGGAATATTAAAACGTTCTTTATCGACTTTCTTAATAAATTCATCAGTTCTAATTTGTAACATTATGACGTGCCTGAGGACGACTCATGTGAGTCGAAAACGTTTGCAATTATAGCAAGTTCCGGTTTACACAGGAGCAAAACATCAGATTGTTGGACCGCAAACTCAAAAAATTGGATAAAAAAAATAAACAGGAATTTTCACTTCTGTTTAATCAAATATGTATCACTGAAAAAATGCTTCCCAAATATACATATACATTTTTTTTTTCAAATATTATAAAATAATTATTTTATATTTGATCCTAGTGTGATAGAAATATTCTCAATATCGAGGATAGAGCATTATTATAGGAAAGAATGAAATAATAAAACAAAAGTAGAATTACATACATTGAAATTTTATTTTTGCTTTTTACATAACTAATAATTGTTGTGTAAATTTTTCAAATAATATTTCTCCTTCTGAGGAAAAGATTTATTTCTTTGAAAATCCATGGGTTAAAGAACTTTTTCATAAATTACTTTGTTGCAATTTTTTATTATAATACACTTGAAAAGTATGTAACTTTACTTTTGTTTTATTATTTAATTCTTTCCTCTCTCTCTCTCTCTCTCTCTCTCGTTCTCTCTCTCTCTCTATATATATATATATATATATATGAGGATAAAATGCACGATATATCACAACATGAAATATATATACATATAACAGTAATAAACAATTAAAAGGAGCTTGACTGCAGTTTCTCTGTAGACTATTGTCAGAAGTGTATTCTTGTCTCATATGTCTGAGACAAGAATACGCTTCTGAGGATCGAGTCTATCATGAAACTACAGTAAAGTGTTAAGATAATCACTTTTTAATTATTTATTTTGTTATAAACTCTATTTCAAAGGATATCGAACCCTTTGTTTATGCAAGATCTCTTGTCTTCGTTTACTTGTTCTGAGAGGTTGATTTTCCTGTTATTATTATTTTCAGTATTCGTCATCTTGTCTTATGCTGAGGTTAGACGTTTCGTGAATGACTTCCAACTTCTCCTGTCCATTGACATTTAGCTTGTTCGCCCGTCAGGATCAGGTCGTCATCAACTGATCCCCTCCATGTCTTAAGCAGTCTACTACGTGGATTTAGGCCATCGACTTTGGAGCATTTTGGATGAAGCGACCACACCAGTTGAGATGCTGTTGTGCGACATACTTTCTCATGGAGGCCTGTACAGTGAAACTGATAATTTTCTCTATCAGATGCGCTGCAGCCATATATGCGATACAAAATTATTTTTCGATTGCTTCCTTTAGTCGACAAACTTCAAATACGTCAAACGGTTGAAATACATGTACAAGTTGTGAACAAAAACATCCGTTCAATATTCATGTGCATGTAGCAGTTGTATGAGAGATCTATTTTTGTTTATATGTACGCGCAGTTACTTGCGTTATGTCGAGTTGTAATTTGGTTGGCATATTGATACACAGTTGATTAGCGCACCACTGACATGCGCATTTGAAACCTACTGATTTGTGCACAAAGGATTTAGCGCCAATCTTTTTTGCCAATAAATTTGATTTGATATAGAAAAAAAAACCTTAGGGTAACAAACGTTGATTAACTCAGCTTTAGTATAATAATAGATTATCTACTCCAAAGTAAATGAGTTTTTACCTATATCCCCCCCACACACACATAGTAGGCGAATAAAAGAGCAGGTAAGTAAATGCAACTGTTTTCATATGTCACAATCGTCCCTTGTCAATTAAAAGCACCTGCTGTATGTCAAGTTCCTGATTCTATTATGCATGTTTATATTAGACATACATACTAACAATGACTCAGGTTAACCTTGTCATGTGGAAGGTTTGAAGAAAAAAACAAGGTCATAACACTAATATTGAATCTGTCAATAAAAAAATAGGATGCAATTAGAAATATTATAAAACGATACCAGCTGTCCCAACTCGGCGTTGCCCGGTAGTCTATTTACTTGCAAATTATTTCACCTTTTTTTTTAAATATTAAAAAAAAATAGAGAGAACGTAACTCTGTATTTGTACTAACAATGACTCAAGTTAACCTTGTCATGTGGGAGGTTTGAAGAAAAACACAAGGCCATAACACTAATATTGAATCTGTCAATAAGAAAAAAGTCAAGATAATAAAAAATAAGATGCAATTAAAAATATTATAAAACGATACTTGCTGTCCCGACTTAGCGTTGCCCGGTAGTTTATTTACTTGCAAATTGTTTCACCTTTTTTTTTAAATATTACAAAAAATAGAGAGAGCGTAACTCTGTATTCGTTTGTCACAGACTTACTTCCCTTTCTTTGGAAAAAAAATTGAATAATAATAAAGTTGTTTTTTAAAAAATTTTTCCAATAAGAATACAGAGTTATGCTCTCTATATTTTTAAAAATATTATTTTTCTCTTCCAAACAAAGGGAAGTAAGTCTGTTATGGACGAATACAAATTCACCACCCTCTATACAAGAATAAATCTGACTAGATAAATTATTTTCTGGAAGGAATTAACTTGAATTGCATTTTTTTTGTTCCTAACAACATGGATCAATGTTCAACAAATTAAAATGACTATTCAGAATGAAATATTGACTTTGTATGAAGGAACGTATTGATGACAAAAATCGAGAATCCGACTGACTTTACTTTATTAAAAAGGCTAAGAAGAAGAAGGATGAGAAGAAGAAAGGAGGAGGAGGAGGAGGAGAAGGAGGAGAAAAATAATGAGAAGATTGTCTGTTACCTACCGAAACAACAAAGATTAAGTTAATAATTTATTTCAAATAATTTAAAACCTCCAATCTAATCTCTATATTAATTATTGAAAGTCTCGGAAAATATTTACATCAAATAATTTTATAAACAGAGATTAAAATCACCTAAGCAACAATTAGTTATAGTTTTATAACAAATTGGTTGAGTTAATAATTTAATGACAAAACGATACCGTAATAATTCAATTTAATTTTCAAAATCCTATTCAAAAAATAATAGGGAAAATAGTTCAATAAGAGGGAAATAGTTTAGAAATTGCAAAACGAAAATGAAAACAAAAAGATTTCTACAGCTTGTTATTAGTGTGGCTATGACATCACGGACAAATAACAAGAAAGTCTTACGACCCCTTTTCCTGGCTAGACTTCAGACAAAATAGATGTACTCCACACACCCAGCAAGTGGTGGCAAGAGGGGGCGGGGGAGTTTAGACTCTTTCTGTCATCTAGGAGATATGCTGAGTGCAGGTGGTAGATGTGAACTCAGTATGGACGCAAGGGTGAAGGCAGCTTGGGCAAAATTTTGTGAGTTGTTGCCTATGACAACATATCGAGCTGTCCCTCTCTAT
The DNA here is from genome assembly GCA_963556195.1 of Sepiola atlantica. NCBI lineage: Eukaryota > Metazoa > Mollusca > Cephalopoda > Sepiida > Sepiolidae > Sepiola > Sepiola atlantica. The sequence continues at coordinate 165,270,260 of OY744519.1, forward strand.
ATTCAGGATAAATTGTATAGTAGCTGTGTCAGGAACGTCATGATATATGGCAGTGAATGCTGGGCCCTCGGCCGACTGCAGTGCAATGATAGATCCATGATTAAATGGATACTCAATGTGAAATCTGACCAAACTCAACACATCAGGTCAGGATTTGCTGAAAGTGCTACATTTGCCCAGCATAGAGGTTATTCTAAGGATGAATCGATTATGCTGGTATTGTCATGTGAAACGTTCATCCTCCTGGATAAACCGTCTTAGAAGCATGTATGTCTTAATTCGCAGGAAGGTTGGCCGGCCAAGGAAAACCTGGAAGCAAGTCATTAAACAAGACTGCACAGAGTGGAATTTGGAGAGAGTTAACCCACTAGACCGTGAAAATTGGAGAGTGAGCTGGCATAATATCAGAAAACGTCTGACCCAAAGGAACAAGGGGAAAGTGACGTTTAATGAATAGAAAAAGAAGAAGTCATAAAGACAGTAAATGAGTTGAATAATGAAATTGTGTTGTGCAGTGTTTATAACCAACACTTAACTGCTACCACTTGGTATAGCATTTAATGATGCGAATGACCAAAGAAGACAGAAGAGATACAACACTGCCAGGGTTTTGTAGATAGACCCATATAACAATATATACTCTAAAACTAGGTAATAATAAGAGGATAAATATATTTAATTTTTAATCAAATAGTGTTCCCAAAAGGCACAAACATCCCACGAAAAATCTCTGACACCAGTGAACCTATTCTTCTGAAATTTGTGTCTGCACGTGTGTAAGTGTGTGTGTGTGTAAGTGTGTGTGTGTGTGTGTGTAAAAAATCAAAAAAATGAATCTTTACTTAGTGCTCTATAATGAATAGAACTTTTTATTTATAAGAAACGTTTTATTTATACAAACATAGCATGGCTACACATTCAGAACATGTTTCAATCATAGCTTTAATAAGCTCAATATCCTCAGACCAAAAAAAAGTATGTTCTTTAAGCTTACATATTCTACAATATGTAAGCCTAAAGAACGGACTTTTGGGGGCCTGAGGATGTCGAGCTTATTAAAGCTACTATTCAAACAGTTTCTGAACATGTAGCTATGCTAAGTTTGTATAAATAAAAGGTTTATTACGAATATATATATATATATATATATATATATATATATATATATATAATTATTATTTTTAATAAACATTTTATATCCACAGACACGCATGTTTCATCTTCATTAATAATCATCAGTGTGGTTATATACAACTGTTCAGCCGGTCACATCACCCGAACCTTAAACTTCAATCACCACTGATTGTCAAGGTCTAACACCTTGATCGATTCGACCACCATAACAGCCATAGAAATGAAACTAACCTTAATTTTCCATAGCATTGACTGAAGACTGAGTTTCCAGTGTTTTCGTGAAACCGCAGGTATCGGTGGACAATCAAAATAATGTATAGTGTTATATGATATAAAAAATGTATGCTCGTAAATGTGTAATTGAGCCCTCTGCATAATATAATCATCCACAGACAGCTGTTTCGTCGTCTATCTCTCATTAGTATGGCTAGATCTCATGAGCCAGTCACATCCAAATGTGAGTAGTAGTCAAACACCGTATCCATTGTACTAATATATATATATATATATATATATATATATATATATATATAAATTCCCGAAACAGTTTTTCATGGTAAACAACTGATGATCCCTTAAAATAGTGTTAGAAACTAACTAATATAATAACTGTAAAAAATAAATTGACTTACATGAGTGATTTTCCACTGGAAGACTTGAGACTATAAGTTTTTTTGTTTTTTTTATTTTTTTATATAGTTTTAATGGTTGAGAAACTTCCGAGACTATATATATATATATCATCAAAGTACAGAAATAAAGAAGTTGTTAAAACCAATGAAAATTGTGGTTTTGGATCAATTCACCATGGTCTGTGGAATGAAAATATAAGATATATATGCTCTGAATCCTGTAATACAGCTTCATTGAGCTTACAATTAGATACATTTCAGATATTATAAGGACTATGATTATTTACCTGATATTGATGCTTAAATATCAAAGAAGAAGAAATAAAATGCATAATAAATCGTTTGTTTGAATTGTTAGATATTTTGAATTTTTCGATAAGAATAAAACATTTGTAAGCGTTGTTATGCTTTATATCATCGATCTATCTCGTTTACAATATTAACAGATTCTTTGTAGGTATTTCTTATCGAATATTTAGGTGTTGTAAATTAAGGTTTTAATCGGGAAAATAAAAACCATAATTGAATATGATAAAAATCCTTTTTAATTAATTTTTTTCTTCAATTTTAGATTCAATTCTCCCACAAGTTTTTAAAAAGAAAAGGCGATGGTGACAACAATAATTCTACAACTTTATTTAAAAAAGAAAAGTTCAACTGATGATTACTTTAAATTTGGATTTCACTGGACTGGAGATACACAGATTCCTTCTCTGACACTGTCTAATGAAGAAATGGTTCCAAGTAAGATGAAAAGACACCTAGCCTTCTAACTAAACTTTATTATTTTATTGCAAAAAAGGTTTTATGAGTAGAAAACATTCATTTTTTGTGATAGGTATGCCGCAAAATTTTAAAGAGCTCGATAGTGTGCCTCCATTTAAAAAAGGTTGGGAATCACTGATCTAAACAGCCAATCTGCAAAGGGGAGATAAATCAATTGACATCTATTGCTTGTTAATGCCATCTCAATTAACAACTCTTTTTCATATCTGTTAGTCTAGATATATAAACACAAAATTGTATTTTACTTTAGATGTATCGAGATTATTTACTGTTATATGCCTTCTTTGAGTTCCGTCTTCATCAGGCTTGGGGGCGGGGCAGACTCGAAGAATCTGTGAATTCTACTAAAATGATTCCTGGTGAGTGGAACATTTGTAGATGTATTGGAGGTGGGTGTGAGCTAACTACTTACAACGTGTCAACAAGATGACACTTGTTCTCTGTTAACGAGATGACGACGGGCAATCAGGTGAAGATGAAACGATGATTCGTCATCTAATGTTACAAATAGTGTTAGGCTGATATATCGAGATCGGAATTGGGAATCAGAAAAATCAGAACTTTTTTGGTATCAGAATATTTTAGCCTAATTTCCGATTCCTCAAAAAATTATTTTAATACGTACAGACTGGACCTGGGTCATAGTAGACAATGTCTGCTTAGGGAAGGTTCACCCCCCCCCCCCATAATAAACACATAGCATACCCACATATACGATGGGGGACGCCCTACTCTTTCCGAACGTTACTCAAACTCTTTCCAAGTTAAAGAGAGCTACAGCATCAACAATAGGCCATACTCTTATAAAATGGAAGATTACTTAGGTCACGTGTTCTAACAGACCAATGACAACGAAAAAAGCAGTCCCTTGCATCGAGGATATTGTGTTCTTTTCAGTCATCGATAAGCTATTCGAGAATGGCCATATCGAAGCAGCTCCTCCATCCAGATCTCCTTCCGGATTTCCTCCTTTTTCTAAATCATCTGCACCACCCGCTACAAATAGTTTTCCTTTCAACCAACCCTTAAATTCTCTGACCCCAGTAGCCATTCGACCCATCTCGACAAGTACACCATTGCAAGCCAAATCTATAGACGTAAAACTTGAGAAACAATCTAAAAATGAGACACCAACAAGTGTAGCAAGAATAAAATCTGTTCATCTTGCGATGCAACAAAAACTCAACCCTCATCAATGGTATCTGCGAAGTCAAAAATTGTGGATGAAGGCTTACCGTCATTTTCGGCCTCGTCTGCAAAATCAAGTCTCTCAAAGATTACAGACGTCTTTTGTTAGGTGTAAAAAACGACCTACCAGCCAGGTCAGCTTTATCAAAGAAGACTGTAACAACAAGCACAGCTAAAAATGACCCAAAGAGGATTGAAGAGTATTCTAAAGTTGCTGCTGGTGTTGAGAAGCCACCATCCAAACCATCATCAAAACTAGAGGTTGATCCTGCCAATAACCATCAGGATAAGCAAGAACAAAGACAATCACCTCTAAAAACGGACATACTCTCGCTAAAACTGGAATTACCAAAGATCTACAACAACCTACAACTCGCTCGGGAAAAAAGACCTGGATTTGAGCAAGAAACAAATAGCCCTGGGATCACGCGTGTGTTCCCTAGCGAGGATAAGCTAGTGAGGAAGGTAGAGGTAAAGGTTTCCAAAAAGGAAGGTACCAAGCACCTCTTCAGACCCGTTACTGAGATTGTCTTTCTTTGTGCTATGGACTCATGTAATATCAATGACACCGAAGACGCCAGGCAAGGAGTGTTCTGTTTAACGTAGTATAGTTCCCCTATCGTTTATCTCCCTTAGCTGGCCTTTATTTCTTAGGGGATTCCCCCAGACTCGTCTCAATGAGATCCCTTCTGGAGTCTGTCCCCTTAAGTATTGTAACTGTTTACTTCATGACCACATGGGGCCGTTTTCTATCTTACTAAATATTCTGACATTTTGAGCATCGTCGGTAAGAAATATTGCCTTTCTTCTCTCTAAGAATAGAATTAAGTTTTACCAGCATTATTTTAGTATCATTTTTATATTTAGCATACTTTGTTTACCTTTTCCCCATGTGCGAGCCTTCATTTTCTCTTCACTCGTAACTCGGCTCTCACCTGATATAATTTGTATTTTCCACTTTCCATCAGTCTTTCTCTGCTCAAATATCTTCTAAACTCACGACTCTCGTTATCAGACTCCTCATCTCTGCTACGTCTTTTTGTATTTACGTGCTGGTGAAATTATTTTTTTTTTGTTCTTTTTCAGTTTTACCTTTTTGATCAATAAACCTGTGTCTAAAATCAACATGTCTCAAGGTTTTTATTGTTCAAAGGAGTTTAGCTGACTGTCCGAGGTTTGCACACGTTTTTACAAACGTATTCGCATCTGGAGACATAAAGTGAAAAAATTACAAAGTTTATCAACTTAAAAAGAAAATTAAATCTACATTTAAAAGTAGATGAGAACATTCAGCCAAATCACTCAGCTGCTCCTCAAAAATTAGATTCTACTTTTTTAGGCGATTGCGTGTTAACACCCTGAAACACCTGGGGGAAGATAACCCCAATTATTTTAGAATTTAGAATGGGCAATTGGGTGAGGATGAAAGAAGGATGATTCACCATTTAATGTTACAAATCGTTTTAATGCTGTAATGTTACACGTTTTCATTTTGGTGTGAGGAGATGAAAAAAGAAGATAAGACACTTATCTGACCTTTAAGCTAGGATCAAAGTGTAATATCTGTTCTTTTCTTAGTCAGACAAGAAAGCATCCTTATAGACTGAGGTAATTTTAATTTTTGTTTCAAATTCAGAATGTTCCTTTTCTGTTGAACGGGAGTTTGCTCAACTGATTAAAAACCGATCATGTGTCAAGCTTTGCTTTCATGAGAAAAGGGCAGGTAAATAGGGTTTAGGGTTTTAGTGTAAGGGTTAGGTTTAGTTTTTATCTTTCTCAAAATAGAGAGAGAGAGAGAGAGACAGACAGACAGACAGACAGACATAGAAATATAGTGAGAGACAGAGAGTGCCAACCAGGGAGAGGGAGAGATGCAGAGAGAGAAAGAGAGAGAGAGGGAGAGAGAGAGAGAGATGGGAAAAACATAGAGTGAGAGCAATAGTCAGAAAGAGAATGAAAGTGACAGACATAGAGAGAGAGAAAGAGAGAATGAGAGAAATATATATATATATATATATATATATATAAATATATATATATATATATAGAGAGAGAGAGGGTGTCAGAGAGAGAGAGAGAGAGAGGGTGTCAGAGAGAGAGAGAGAGAGAGGGTGTCAGAGAGAGAGAGAGAGAGAGGGTGTCAGAGAGAGAGAGAGGGTGTCAGAGAGAGAGAGAGAGAGAGAGGGTGTCAGAGAGAGAGAGAGAGAGAGAGAGAGAGAGGGTGTCAGAGAGAGAGAGAGAGAGAGGGTGTCAGAGAGAGAGAGAGAGAGAGAGGGTGTCAGAGAGAGAGAGAGAGAGAGAGGGTGTCAGAGAGAGAGAGAGAGAGAGAGAGAGTGTGTCAGAGAGAGAGAGAGAGAGAGAGATGGTGTCAGAGAGAGAGAGAGAGAGAGGGTGTCAGAGAGAGAGAGAGAGAGAGGGTGTCAGAGAGAGAGAGAGAGAGAGAGGGTGTCAGAGAGAGAGAGAGAGAGAGAGAGAGAGGGTGTCAGAGAGAGAGAGAGAGAGAGAAAGGGTGTCAGAGAGAGAGAGAGAGAGAGAGAGAGAAAGGGTGTCAGAGAGAGAGAGAGAGAGAGAGAAAGGGCGTCAGAGAGAGAGAGAGAGAGAGAGAGAGAGAAAGGGTGTCAGAGAGAGAGAGAGAGAGAGGGAAAGGGTGTCAGAGAGAGAGAGAGAGAAAGGGTGTCAGAGAGAGAGAGAGAGAGAGAAAGGGTGTCAGACAGACAGAAAGAGAGACAAAGCCAGAGAGATCAAGACAGATAGAGAAAGTCAAGCACAATGAGAGAGAGAGAGAGAGAGAGAGAGACAGAGACAGAGACAGAGAGAAAGAGTAGGGATTCATTACATATGTTACTTTAAAGTATGACGCATCTACCAATTCAGAGAGTGTGAGTGAAAGACATACAGATAAAGAGAGAGACGGTGGATGAAACAAATTGTTCAGTTGTAAATTTCAGGAGAATTACCGACGACATCAAACAGAATGAGAAGGCCGGAGAGTAGAACATGTAGAAACGTTGATATCTGCATCAGACATTCTGGGGAGGTGCCGCTCAGAGTACTATTTCAAAATCAACTTCACAATCTTGTGATGATCTATTCTGTTCTCTCAAAACCTCTTTCTCACAGAAGAGAGACTGCTAGTCTTTCTCTACTCCATGGAAGGTGCTCGACTGAACTTATATCTCTTGTTTCTCCATGTAAGATCTTCAAACACGTCTTCCTACCACAACGGAAAAGATCTTCCCTTTCTTCATCCATGTACCTAATAGCGAACAATATTTTCATGAACAGAATTTCTTTCCAAGAACTTCCCATCTGTGAAGCACGTTACCACAAGATTGATTCCCTGATGGCTACAACATCGTCATCTTCAAATCCACTGTTAACAAATACTTGTCATAAACCGTTCTAAAGTCATCAACATTCAATTCATTATTTTCAATCTTCTCATAATATTCTTCATCATTCAACTGACAATCTATCCATCTCATTAACCCTTATCCTCGAGTGGCTTTTAGCCTTGATAAGTGGTGACTCGTTAGTATAATTCTTTTTTCTGAAGTTCTAAGAAACGTCAGGTATTTCACTCCCAATCTCTAGTCAGAATCAACTCTAGAATAACCCTTAACCAACAATTGTGTCAATATGATGTTTTTGCCCTTTGGTGTATTTTATTAAAAATCCTGACGGTTTTTCTCGGCTGTTAAAAGTGTATTGAGGGAGAAGAGGGCTCGTGAATGGCCTAGTGGATACCGACACAGACTAAGGAATCTATAAGTCGTTCTAATCTTATTGGATTTATTGCCTTCATTGCCACATGAATCTAATCAACTCTATAAGAATCTCTCTCCATCGGTCAGTCTGTCACGCTTATTATTATTATTATTATTATTATTGTTGTTAATAATAATAATAATAATAATAATAATAATAATAATAATAATCATCATCATCATCATTCTAATGTCCATTTTACATGCTGGCATGCATTAGACGGCTTTTAGAAATTGACTTCCAAAATAACCTATCTCTGTCCAGGTCTCTATTTATCCCTCTTTCTCTCAAGTCCATCCTTATCACTTCTTCCTATGTTTTCCTTGCCCTTCCCCTGTGAACTGAACCTGTTACATCAACTGTTCTACATCTACTAACCTAAGAACTCTCATCCATTCTTGTAACGTGGCCGTACCATCAAAGTTTCTTGATCTGCACACATCTCCTGATACTGTCCAGAGTTAATCTTCCCCTGAGGTCATCAGATCTAAGCCTGTCTTTAACACTCACATTACACATCCATCGTATCATTCTCATATCGTTTCTCTCTGTGCAACGCATGCCCTCAATGGCCAGATTTTATCACACTGCATACACATGCTTGATAGACTCTATCCTTGGCTGACAGTGGTAACGTTCTGCTGGTTAGTAATTGCAGAAAGTCCCCGAACTTACTCGATCCACTCCTAATTCTTGCAGTCACACTAGCACCTGCTCCACCCTATGCTCCATTGGTATCACCAAGGTAACACAACTTCTTTAAGTTTGAAATAGCATTTTCGTTAGTCTGCCACACCTACATTTGAAACAGCATTTTTAGATGCATACACACATCTAGAAAACGGAGCTGTTAAACCTGACATCGTAATATGGGACAAAAGGGAGAAAGTAGCAACCCTAGTTGAAGTCAGTGTCCCTAATGATGCAGGATTAAACAGAGCAGAAAGGGAAAAGATTACGAAATACCAAGGTCTTATGTACGACATGAAAAGAAACTGGAATCTTAGGAAAATCTCCATCATACCAGTAATTATAGGAGCAACAGGACTAATGAAGAAGAATTTCACAAGCTATCTGGCGAGTATACCTGGTGAACAGAGTGCAATAGAAATACAAACAACTGCACTTAAAGGGACGGTTAGAATCTTAAAAAGATCTCTAGGGTGGAGTGTTTGAAATAGCCGGTGAATGTCTGGCATCCGGTAGGATGCCCCATCTCCAGCAAAAATAGAAAGATAAGAAAAACATCTCTATATGAGGCTCTGTTGTCGTCCCTCTGTCTGTCCATACATCTGTCATGCTGAAATTTGAAATAGCATTGTATCCATTAACATATATCCTAACGTTTACGTTTATAACAACCACATGTTCGCATCTTTCCCAAACTTGAGGACGCCATTTTGTGTGTTGCATTATCGTGGATAACAATTGAGCATCAGAAAAAAAAGAGAAAAGAAAAAAGGATGATAGTGAAGAAACAATTAGATTTATATCATCATCATCATCATCATCAGCAGCATCAGCATCATCAGCAGCAGCAGCAGCAGCAGCAGCAGTTCAACGTCTGTTTTACATGCTAGCATGTGTTGGACTATAAACAGTTTTTCAAAGACAAACGTAAAGCACGTTACAGAAACATGCAACAGGGCACACAATATGATATACAAAAGGGCAGAACCACAAACGTAATTGCTAAAGAGAAAAGACATTAAAGTCCCAATACAATCAGAAAGACATGTTGCCGAGGTCGGGGATCGAGAAAATATGATTGTGCAATAAGTAAATGTTACTTAATTGTAGTGTTTTGAGAGTCTATGCAACTACTATCAGAAGAGACGCCTGACAGACACAGTGTTAGAGTTAGTAAAGGTCATCAAAAATGGCCAGTCGGTTGGACCATGTCTGATTGCTTTGAAAGACCAGCCAGAAGAGAGAAAGAAAGAGAGAGAGAGAGAGAGAGAGAGAGAGAGAGAGACTTGTTCTGAATTCTGCGTATGCCTGGAACAAATTTTTGAAATGTCCGAATAGGATAGCACATTCCTCAAATGGTGGCCAGAATAATTCAAGAGCGATAACTCAGATAACTCTAAGCCAACCTTACAGCATTTTCGTCAGTTTGTAACGCTTAAGTTTGCAACAGTATTTCGTCGGTCTGTCCTGACAGATCAAAGAAAATGCAATTTCCAACTTTAACATAGTTTGAAATAGCATTTTCTTGATTAAAAGTGCATCTTGGGCGAATCTTCAGTCGATATTTCTTGGTTTGCTTTCACACAATTTAAGCAAAGCCAAATGAATAAATGCAAAAATTTAACCAATTTCTTGCACTCAAGTCAAAACGGCCGATTTCAGCTTAATTCAACTTTACACAATAGACGCGCTACTATCTATTTTTATATACCGCTTATCTATATACGATATCAGTTGTAAGGTTAACTAATTTACATATTGGTTTTGAAAAATGACATTTTATTAATAAACTATTATTTGTTATAGTTTTTTAATTCAATATTTAAAAAAAAAAATATAACAAATAGTTCTGTTTCGCAATATTGTTTTATTTCCTGAACAAATATTTGGCCTTTGTATTCAAATGTTCGTTTCGGGTTCGAGTCCCCCTTCTCCACCGACTCGATTTTCACCAAGTTACGATTTATTTCTAAATTGCAAATGAAAAGGCAAATTGATTTCTTCTTTCTTTTTCTTTCTTTACTGTCACAAAACATAACTAAATTTGTATCGAAATTACCAAAATGTTAATGTTTATCTATATGAATGAATGAGAAAGATTTTTTTTCGTGTTTACAACAAAGTTATGAATGAAATGTTTATTATTTTAAATTAATGTTTTAAGTATTTCAAGTAGGAAACTTTGCGAAGAAATAGCGAGCCAGCAAAGCCTGTTAGTAATGGAATTCATCTGCCGTAAAAAAATTGTTTTAACTTAATTTGATTCATTTTTTTTTTCTTTAAAGTTTGCTTGAATTAGAAAAGCAATTAAAAGAAGAATTTTGAGAGCAGAAAGTTTTATAATGGAATGACAGAATGATGGAATTTGTGGAGAGTCAAAGTAACGGATTAATTTATTTTATGTGAAGATAATGGCGAAAAAAGTCTGGCTGATGGCGACTGAATTGGGAAGATTTTGTTTAAAAAATACTGAAACAGATATTCTATCAGTTCGTTTCACTATGAAAATCCTATTTAAAACTTCGGTGTGGCAGACCAAAGAAAATGCTATTTCAAATGTAAGTGTGACAGACCAAAGAAAATGCTATTTCAAATGTAAGTGTGACAGACCAAAGAAAATGCTATTTCAAATGTAAGTGTGACAGACCAAAGAAAATGCTATTTCAAATGTAAGTGTGACAGACCAAAGAAAATGCTATTTCAAATGTAAGTGTGACAGACCAAAGAAAATGCTATTTCAAATGTAAGTGTGACAGACCAAAGAAAATGCTATTTCAAATGTAAGTGTGACAGACCAAAGAAAATGCTATTTCAAATGTAAGTGTGACAGACCAAAGAAAATGCTATTTCAAATGTAAGTGTGACAGACCAAATAACATGCAACTTAGTATTTTTTTAAACAAAATCTTCGCAACTGTGTCACTATCAGCCAGACATTTTTCGCTCTTATCTCCACATAAAAAAAAATTAATCCTTCACTTTGACTCTCTACACAAATTTCATCATTCCCTCATTCGGTCATGTGAGTAAAAAGGACGCACACATATCCGAGGCAATGGCTGAATCCGTAGAAAGTGACCTCCAGTCTATAGTGGAATGGGTTCATAAATGGATGGTAACATTTAATGCTGCTAAGACAAATATCCTTTCCTTCAACAACTACAAGAAACCTCTTCAACCACCAATTGCCATGGCAAATAACACTCTACCTGAGAGTCCAACATTTATACTCCTCGGCCTAATATTCACAGGTAACACATACATAGAACACATTGCCAAGGCTGCTGCAAAGAAAATGGGCTCCCTCTACCGTGCTAGAAAACTTCTCACACCTGACAGTATCATATATATCTACAAAGCCACCATCCGCCCATGCATTGAGTATTGTCATCACATCTGGGCTGGTAGACTGCCTACTAGTCTCTCCCTCTTAGACAAGGTCTAAAAAATAGTATCTAATCTAATAAATCCCTCACTGTCCACCAAGCTTCACCCCCTGTCCGATCGCAGCAATGTTGCATCCTTGTGCTTGCTTTACAAGTACTTCAATGGAATGTGCTCCGATGAACGTGCTGCTCTGGTGCCCCCTCAACGTAAATACACTTGACCAACCCGACAATCAGCTAGATTCCATCCATTCACTGTAGAGGTCCCCAGATGCCGGAGAGCCTTCTACTCTCATAGCTTATTTCCTCAAGCTGCCGGCCTTTGGAACTCCTTCCCTGCTCCCTGTTTCCCCGACTGTACTGACATGCAGAAATTTAAAACTAAAGTGAACAAGCATCTCGCTGCACAGCTCCTAATTTCGGATGACCCCCTAAACTTTTACCCTAATTCCCAGTAGCCCCTTACGTCTACAGTGGCAACTTGCCTTGTTTGGGGTAAACTAAGTTAAACCAAACTTCATTAATACGTGTTACAGACAAAATAAACTGTTATTTCATACTTATGTCCGACAGGCCAAAGAAAATCTTGTTTGGCAAACAGTGGTGTGCAGAGGTCTGGTGATGAACAAAGCCAACCTCTTGATTGTATGCCCTAAAGACTCAAGTATAAGTCCTAGTACTTAGAAATATTGTTAGAAAGGGAGATAGTTTGAATATGATGCCCCTCCAATTTTGATGCCTGGGGCCACTGCCCATTCGCCATCTTCCCATTGCCTGTTCACCACCGGTGGCAGACGAAAGAAAATGTTGCATGAGACTTAAGTGTGTCAGACCAATGAGAATCCTATTTTAAAATAAAGTGTGGCAGACCAAACAAAAATGTGATTTCAAACTAAAGTATAAAAAGCCAAACAAAATGCTGTTTAAAACTTAAACATAACACCCCAAAGAAATTACAATTTAACGCTTAAATGGAACAGACCAAACAAAATAATATTTCTTACTTAAGTGTTACAGACCAAACAAAATGATATTTCTTACTTAAGTGTTACGGACCAAAGAAAATGATATTTCTTACTTAAGTGTGACAGACCAAACAAAATGATATTTCTTACTTAAGTGTGACAGACCAAACAAAATGATATTTCTTACTTAAGTGTGACAGACCAAACAAAAAAATATTTCATACTTAAGTGTTACGGACCAAAGAAAATGATATTTCTTACTTAAGTGTTACGAACCAAACAAAATGATATTTCTTACTTAAGTGTGACAGACCAAACAAAATGATATTTCTTACTTAAGTGTTACGGACCAAACAAAAAAATATTTCTTACTTAAGTGTTACGGACCAAACAAAATGATATTTCTTACTTAAGTGTGACAGACCAAACAAAATAATATTTCTTAAGTGTTACAGACCAAACAAAATAATATTTCTTACTTAAGTGTGACAGACCAAACAAAATAATATTTCTTAAGTGTTACGGACCAAACAAAATAATATTTCTTACTTAAGTGTGACAGACCAAACAAAATAATATTTCTTAAGTGTTACAGACCAAACAAAATAATATTTCTTACTTAAGTGTGACAGACCAAACAAAATAATATTTCTTAAGTGTTACAGACCAAACAAAATAATATTTCTTACTTAAGTGTGACAGACACAATTATATAATACTTCTTACTTAAGTGTGACAGACCAAACAAAATAATATTTCTTACTTAGGTGTGACAGACCAAACAAAATAATATTTCTTACTTAAGTGTGACAGACCAAATAATATAATATTTCGTACTTAAGTGAAACAGACCAAACAAAATGATATTTCTTACTTAAGTGTGACAGACCAAAGAGAATAATATTTCTTACTTAAGTGTGACAGACCAAACAAAATAATATTTCTTACTTAAGTGTGACAGACCAAAGAGAATAATATTTCTTACTTAAGTGTGACAGAACAAACAAAATAATATTTCTTACTTAAGTGTGACAGACCAAACAAAATAATATTTCTTACTTAAGTGTGACAGACAAAACAAAATGATATTTCTTACTTAAGTGTGACAGAACAAACAAAATAATATTTCTTACTTAAGTGTGACAGACCAAACAAACATAATATATTCTTTACTTAAGTGTGACAGACAAAACAAAATGATATTTCTTACTTAAGTGTGACAGAACAAACAAAATAATATTAGTTACTTAAGTGTGACAGACCAAACAAAATGATATTTCTTACTTAAGTGTGACAGACCAAACAAAATGATATTTCTTACTTAAGTGTGACAGACCAAAGAGAATAATATTTCTTACTTAAGTGTGACAGACCACACAAAATAATATTTCTTACTTAAGTGTGACAGACAAAACAAAATAATATTTCTTACTTAAGTGTGACAGACCAAACAAAATGATATTTATTACTTAAGTGTGACAGACCAAACAAAATAATATTTCTTACTTAAGTGTGACAGACAAAACAAAATAATATTTCTTACTTAAGTGTGACAGAACAAACAAAATAATATTTCTTACTTAAGTGTGACAGACCAAACAAAATAATATTTCGTACTTAAGTGTGACAGACCAAAAGAAAATAATATTTCTTACTTAAGTGTGACAGACCAAATAATATAATATTTCGTACTTAAGTGTGACAGACCAAAAGAAATGCTTGTTAAACTTTAAGTGTGGCAGATAACATAGATGCAATTTCAACCTGAATTGCAACAAAGAAAATGTGATTTCAAACTTAAGCTGCACAGACTAAAGAAAATATTGGTTAAAACCTAAACGTGGCAGACCAAAAGGAATTCAATTTGAAACTGAAGTGTTACAGACCAAAGAGAATATTATTTAAAAACTAACATAGAAAAGCCTTTCAAATAAAGATGAAGAACCCCAAAAATCTGATTTAACTATTTAAGAGAGGGAAAGAGAGAGACAGAGGGGGGGGGGAGAAAAGGGAGATAGATAAATGGATAGATAGATAGATAGATAGATAGAGAGAGAGAGAGAGAGAGAGAGAGAGAGAGAGAGAGAGAGAGAGAGAGAGAGAGAGAGAGAGAGAGAGAGAACACGGAAGTGTCATGTATGTTAAGGTGGGGTTGAGGGAGTATATACCTATAAGAAAACAAATAAATAAGAAACTGAGATAGCACATTTTTCTCATTGGCAATGCCGCTTATATATCAAAACTTTTATTTTTACAATCGTTCAGCTTAATAAATGATATTCCCCCAGGTAAGAATTATATATATATATATATATATATATATATATATATATATATATATATATATATATATATATAAACTTTTGTAAAGTAGGTGTGAAATATGAGGTAAATAATCGTTTGGTTATACAGTCGTGTTTCCTTATCTGCCTTTGCAGATGCTCATGAAGGAATGTGGAAATTCCACGGTAAATAAAACATGCAATTTACATGAACCGGCATATTTTGACATTTCAACCTGCCTGATCGGGTGTTTTCGGCATTGCTTTACCCTTCTATCCCCTGCTTGATTCTTTTGGGAATCAGGTACTCACAGGAGGGACCACGTTAAGGTTATAAACATCCATAGTGAAAATAGTGCTATCGATCCGACATGACACATGCCAAATTGTCAGTACGTTCATGGTTAATTAAAAAATAAAATAGATTCTTCTTTTTATTATTATTTGTACTCACTAGGAGTTCTCACACAGATCATCGTCAGTGATTGCTCACCGACAACAACCAGTGGTATTTCCTGGAGTCTGAGTGACAACAAGCCTCCCCAGATTTCGAGTATTCATCACCTCTTTTCGATAACGATGCAGTATCGCAACAGCCGCTTACCATTGATTTCTCGCTGGAAAGGACGATTATTATTATTATTATTATTATTAATAATATTATAAACTTTTAATTACTTTAAATATAATACTAGTAGACTCAACTCCTCGTGACCCGTTGGACCAACGTTGGTACATTGTACATTAGTGTACATATTTAATCCTCTTAACTGATTGCGAAGGTAAATATATATTCTAAAAGTATATTTATTGGTCGTTTATGTATAAAAAAATTGCATAACTATTTACAAAACATTCTAGTTTGTTACAATATTTTATAAACGTTTCACAAGAAAAATTTTAATTTATTGTTGACTTTGGTCTAATAAAAAATTACGTTTTTTGCATTTTATCTTTGGCATTAGTTTGGTCCAGTTTTGTGGTTAGGGTGATCCTGTGATACTATGGACTACCTTCTCCCCAGCCAAGATCCTGAAAAATGAGAGGAAATGATTCACAAAGGCGCACAAAAGCAGTAGGATTAATAGTCGGAAATAGGATGGGTAGTCAGCTAGAAGTTGTTGAGAGGTCTAAGAGGTGACTAAGACAAAAAGCCGAACTTAGGATTTCCGGTTAAAACAAATGTATTTAGGAGTCAGAGTTGTTTATGACAGTTTTTTTAGTTTATGACAGTTTTTTAATTTATGAGTTTTTTAGTTTATGACAGTTTTTTAGTTTATGACAGTTTTTTTAGTTTATAACAGTTTTTTTTAATTTATGACAGTTTTTAAATTTATAACAGTTTTTTAGTTTATGACAGTTTTTTGATTTATAACAGTTTTTTAGTTTATGACAATTTTTTAATTTATGACAGTTTTTTAGTTTATGACAGTTTTTTAAAAACTTATGACAGTTTTTTTTAGTTTATGACTGTTTTTTTAATTTATGACAGTTTTTTAGTTTATGACAGTTTTTATTTTATTTATGACAGTTTTGTAGTTTATGACAGTGTGCCTTAGTTTAGCAGGAGTTGGCGGCTCAGAGAGGACACTCTCAGATTGGAGTTTAAATTGGATGAGAGCAGCTCGGAGTAGCCGAGTATGTGATGAGATGAGCTGACGCACGACGACGAATGATGTCTCGACAGACAAATTATCTCAGTTGGGTCCTATCCGATATACTGGAACTTAACTAAGACAGTTTCGACAGTTCGCGACGGTGTCACACACACTCAGAGTACAACTAACTTGGGCACAATGTGTCTGAGTTTGTGTTTTCTCTTGTGAGTCTGCGTTGCTTTTATTTTTCTATATTTGTAAACCAATGCTTGTGCCCTCGGCGATCGTCAGTGGAATAGACAACATGGTCAAGCCACAAGATGAAGAAAGAAGAAAACCACAGTACACAGTCGGCAGCGATTGTCGAGGGCCCATATGGTTCTACAATCCTACTACACCAAAACATCCTTTTGGGGAGTTATTTTACCTTCTCTTGAAGTTATATTTTTTATTTTTTGAGATTCACCTCTAAGTTTTTTTGTAAAAGTTATTTTTCTTTTTTAAGTCGACTTCCATCGTTCCAAAAAGTAAGCTTCCTTTTACTTTTCTCTTCAGTAACTCTAATCAGCATTTCTTCGGAGTTATCCAATCAGCATTGGGACATGAAGCCTATTATAAATAAATTGAAGGTCGTAATGTGGGCTATATTTAGCTTAATTTAGTTTTAAGCAAAGAGAGTAAAGAGGGAGTGGAGGCTCTTTGTGAAAATTCAGAAATTTTCGACTTTTGCGAAATTTTAACAATAATTAATAAATATTCCCCAAATTTCAGTTTCTTTGGAGTATAATATGGGCACAATCTCCCATTTGAAAATTCAAATATTCCAAATTAAGCAAGATTCCCTAAATTTCAATTTCTTCTTATTAAGCCTTAAATTTTAGACAGTTTATAGAATACAAAATCATGTAATGGATTTTGATCAAAATTGGAGTAAAGATTCTAGTTTTAGTATCATTATATCTTGATAATCTTTGTAAGGGAACATAAAAGTGTGCAAAACTGTTCTGTTCAGGGAATAAATTTTACTTGCCCTGGAGCGGGTATTTCTCTCTCTCTCTCTCTCTCTCTATATATATATATATATATATATATATATATATATATATATATAAGTCTCCCAATTCTTTTGTTAATTAAACTTTCCTTCCATATTTTCGGTCCATTTTTCTATTCTTTTAAAATATATAGTTTCATCTGGTATAGAAAATATTTCATAATGTTTCTTCTGTATTGATTTTTTATTTTTTGTTGGTAGGAATTGTTAAGGTTATCCACAGACATTCACTGGTCCATTTATTTCACACCTTAAGCAGTCATCATGTCTTCTCACCCTTTGAGAAGGGGTTAGTTTATTGCTAATCGCCTGATGCACCCCTACCGGGGAATGCCGACGGGGCTGCCCAGGCAATTTTTAAATGGCCAGAGAGCTCAAATTCTCGAGCGCTGGTTTTTTCCCACTTTCCCGATTTTGTGTCACATCTTACCTTGTGGGAGGAAGATAAATAGAAGCAGTCATCATGTCTGCCTTAAATAGTCCCCACTTCCTGTATAATAATTCAAGGGAAATAACTCATCTGACATTAACAATCTCTCTCTCATCAATTATGCATTATATTTTTCCTATTTTCCAACGTTTAAAATAAATAAATGTGCTTCCTGAAACATTTTCATTTGAAAGTTGCACTTGATTATCCATCCTTTGAAAGTGCATCTACCAATTGTTCATAGCAACGACACTTCATTTCTTTCTATCATTTCCCAAACAATAGACATTTCAACAGGTAGTCTAATATCTTTTATTACTGTAATTGTTTTTGATGCATCAAACAAACATTCGTCTTTTTTTATTGAAATGATTTATTTAATCTTTCAGAATTACAAAAATGAAGATACAGATTTTTCCAACAACTAAAATAATATAAAACAAATGAAACAAAGTAGCAAATAAAGCGTATAAGATTATCCCTTTATCCGATTAACACCCGACAAAATGTAACATCCACTTAAAAAATAAATTATTTAAATTTTAAAAATTTATTTATTTATTTTTATAAATTGTCAATAAAGCAGAGTCATTTTTTTTTTTACTAATGGGTCACCTCTTATCAAAGCCCAAAGACCACTCGAGGGGTGAATGAGTTTGTCAGGTGGACGGTGAGACAACAACTGTGATGATTAGTAACGATGGTTATAACTGGTCAGAATTTGATTATATAAGAGGACGGTTCAATAAGAATTTGTTTACATTAAACTTGAAAACTACCATGTTGTAGTCGGCTGGGAAGCAGCCCCATAGTATTGTGTTCCACAGGCGGGTAGTTCTAGGGAAGAAACTTTGCTCATGAAAGTTTCGTTTAGTTTTAGGTACACAGAGGGAGAAATGGAAAATTATTGATAGTGGCTGTAGCTAGACGAGTTTTTGTTGTGAATGTTTTACAGGAGAGAACCATAGATTGAAGCTCAGCTCGACACCTACTATGAAAATAACGATAGAGCAGAGAAAGGCTAGCACTGTCTCTTCTGTGAGAGATATATTTTAGATGTTGGGCAAGAAAGATGGCTGAAAAGACATTAGCTGTCTTAATTTAGTGTTTAATAATAGATTTTCCAATAATTGCTAGAAGAACTCAAAATAATTATGAACATTGAAAAATTTCTACCAATAAAAAGAAAGTGCTTCACATCTCGTGATATTCTAGATCCATCACCCAAGGCTAAGAAAACTCAGGTTTGATGTCTTTCTATCTATCTGAGAAGGCTGAAGCATAGTCATCTTGATAGGAAAGATCAGCTTCCATTCGAATGGCATCCTCCTCCGGAGGAGGAGTTTCTGTTATCTCCAGTAAGTGGATGAGAGAGTCACTCATCCACTTACTGAAGTCAGCATATCTGCCTTAAATAGTCTCCACTTCAAAAGTAACTCAACTGTCATCTGATATTAACAGTATTACAGACTTCATCTTCAATGAAAACATCAGTTTTATGGGTGATAACCTTGAACTTGTGCTTGGATTTGGAATTACTCCATATATTCTTAAATTGAAGTACATCTTCCATGAAATCCTTTACATCTGACTTTTTAGGGCTCACTTAAAAGTATCCACAAATCTCTCTGCTTGGTCATTTGATTGTGGTTGATAAGTTATTTGTACAATTCAGAACATTTTTTTCTTGTAAAGTGTGTCCTAATCTTTTTGATTGAAGAAATTTAATTCAGAAATCAAAATTGAACCAAATTGTACCCAAAATTTGAAGTTAATTTTCCATATGAATTCCATTTTTATAATCAAAGTTCAACAGGAATGGTTGGTGATCAGTTTGAAGAGTAAACTTCTTTCATGATTAAATCTGTGAATCTTTTTTACAGCGAAAATTATTTTTAACATTTAGGAGGGGGGGAGGTATTGTAGTGCATTAAACTTAAATCAGATGTTAAGATTTTCTTTTTATTTCTTCAAAATCTTTTTGACATTCTGTGATACAATTCTATTTTTCGTCTTTTCTTAGTAATTTAAGGGAGCCCTTAACATGTGCATGTTTGGAATACAATTTCCATTATCGTTTGTTAAACCTAAAAATGCCTGCTAGTCTAATATATAAAGGAAAGTCAGTCTCTTCTCAATTTTTCTCATCAAAAGCTTTCTTCCTACAAAATCAATATTTGATTCTGGATTATCAGTTCTTTTTTGGGGGATAGTTGCAGCATGTTGTTAACAACAATAAAATGTAATTTGATTTAATACCTTCCAGAAAATACTTTAATCGGGTTGGAATTATTTTCATATGGACGCCATCTTAGAAAAAAAAGGTGCATAACTCTATATTCATCAATACAGAGTTACTTCCCTTTATTTGCAACCAAAAAATAATATTATTGAACAAAAGAAAATCCGGCATATTTAAAAAAAGAAAAGAAGCAAAACAAATTGCAAGTAAGAACACTACCAGGCAACGCCGGATAGGGATAGCTAGCTTTAAAGTTTTTATTTTCATGGGGGAGTGATTGTAAAGAAGTACCTCGAAATACACGGAGATTTTAAGAATTGCCACTCAGAAATGAGACTATTTAAAATATAATAAGACGCTTCTTCCAGGGGGGGGGGTGATTGTAAAAAAGTGCCAAATTCCTCGTTCTACAGAGGAATCTTCATGGAAATGGTTTTATTGCAGAAGACGGAATTCCATCATGTTGTTCTAGAAATTTGGTGGCACCAGTGTATATTTGTTTAGCTAGCAATGGCAGCGGTTGAAGGGTGGGGAACCGTCATACTAAGAGATGCTTGCAGATATCTACAATAGAACTATTACATTAGGGCGAGGTTGCATAAGGGAACGGTAAGGAGATTCAAGATTTTCAAGCGTTATGCAATCTGTTAAACTGTTGTAGCTATTCTTTTTTTTTTTTAAATTTGGAGAAAAATTCCTCACTATCATCTTTTATATAATGCTAGAAGAATAATCGTCCATAGATGGGTTCATGTTATGTTAATGTGATTAATATTCTAGTGACTTACCTGAACATACAAGGCCACACTGCCAGACATGCTTTTATTTTAAGGCTTAAAAAGTACTATATACCTAATTGAACACTGGTAGTGTATATAAGGCTATGAATTTTGTCAGTGCATTCGTGTGACTTTTATTGTGGTCAAAATAAAAACAAAGACACACTAGAGAATGAGAAAGTAATGAGGAGAGAGGAAGAAGAAAGGCTGTGTGTGTGAGAGAGAGAGAGAGAGATAGGGATAGAGAAAGAGTGCAGTAGGTGTTAGACGGTGAGAAGGAAGAGAGTGTATCCCTTGAAAAATCCACATCGTTTTCTTTTGAATATGTACAGTTAATAAATAATGATAAGCCTAACCATTGGATCAGTGCTTATCACAGGTTGTTTTTTAACATTTTCTAACTCCAGATCTCCAGTTCTACAAGCATATCGAAAAATGGTTAAAAACAAGATTCTTCATTTAAATGTTTACAATACAGGGTGTTTAATAACTCAAAAACTATTAGGAGTTGAAAAATGAAATTGGTACCGTTGGAAAGGTTAAAGTTTCAAGTTTTGTGGGGAATCTTCAAAGTTGCTCAATATGAGCACCATTCGTCACACGGCAGACATCTAGTCGATAGTCCATTTCCTGCCAAACGCGTTCCAGCATCTTGACGTCAATGGTTCCCACAACTGCCGTTACTCGAGCCTTTAGTTCGTCAATATCTCTTGGAAGGGGCGGCACATAGACTTGTTGCTTGACAAAGCCCCAAAGGAAAAAGTCACACGGGGTAAGATCTGGAGACCTAGGAGGCCAGGGCATGAGAACGTCACCACCTCGCCCAGATCTCCCAATCCATCTACCAGGCAGCCTTGTGTTAAGAAACTGCCTTACTCTAAGACTCCAGTGTGGTGGTGCACCATCTTGTTGAAAAATGAAGTCATCAGATTCTGCTTGTTCCAACTGAGCCATTAACCAGTCTTCCAGCATGTTGAGATAGGATTCACCAGTGATAGTTGCCTCTTCAAAGAAGAACGGTCCATAGACACCTTTCTTGGAAATTGCACAAAACACGTTCACTTTTGGTGAATCTCGCTCGTGCTCAAGAAGTTCATGAGGATTCTCAGTACCCCATATGCGAGTGTTATGCTTGTTAACTTTGCCATTCAGATGGAAGGTCGCCTCATCGCTAAAAATAAGCCGGTCATCAAAGCCGTTATCTTCCAACTTCTCTTGCATTGCAATGCAAAAGTCACGGCGAAGTGGCTTATCAGTGTCCTTCAACTTTTGGACCAACTTGAGCTTGTAAGGTACCATTTGCAGTCGTTTCCTTAAGACACGCCAGACAGTTGCTGGAGCAAGCTGAAGTTCCCTGCTGGCTCTTCTCACTGATTTACGGGGGCTCCGCTAAAAGGCTGTCCGAACTTGCTCAACTGCATCTTCTGAAGTTGAAGGGCGACCTGTTCGCTTACTTGGGCACAAACACCCATCTTTCACAAATTTAGCATGCCATCTGACAATGGATTTCCTTTCAGGGCTTCTTTTTTAAATTTCCTGCGAAATGCACGCTGAACACATGTCCACGATTCAGTCTTTGCAAATTGGAGGACGCAAAATGCCTTGTCTTGTTTAGAGAACGCCATTACTGCACCTGGAAAGATAACACGAAAATCATTAGTATGACCAAAAACTTGATTAAGCAAGCTTTAAAATGGCACCAGTTTCATTTTTCTACCTGGAATAGTTCATGAGATATACGCATTTGTATATTTACTTTTGAACAGATTGTTATGCAACATGACAGCATGACTTGAAAGACACTGTTCTTTTATCTGATGTTGGTATTTGGATTAAAAATAATATTGTTATTGAACAAATTATTTGAGTTATTGTCAAAAGCGGCCATTTTTTCAAAAGCGGACGTTTTGGAAGAAATGATTTTGTTTAATTGATGCACACGGAAAAGAATAGTGTGCGAAAACGAAGCCACATATGTAGGTTACACTGACCAACAAGAATTAAGTTAGATGGCATTTTGTAAACACGACTAAAAATATAGACAAAACCGAGGGAACTGAGACTGCTTGCAGAGGTATATGAGAAAATATGCCCCCCCTCTCCCCCCAAAAAAACACGGAGACACCAACATTGTTTGGTCCCACAGACTGGCTCTGAGAGGATGAAAAGACTGAGGTGGGCTAACACCATCCAGATATCCATTGGAAGAGTACTAGAATCCCAAGGAGGATTATTATCACTCAAATTCCACAGAGAACCACCAATGAGAATTCTAATTGAATTACAAGGGTGGTGGTGGTGGTGGCGGTGGTGGTGATGATGATGATGATGATGATGATGATGATGATGATGATGATGATTAAAGAAGCAGAGAGTACTAGAAACCTGGAGAAAATGTTAAATAATGAAGGCTCGAGAATGTTGGATTGGTCGAAAGTGATGAGCTGGGAATGATTGATGGCTGTGGGGTCAGAAATATGATCTCAGTGAATAATCGGAAGTTAAAGATCTGATGTGACTTCCTCCAAAGGGCATTGTGGCTTCTAGTTCCTGTCAGCTTTCAAAGTGAGTAGATATATAAAACAATTGCTTGTCCCAGCCCTTTATTTTATAACAAGTGTGTGGGGGAGGACGAGTCATGAATTGAGTCCTGTACCTTAGTCTCTCTCTCTCAGCCAAAAGTGTATAACTGTATATTTCTCTCTCTCTCTGCTTTCTGTAAATCTTGTCTGAATATGTTTCTCACGCGAATAAAAGCCTCGATCCCAAAAAAAAAAGATCGAGTTCTGTGATTTGATCAAAAATTAAGATAGCACGACACGTGGTTTCCAGCTACAAAAGTATATAAAGAGACGCCACCATTTAACAAAAACTTCTAGTGAGTAGTAAAAAAAAATAATAATCCAAATAAACCAACACAGATAACCAAATAATGCTGACCAATAACAGATAAACACTGTCATCATCATCATCATCATCATCATCATCATCATCATCATCATCATCATCATCATCATCATCATCATCATCATCATCGGTTTTGATAAACACTGTGTAAAGACAACTAAAAACACGGAAGGAACATTACACATTACTCAAATTACCAGAGTAGATAAGAAAAATCACGCAAACTGATATTCTCATAATCCCCCCCCCCCGCACACACAAAAACAGATATGGTGGCATCGGCATCTGTTGGTGCCACACAAAATAGTTGTGAAACTAATGGTAAACAGCTGTTACAAGAATGCAAAGTGGTTTTGCAACAGTTAGAGAAAGCAGCAGAGTACTGTAAATCTAAAGAGACTTGCTGTCACTTAGACTCCTGGGAACACCACCTGTTGTTTCCAGTGTGCGATCACTGATAATGACGCGTGTGAAAACTCTTAGTGAGTAAATAATAATAATAATAACGATAATTATGTATCCCTGGACCCTTTAATACACTGGACAAAAGAAGAGCTCACGTACATGGATCAAAGAATCAGGAAACTAATAACCATTATAACAACTAGCAAAAATATGCGACCGGAGGGAGTATATTTTTGCTAGTTGTTTTAAGTTACATATTAATTAAATTACATTTTAAACTAAGTAAAAGGTAACCGCAGGGAAAGTGTTTAGAAAACAAAATTATAAATTCTCTTCGATAAATAGAAGGAAGTTGTTAACTGGAAGTTATTTTATTGTTTCAGAAGACGGCGTAACAAAATTTATATTTGGTAGACCTATAGATGACCCACCCTCCAGTCTAAAATCTTGAATTTAATGGGACAAAAATAAATTTAAATAAATAATCAGATATTTAATCTGATAAACTATAATTTTTAATGTTTTAATAATATACATGAAGGAACCATTTATCATTCTGGAATTTAAGACATGTAAGTTTGCACTTAAGGATAATTCTGCGAGCCTATAGTTTACATTAGTTAGCATTTTAAACTAAATGCATTTTCGTATTAAACTTTTATATGAATTTCAAGTTTTTCGAATTCATTATTTTTTAAATTAAACAATTTGATTCGATAAATTTTTGCTTTAAAACATAATTTCTACTAAGATTAAAAAAAACAAAGAAAACAAAACGTTTTAATAAAAAAAATCAAAGTAAATATATCATTTTTGAGCGATTCGTACGATAAATCTCAGAGAATGTGTTGTTTACATGTTATTAATCAAATAACACACCCCTGCCTTGTGTCCATCTCTCTCTCTCTCT
Source organism: Sepiola atlantica (assembly GCA_963556195.1). Taxonomy (NCBI): domain Eukaryota; kingdom Metazoa; phylum Mollusca; class Cephalopoda; order Sepiida; family Sepiolidae; genus Sepiola; species Sepiola atlantica. The sequence goes on from OY744519.1 coordinate 165,295,416, forward strand.
CTCTCTCTCTCTCTCTCTCTCTCTCTCTCTCTGTATATATATATATATCTATATATATATATATATACAGGGCTTTACGCGCTCCACTACTTTTGGAGCTGCTCCCGCTCCTGCTCTAACACCCAAAATTGGAGCTGGCTCCTCTCACGCTCCCTATTTTCAAAAAAGGAGCGGCTCTTTTTCAGCGCTCCATAATAAAATATGCCTTCTTTCATAAACGTTTTATTCTGGCAATGAGTGGTCGAAGGATAGAGGTGGGCGTCAAAGGATCTCGTCAATATGGGTTGAGATGTCACTTTAAGTGTAAGACCGTAAGATAATATTTGACAAAATCTCACTAATATTTTGAGAGTTATAGGAGAACATGTCGGACAAAGTATAGGATTATACGTAAATTTTTGTTTCCTGGGGTATAAAATAGAAATAGAAAAATCCCTGAAGTATTTTAAAACAATTTTAATTTTCATTACATTAACAACCTATTTTTTCAGGAAAGGAAAATTTGTTTTAAGTAAATGAAGTTTTACTTTTAAACATTATTAGTGATTATTTTCTTTTTAAAGAAAACATTTCTCTGTGAGAGGAGAGACAGCCAGGGCAACATTAATCGTCGTACTGTTGTTTAATATTTGTTTGCTTTACGAACGTAACTATATTGTATAATGTCTATTATTATTTACAACAGAGAAACGCGCAAGTACTTTCAAACAAATCGATTTATTCATTTTCTTTTCAATAGTACAATTTGGAGCGAAAAAAAAACCCAATAAAGTTTATTTTTTAAAGATTGAATTAAAAACATATTTCTCATAAGTTGGCCAAAAAATATCAATAAATTGTCAATAAACAATTTAGAGATCCATTTAATGTCTTAACATTTCATACAAAATATTTGGCATTTACTTTTTAAAGTGTTTAGAATCTAACTTTAATTCCAGGTTTTAATCGCTGGCGGCCATGTTGGTTTTTATTGGTTTTTCCTTGGACTAAAGACGACGGGTATAAATGTGGCATAAAAGTTCAATTTGATATATGCTAAAAAATAAATTAGAATTTTTTGTCAGGACAAACTGTACCATTTCACCCCAAAATCAATTTTATCGAACATTTGGGTGAATACCGAGCGAAATGGGTGAGAAAATCCAACGGCCCCTATAGTATAATTGAACCTAAAATTCTTTATTTAAAAACACGAATTAAAAGAAAAATTGGCTTATTTATTCAATCTGCAATAAAAAAAAAAGTTCAAATCTATAAGAAAATAACTACAAAGACATCTATAGATTCACTGGCGCATTTAAAGACATTTGATGCCAAATTTCTTAAGAACACTGTCCTATCAAAAATGTAACACATAGATGTGAAAAACCCCGGAAAAGTTCAGTTTCTGTTTCCATGTGTAACTCTCTCGTTCTTTCTCCCTCTCTCTCACTTCCTCTCCCTCTTCCTCTCTCTCTCACTTCCTCTCCCTCTTCCTCTCTCTCTCACTCTCTCACTCCCTCTCTCACTCATTGACTCCACCCACTTACAGGTTAATTGGCGACGCCGCGTCTCATTCATCACGCTGTCCTTTTTTATGCATGAGAGAGAGAAAGAGAGAGAGAGAGAGATTTTAACTTTTATTTATTTATTTTTTGTCCCTCTCACAGCCAGAAAAGTTCCGTGACAATATTTATTTTTAAACATGATGAAATTAAAAGATAAGAGAATGATTATATATATATATATATATATATATATATATATATATATATATATATATATATATATATATATGTTGTGAACAGTTAAAAACTCAGCTAACATCATTTTTCATTTTTTTTTCTTAAATAAAACAATATTTGAAATAAACCAAATATTTGAAGCTAACCTAAAAAAATATTTTTAAAAATTTCATTTTTTTCTTTAATCAGACATTTTTTCGACCATCGTGGGTGGCTAATAATAGAAATAAATATTGCAATTAAACGTAAAATTAACTTTTATTCCTCAGTTTTTTTTCTTTCGAAAGTATCCGTTAAACTGGATAAACACCAAAAGAATATAAACTTTAAATAAACCTTTTTAAAAAAAATAATGCACCGAACAGCAAAGACGTCAAAAAACAAAAAAAAACACTCAGTTAATCATGACAGACTGACAAAATGTTATGACAAAGTTATTAAGACTAAGCCTCCATTTCTTTGCGCATAAAGATACATTTGCGTGATTATTGAAGTTGGACAATTTGTTTATTAAATAAATAAAAAGTATCATGTGAAAATAGCAACATTCTACAGTTAAATTTTATTAGAGATTTTTTCTTGGTATTATTGTTGATGACGGACCCTCATCTAAATCACGCCCACTCTCCAAAAAATTTAGATTAAACGTTTGGGTTAGGCCATTAAGTATTTGAAAAACCTTGGTATGAAAAAATTAACAAAGATTTTAGAATCTAGATACACGGGGCATAATAAATAGTTTAGAAAGGGGGAAAGAATGAGTGATTGACTCTCTGTCTGTCTGTCTGTCTGTCTGTCTGTCTGTCTGTCTGTCTGTGTGTCTGCCACCAGTTTATTTAATGCCTCTAAATTAAAGAAAATACAACAAACGAGTAATCATTTTATTTATAAATATTAAATCAAAAAATACTTAAGCAAAGAATAATACTATAATAATACACAAGTCAGTAATCTGCATTCGTTAAATGATTATACATTTAAAAAATACAACGAACATAAATAAAGAATAATGTTTATATAAATAAAAATTTATGCTATATGTATTATGATGCCCGGAAAACTCGGCAAAGGAAAACTCGGCAAAATAATATAAAAAATGTTCTTCACTGGGGAGGGGGGTAGTCCCGTATTTACAAGTATATCTCCTGTAAAAACGGTTCTAAAATCTATTTTCAATCGATATTTATTCGATAATTGCCGAATTTTCCTGCTTGGCTAAAATTGCCGAGTTTTCCGTTGCCGAATTTTCCGTTGCCGAGTTTTCCTTTGGCGAGTTTTCCTAAATTCCTAGAGTGCTCATTTTCGGAGTTTTTATTCAACAGAAAGATAGCAGTGTACTTTTTAAAAGGGCCTTAGTAATTATCTCAGGTCAGCTAGTAAACATTTTGAATTCTCTCTCTCGCCCCCCCCCTCCCGACCTGCACTCAGATGGTGTCAAAATCGTTCGTACCCCTAACTCAAATGTATTTCAACTTTCTTTAATCTTTCCAAAGAAATAGAACGTTAATATTTTCGCTAAAGTCACTGACTGCAATAAAAACTTTAATGATGCCTTTGATCTGTCCCATCGCTTGATAGCAAGTCGACGGGGTTGGGGAGGGGGGAGGGGGGAACGAAAAAAACAATAAAAAAAGATTGTTAAAAACATCACAATTAAATCGTCTTCCGCCTGAGCCCCCTCCCTCCCTCTACCAGAGATATAATTTTTTTAAATAATTCAGAGTAAACTCTGAGACTTTCTTAACGTTTCCTTTATATTGCTGAATAAAAAACTAATGTTAAAAAATAAATCAAATAATTTTGGAGCGAGGAGCGATGAGCGACAAAACCACCGCTCTTTAGTCCCAAATGGAGTTGCTCCCGCTCAACTCTTGCTGAATATAAAATGAGCCCTCCTCTCCTTCGCTCCAGCAAAAAGGAGCGTGCTCCTCGAGCGTGCTCCTTTTTGGAGGGCTCCGTAAAGCCCTGTATATATATATATATATATATATATATATATATATATCTATCTTTTTCTCTCTAACCTGACGTCATGTTAACACCTGTGGATTTCTTGAAATAGAACTTTTTGTGCGTTCAAAATAGAACGTTATACTTAATAATCAGAGGGTGGGTAACCAAATGTTGGAATGGACGCCGGCTGTTCCATCATATTCTTTTACAATCTAATTTAATTACGTAACTCAATTATATAGATAAAAAAACAAAAAAAACAATGTCTTTAATTAATTCTATTTATAATTTTTATTAAGATTATTATTATCGAGGAAAATATTTTGAATACATCTGGAAATCTTAAAAAAACAATCATGAGTGTATATGTGCGAATATTAATTTATTAGAAGCTTTAAAACAGATTAATTATGTAAATTTGAAAGACGCGTGATGTTTGGGGAAGTTTTGAAATGGTATATATATAGGAACTGAGAAGTAGATATAAAAAGAGAGTGATTAAAACTAATAATATAGTTTCGACTTCAGACAGACAGACAGACGTAATCTCCATTATTAATCGATAATAACACGCAAAGGATGATACTGACCGACTCTATCTAAAAAAAAATGAAGGGGGATGAGAACTGGTAAGTATTGATGATTATGTAAACGATGTAATTAATGGATTTGGAAAATACATTAGACAAAATATAGAGAAGCTGATTACACCGCCAAATACATCACTAAAGTAAACAATACAGAAAGCAACGAAACAGGAAACAAAAAAAGGGAGAAATGAAAAATGGGAAAAGAAGCAGCTACATGGACGATTTATAAAATTGACCAAAGAAATAACATGGATATGACTATGGAAAGGATGCTTCGACAGAGAAATGGAATCGCTACTGACAGCTGCAAAAAACAATGCAATCAGAACGAACTACATAAAAGCCAAGACAGACAAAACCAATGAAAACATTGAATGTACACTCTTTGAACAAAGAGAGGAAACGGTAAATCACATAATAAGTGAATGCAGCAAAACTAACCCAAAAAGAATACAACAACAGACATGATTGTATCGACAAGGCAGTCCACTAGAAACTATGGAAACGTATGCACTTTGAACATGCAGATTATTAGTACAGACATAAACTGGAGCAAGTAGTGAAAAATGAAAATCATAAAATTCTCTGGGTAATATAAACGGACAAACTAATATAAGCAAGCAGACAGGACATTATAATAATAAACAAGAACGAAAAAAACTGCCAAATCGTAGATTTTGCCATCCCATCAGAGCACAAACCTGGAAAAAAGAGGAGGAGAAAATTGGAATCAAAATGAGGATTGACATCATATAATGCATGGCAGCTGAAATATGAAGGAAAATCCTTGAGTGCAGGAACCAACACACATAACCAGGTAATAACAACCAACCACAGGTAAGTTGAAGGGGCTTCTACAGAATTTGAATCGAATCAAACCGACTTTTTCCAAACTAAACCTAAAACTTAGGTTAGGGTTAGGTTAGGATTAGTGTAGGGTTAAGGTTAAGTTTGGTTCAAATACTGTAGAAGTATCAAGTTGAAATAGAAATGAAACAAAATGTAGAAAGAATATTATATGAATCCAACGGAACTGAGAGTGCAAAAACTAAAAAAAATAATTCCCCCCCCATCAAAAAATAATCCCCCCCCTCTCCCTCTCAAAAAAAGACCAAAGAGGGAGAGTGCCGTTCAGAATTCCACTGGAGGGGCACAGAGAGTACTAGAATCCTGAGGAGACTTATTGCCACTCAAATTCCAGAAAAAGCCAAGGGTCATTATCACCGAAAAATCAATGGTAAACAGATGTTGCAATAATGCAAACTGATTTTCAACGGTTATCAAAAGAGGCATAGAAGACTGAAAATCTGGGGATACTTGTTGTCACTCAGACTCCAGACTTTGTTATTGCCAGTAATCAACTAATTATAATAATAATAACTAGACGATTTGTACATGAATGTAAATATTACATAGTTAGAATTTATCTGTGTTTGTGTGATGTTTGTGTGTTCCTTATAGAAAGAAAGGTTACAGAATCTACATAAAATCTAAAAGTGTATTCTTATAAAAAATTTACCGGGGAAGACAATGGAAGTGTTCTCGAATCTCTAAGTGCATCCCTAAGGGGTCTATGAGCGGCATAACCCCCTTAAAACTCTAAATATATCCTATTTTGATAAAATTTATATTATATGTATAAAATTCTCCAGAGAAGACAATGGAAGTGGTTTCGAATCTCTACGTCAGTAGAAAAAGTGAATAACAACACAGATACAAAAACAAATCAAATGAAACTTGTTTTTTTTTTACTATATAAACTCTCACTTATCTCTATCGACCACTGACCGCTTTTTTATACTAAGTACCTAATCACCTCACACGTTGACCATTTTGTCTTAAAAAAACATTTTCCATACCTATTCCTACGCTTCTCTGTGTCTCATTATACATAAAACAGCTGTTTCGATGTTTACGACTCATCAGTGTTGCTAGATGCAGCCAGCGAGTCCATACTGAGATTCGAAAACCCAACTGTGATCATTGTAGTCAGGCATCTTACCCCCACACCAACAAACCATTCACTGATAGTATGGTACACGGATATACGCCCCTTTGTTGGAGCTGGATTTTCCCACATTAACTTCCTGTACATGTCAGCTTAAGCCTCTAACTTAACTTCTAAAAGAAAAATTATCTTTATAGCACATCCACAACCAAATATCGCTACACCCTTTTGAATGTTAGAAACGATGTCATAATTGATTACTTTACCTATCGGTTGGGCCCACAATATTGTCACCCCTACAAAAATATTTGTATGAATATTTATCAACCATAATGGTTGTGGTTAGGTTGAATTACTGCCGATATTCATTCTTTTTACTTTACTTTGTTTAATAGTTTTCTCTTTTATTGGATATTAATTCTTATATTGCACATTCATATTAATTCATTTATTTCAGCATTCAACACCCTCGACTTCCTACCATGAGACAACTTCCTGTACACGTCAGCTTAGCCCTCTAACTTAACTTCTAATAGAAAAATTATCTTTTTAGAACATCCACGACCAAATATCGCCACACTTTTTTGAATATTAGAACTGATGTCATAATTGGTTAGTCTACCTACCGGACGGACCCAAAATATTGTCACCCCTACAAAAATATTGTCACCCCTATCAAAATATTGTCACCCCTATCAAAATATTGTCACCCCTATCAAAATGACACAACAATGGAGACAAAAGTAATGCAGCAAAACAAAGCATAAGTCCTGGATTCAGTTTATTATAGAATAGTAAAACAAAAGGAAAACAATGTGGTATAAGGATGGGCGCCCCTTCGTTGGAGAGGGCAAGTCATTAGGCTGACCTTGTGCCTGACTTGCTCTTGTGAGGAGGCAAGTAAATCAAGACAATGGTGTTGTCACATCGAAATGTTGCTACAGCCGCCATTAACAAGTCTGATCCCGGCTGAGTTGACAGGTGTTTACGCTATTGCCTGCAGTTGAGTACATTCGGAAGGTCAAAAGCCAAACCCAATGAAACCGATGATGAACTTTAAATAATTCCACCAGTGATTGTTGTCATTCTTTCTCTCTGTCTCTTTCATTTGATATGTATTTTTTTTTCTTTCTCTTGTGAACGTTTACTCTTTCTCTTTTATTTTTATCTCTACGAGGGAAAATTCAGCAATTGGTAGTTTACTTCCTCACACAACGGTTGTGTGAGCCAGCTCTTGAGTTTTTTATATGTTTTTTGGAAGCAGAAATAAAGAAATTCTATATTTTTATATAAAATGGCTGTTCACTCATTTTTTCCAAAGTGTTCATTTTCCAGCATGACCTCCCAAATCAGCTCAGCTAATTCATTCTCTGGAGAGAATTAATGACGGCTAACATGCTGAACAAACCAAACCATACAATGGCAGAATCACCCATTCGGATAGCATAAGGCTATTGTAGCTAAGGTTTTTTTACAAGGTGGGCTTAAACGTTATAAGCAATGGTATTACCGCTGTTCAAACCAAGGAATGTAACTATCATATGCTCCCGGGAGGTGGTGGTCAGTGCTAAGGTGATAAGAGGCCTTCCAGAGACACACCAAGATACACTCGCTGGCCAATGGTAGTGTTACAATAGTAGGAGAAATTATAACAAACTATTTTCCTACTCTATTTTTTCTTCCAATCTGGCCTCTCCGTTCTTTCTACGTTACACCCCTCCCTCAACCGGCCCTACCTTTTTATATCCAAATCCAAATTCCAATTCAAAGAAGTCCCTATTTACTTGCCTCTTCAAAAGCACAAAGTTAGACAGATGGTCGGTTTTTAATGTTGGTTTTATAAATGCGTTCTGTAGATAGGGACAAAAAATAAAAAATTGTTTCAGTCTAGAAGGATCTCAGATACTATACTTTGATCCTAGCCTGAAGGTCAGAGATTCTTACTTCGAGGAAGTCTTTCGATAGATAAAGACAAAATATTAGACATCCATATGAGTTTGATTTTTCCACTTATTTTTGAAACACACACATATCATTTCGTAGCAGTGTTTTGCTATAGAAATATTATACATGAGGAAGAAAATGGATTTTCAGCTGTGAAGCAGAAGACATTACGCAAGCTACTGACTTGTTGATAGACATATATACCGTGGGGGGGGATTATACCCTGTCCCCCAAGATACTTTTAGTATCCAATATTTTAAGAGGGTCACCTGTACTATGAACATTCTAACAACCCGATACCAACACTCGCTAACTAGTATTCTGCATACCAAACTCTTTCGTAGGTAGATTCTTATGGGCCGATTCAAAAAATCTGTTTGGGGAAGAGGGAAGGCACGGGGAGACTAGAAAGAAGGCATTTGATTGAACGTCCCTGGATTTCAGACTAAACTCTTCCAAAAAAATTCTTTAAGAAGGTCAGCTTGCTAATTTTCAACTAACCATATCGGAGCAGTGCCGATGTTAGGAACTCATGCATTTTCCTATAATAATGAAAAACACTGCTCTACAAAAATAATTGAGGCAAGTAAAAAAATTACATGTCTAATCTACTTGGGAGGTGGCGCTGATTTCACATATGCTATTCATTTTTACTTATCACCTCTCATTTTTTAGATATGTTGAAAAGATGTAGAATGAAGTTTTTTAACTTAACCATAATAAATTAACTTAACTGTGATAAACATGTGCTACTTTAACTTTCATTTTTATCAGATTCTCTCTCATTTCCACGTTTTGCTTTGAGTTGCTATCAGATTTATCACACACACACACAATGCCTTAACTCTTTCACACTGCCGCTGATTGAAAACAAATGTATAAACATATTCATTTTAATACTCCTAACATTTGGGCCTTGATATGTGGTAACTGTTTAGTAAAAAACAACAACAAAAACAACATTTCTCACTGAACCTTTTTACAATGAAAACTAAACGCATCAAATGAACATTAATTTTATAAGTAACTTTCAATCAAGTATAATTTTTGTAATTCAGTGGGAAGTTTTGATTACGATTTTTCTGACCTGTGGATAATTCACAGTCCTTAAATTATCGACTCAGCCTCGCTCAATATCCCAGCTAATGAATCCCCCTTGTTCTGCAAGGACTCCCAAAATATGAACAAACATTCATGTTTTCCTATCTATGTAAACCTCCACTTTCAAATATATATAAAATATCTCTTTATGATTTTTAACTCATTATACCCCCCCCCTCTCTCTCTCTCTCTCACGTGTATCACCCAAAACTGTTTTCCTAAAAAGTTTTCTATAAAACCGGCTCTCCCTATAGTAAGCCCCTAAAAATTAAAACCCTAAAAAGGGTCCCCTAAACCCTGACAGGTACTACAACTCCGGATCAGAGTGGACTCGGGAGTAATGACAACTAATAGGGCACTCCACACACCCTCAAATTGGGGCCTCGTCACCAGATTGTAAAATTTTATTTTATAAAGTAAATTTGAAAAATTTAACAACTTTGAAAACTTTTAAAAGATAAAAAGAAAAAAAAGTAATTTAAACTTTGATAAAAAAACGGAATTATTTTTTTTTTTAATACGAGCACCCCCACCCCCTCCTGGAATCGAAACTCAACCAACGGCGCCGGTTGATAATCAGAGTTCCTCGAAAAAGCAATAAATAAAATAAAGACAAATAAACGTGTGATTTAAAAATTTTTTTAGACAATTTCTAAAATAATCTTGTTTAGCTGTCTTCAGTACGAACTACGCTTTTCTTAAATTTACACAAAAAAAAAAGACATTTTAAAATTAATTTGATGCGATCAAAGAACATTTTTTGATTAATCATAATCATTAAATTAAACGTTAATTGATCAAATCGAAATACAATGTTGAAACTCAACGCATAATTGTCAATTGAATACACTCGTACATAGCTGATGTTAACTTTCACCATGTTTTGATCGAAGGATAAGGATTTATTATCGCGTTAGTCTGAAATTAGTAAGTATAGAGAAACGACAAAATTTAAAAAAACGGTGAATTGGACGAACGCATTTATGCCCAATTCCGATTAAATTATTTTATCGGTTTCACACTTATGGCGAGATTCTGACAGTTACATACAGTGTCTCCAATTAAACAAATATGATGATTTGAAATGACATATCCAATAATAACAATAGCTATGCAGACAAAGACAAACTCTGATCACAATTTTTTTCCTTTGAAGAAGAGATCTATCTCGAAATATGACTCATACAAACGATGTAAGAGAAAAAAAGAGAAAGATAATTTACATCTATATCTAAGGCCGTATTAACGCAAATATTCTTATACTAGCAGGACCCTGCACAGGCATTGCCCTGGAAAAATGAAGAACTCAAGAAACTCCTGTTACCACCTTTGAACCCCATATAAATAATTTTACTCGATTAGTTTTAATTATCTATAAGTATTAATTATCGTCTTCTTTAATTATTAAATTTATAAATAACAATGAACAGCCAAACGTTTGTATTATTTTATAAGTAAGAAAGAGCCTCCCCGCAGCGACGTTCTTATGTAGAGGTGAAAATTTTGTTGTGTTTTTTATTTGGGGAAGACGGGGTTCTAACTAATAATGTTTATACACAAACACTTTTAGTTGTGAGATGATTGGTCAGGAAGAATGTCAGGGTGAAGAAGATAACTTGGTAGACTTATCCATGGTGTCTGGACGCATCTGACTGGAATTGCATGTTGAATAAGACAAGGGTCACCATCTTCCAAGAAAAACATCAATATCGCCACAAAAATATGAATCAACTTTATTTAAAGGGAACACTGGAACATAAAAAGAGATATTTGGTAGACTGGATTTTGTTGATAACAGAATGTGACATCCTGGAGTTCCATCTCGCCTGGACGCTTAGCAAAAGGGTGAGAACAGGATAACACACCTTTAAAAAATTTTTTTTTTTAACATAGTTCACCCCAAACAAGGCAGGCCGCCACTGTAGACGTAAGGGGCTACTGATAAAAAGAAAAGGGGAGAAGGTAGGGGGCGGTCAACCTAGATTGGGATCTGTGCAGCGAGATGTCTGTTTAAATTAGTTTTAAATTTCTGCATGTCTGTACTGTTGGGGAAACAGGGGACAGGGAGGGAGTTCCAGAGGCTAGCAGTACGAGGAAAGAAGCTATTTGAGTAGAAGGCTCTCCGACATCTGGGGACCTCCACAGTGAATGAATGAGATTTAGTTGATTGTCGAGTTAGTCTAGTGAATTTACGTCGAGGGGGCACCAGAGTAGCCAATTCATCGGAGTATATCGCGATGAGATCGATTCTGCATTGTCTTTTTGGTGTCAACTTTCTAAGCACGCATTGATTTGTTGCGTCTGCACAGTCGTGTCCTCACATCTATCCATTTATATAAGTCTAGACACTACCAAGCCGAACCACAACTCAACATAACGCAAGATATTACACGTACATATGAACAAAATAGTTCTGTCATGTAACTGCTACACACTGGACGGAAGGTACAATTTTATAGGAATACTAGCTGGCTTTGCCAGCTCGCTATCGCTTCGCAAACTTTGCTACTTAAAAATACTTGAAACCAAAATTTTAAATAATAAACATTTCATTCATACGTTTCTTGCAAACTCAAAACTAAAACTTTCACATTTATTTGTATAACTAGATAAACATTAACATTTTGGTAATGTTGATACAATTGTATTTATCTTTTAAATAAAACCTTAATGAAATTTTAACAAATCAATTTGCTTGAGAAAAATATGGTCTCGTTAACGAGAGAGAGGAAGGGAGGTGAAAGAGAGAGAAAGAGAAAGCAAGTAAGACAGCCATTTAGCCAACCAGCCATCCACTCTCTTCCCTTTTCTCGCTTTTGCCTGTCAGTAAGAATTCTAGGGAGCGATGTTAGAAGAAAAGTTTTTAGTAAGTTATTCATGTATTTTTTATTAAACCATTTTATCTAATTGCTGTTATTATCGACGAAACTATTGCATATATAGAGTCAAAATAGCATGCTAAAATTACAAATGTATAACACTAAACATTAATTTATCACGAATTGTTTAAAAAATAGTTATGCTAATCAAGCATTCAAATGATTGTTTTTGGATTGTTCGGTGCTATATATAGAGTATTTCAAAATATGATGTTTTATTATTGATTTAAATAACAGTAACCCGTTTTGATGGTAATATAGGAGTAATAAATGAAAAAAAAACTTTTGTATTTATTCATTTATATATAAAACAACATTAAACCATTTTTATTGCCTATACACAATTTTTTTATCGCATTCTGTTTAGTCATACGATCTCATCATTTACCAAAGGGTTAGAGATGTGTATGCCTATATATTTTTTAGTGTGAATATGTGTGTGTGAGTAATAGGCACTGTGTATGTACTGTTAATGTGTGTGTGACTGAGTAATAATTTGTTGCTGTTCGCCTTGTAGGAATGTGCATGTGAGATGAGGAAAGATGTGCGTGAGTCTGAGTGTTTCTTTCGCATACGTTCTGGTCCTCGTCTGATGTCTGCTGGCCTAGAGCTGAATTTGTTTGTCAAGTTCCCCGTTTTTATTAATTTTTTTTCTAATTTCGCATCGGTTTGTTACTTTATTTTTCAAAACGAATGCGGACCATTTTCATTGGCTACAAATGATGAGCGAAAGTGATGTGTGAAAATTCTTACTTGCTTTTGGAAGTGAAGAGGAGAGTGTATCTAAACGAAACGGAAAAAGAAAGAGAGTGGCTATCTAAGCCAGTCGCTTTTTGGCGTTAGTTCGAATCGCATCTCCACCTCACCACATATTTTCTGCAAAAAACTGATCTGGATTTGAATAATAATTAAAATCTAAATTAAATTGAAATGAAAAATAAATAGAAATTAAATGTATAAATAAAAATGAACATTGAAACGTCCGTATCATTTCATAACTAATAATGGACATCTGCGAATCAATGTATGTAATCCTCTGTTTTTTTTTAATGGACCCATTAAAACGGATTCATTTTTAATGGACCCATTAAAACGGATTCATTTTTAATGGACCCATTAAAACAGATTCATTTTTAAAACGTTATTTTAGAATATTTGTGAGCAGATTTTCAACCAATAATGATAAAAATGTTAATGTATTTAGTTTCAAGATGGGTTTTAAAATAGATTTGAAATATCCTTTCATTTCATACGAGTGGGTCACGTATTCCAGCATTGCCCGGGAAAATTAAGGAAACTAAGAGTCGCAACCCTTAGAAGTAAATTGCTAAACGTTTATCCACGATATGAAAACTATTTGTAAAAATGATTGGAGAGGGAAGGGTACTCATTGACTTGTTCGCTCAGCCATGGTGTGTGTGTTTTGAGAGGGTGTATTTAATTTATAATTTAACAAAAGAATAAAATGGCTGACTTGTCTACGAATGAATCGAAATGCATTGTGGTGAAATTTAATTTTGTAACAAAATGAATTGTGTGGGTACACACTGTCTTGTTTGCTTGACCGCCGTATGCGTGCATGCGTGCATGCATGCATGCATGTGTGTTGGGGGAGGGGGAGGAGAGCTTTGTTTTTAATTCACAATATCGAACCGGATCACAAACCCCAGAAGTAAACTGACCTGAAAAGACTGGAAAAAAACCTTTACACCCAAATTTCCAAGTTTTTATGCACAGTCTGAAAATCAATGCGTAAATCGAACAATGTGTTATAATAAAACGAAAAAAATCATTGAATTAGAAAATAAAAACGAATAGTGAATTAATGAGATGTCCTTTTACAAAATAATATGCAAATTAGTTACACTTTAGACGTCAATCGCAGACACATGATCAGTATATTGGACAGCTATTTTCTTTTCTATTTTGAATATGAGTTCAGCGTTTTGCCCAACTTCATAAATAGAAATTAAGCAAAAATGAACGAAATCGATCATGACTACGCGATAAAAAAGAACAATCCAATTTAAAATTCAGAATATTAATTAAATCTTTACGATTGTGCAGTACAAGAAAAAAGGGTGAAAACAAAAACAAACATTGAACAAGTAACTGTTACTAAACGCAAGAAAACTGAGAAAGCTATTTTCTTCTATTTTGAATATGAGTTTGGTGTTTTAATCCCACCGTCAACGCGATAAATGAGCCAACTTTATAAATCAAGATAAATAGAAATCAAGTGAAAATTAACGAAATCGATCCATGTTAGGAATCGCATCGTCATCTGTGCAAGAAGGAATTTTCACAGACTACTCGATAAAAAAAAGGAACATTTCAATAAAATGCTGGGCGATTGTGCAGTATAGTTAACAGAAAAAAAGGGATGAAAAAAACAAAAACAAAACAACAAATGTTCAACAAATAACTGTTACCAAGGCAATAAAAGTTACTTTTCTACCTACCTGCTTATTTTATTTTGTGTTTTAAAGTGTTGTAAAGCGTTTTTTATTTCAATTAAAAATTTCGTTCAAATCAGGTTAAGTTAGACTAAAAATAAAAAATGTCTGACTCAACTCTGACGGATATCCTCGAAGTCTGATTACTTTTTATTTTTCGTCAGAAAGGCAAAATTTATTGCGTTTAGAACAGTTAGTTGTATATTTGTCTTTCTGTTGTTGTTTTCGTTTTCAGCCCAAAAGACGAAAAACCCATCGATCAAACTGCAGAAATGTTCGCCTAAGTGGAGCCAGCCATTTTTGATTTTGAACTTCTTAATTGAAATATATATATAAAAAAAACACTTTCAAAGACTTTAAAACACACACAGAGAAGAAAAAAAGGCAGGTAGGTAGAAAAGTAACTTTGGGGTTTTCCTAGGGTATCCAACAGAAGAAAAAAGGGGTGAAAAAAACAAATATTCAAAAATAACTGTTACCATAGACAATAAAAGTTACTTTTCTACGTACCGGCTTAATTTTTTTTGTGTTTTAAAGTTTTTTAAGCGCTTTTATTTACATATTTTATCGATGACTTCAGAGCGTCAAGTGCAAAACCGCGTGTGCATCGAAAATCATTAAAAAATCGAAAATTAAACCCAAATACATCTAATAACTGTCACCAATCAGGCGAAAATTTAATGTTCAACCGAACTGTATATGTTTATTACTAGTATTTGTTTTAATTTTCGATTTTTTGGAGTTGTTCTTACGACCTCGCATTTTACATGGAAACTTCCAGCAAAATTTTTGAATTACAAGACTGAGAAGAGAGCGATAAAATATGTAAATAAAAGGGTGCTTCTGCATTATGGTAACGAACTAACTTTCCTTCCTTATTTCTGAAAGAGTGAATCGAAAGGAGATAATTTGAATTTTTTTCAGAAGGGGAGATAATTCAATTAAAAAAAAATTCTTTTCTTAATTTTCCGAAAATGGATGTCATTGCGTTAAATCTTCAAAACATTCTATATTTAACTATAGATAAGGCAAAGTTAGTAGATTTTTTTGCAAACACACAGACTAATTTCTGGTGTGGAGATATGCGTCTGTGGCGGTGATATGCGACTAATACCATACCCATTAAAAACTGATGGATTTATGTGGCGATGCGGTTGTGCAAGGAGCTGGTCCATTAGGTGTAAAAGTATTTTTTCACATTCAAAACTGCCTATAAGGGAATCAATGAAATTTATTTATTTGTGGGTTCGTAGCAAAGCCCAGTACGATAATATAAAAATGGAATGTGCGATCAGTTCTGATCACACAATTGCAAAATTGCGTAAGACAATGCAGGATTTGTGTATGGAGAACTTTCTACGCCATCTACAAATTCTTGGAGGGGGAGGGCGGATTGTGGAGATTGATGAGAGCTTTTTTTCACAACGAAAGAATCATACTGGCTGTATGCCACAGCAGCAGTGGGAGTTTGATGGCTATGAAAAGGCCACCAAATCAGGCTTTTTTGGTTCCCGCGCCTGCAAGAGATGCTTGCACGTTAATCCCTATCATAAATAACTACGTGAGACCAGGTACCACGATTGTTTCGGATTGTTGAGGGACCTTCCGATCGCCTAGATGTTGAACGATTCCACCATCGGCGTGTGAATCACAGGTAAAACTTTGTTGATCCGCGAACAGGTGCCACAACCAACCATAAGAAGCGGAACAAAGCCGAATGTTGTACACACATGCAGATGGTGGAGTCGTACCTTCATGAGTTCATGTGGAGGCAAAAGTTTGGAAAGGAGACTGCTCTTGGAAGTATTTTCTTCCAGATAGCTAGAATTGTACCCAGTGTAAAACCTTTTTACAAATATGTACTTTATATGGGGAGTATTCTCTCCCAGATAGTTGAATTGTACCCAGTGTACAACTTTTTTCAAATATGTACTTTATATTTGAATATTTTATGTGATGTAAATCTAATTTATTTCCCAAAATACTGTTTTTAATGTATCTTTTTACAAATTCTCTGTGTTACGGTTTCCCGTCAGAAAAAAATTTCGAATATAATCGTTTCGTTATAAGTCCCTGTAAATTTTTTTTTAATTATCTCCCCTTTCGATTCACTCTTCTGGAAATAAGGAAGGAAATTTGGTTCGTTGCCATAATGCAGAAGCACCAATAAAAGCGCTTTAAAATACTTTAAAACACAAAAAATAAGGCAGGTAGGTAGAAAAGTAACTTTTCTTGCTTATGGTAACAGTTATTTGTTAAATATTTGTTGTTTTCACCCCTTTTTTTCTTCTGTTTGATACTCTAGGAACTTTTACTGCCTTTGTTATTTGTTGATTATTTTCTTACCCCTTTTTTCTGTCAACTATGCTGGACAATGCCGAATATTAATTAATTTTTATTGTGTTTGTATACAAAAAAATCTTTTTAAATCTAAATTAAAGTTCTTAAAGTAATTTCATTTCAAATGTAATTTTAAAAGTGTTTTATTTTTAAACATGAGAAAAAACGTGTTGTTTCGGCATTCAGTTGTTGTCATGAAAGGTTCTAAAAACGGCAAGGTCGAATTATGTTTATATCTTTGAAGAAAATTAAACATTAATAATAGTAAGCGTTAAGATCGACGGTCTAAACAGAATGCAATGAAAAATTGGGTATAGAAGATAAAAATGGTTTTATGTCTTTTAAAAAAAAAAATTATTTTAATTTAAAAAAAAATATTTTTAAATGAGGAACCATTTTAAGTTCAAATCTATTTAGTAATTACGCATGAAATGTATAAATATATTAGAAAAATCGAGATTTGAACAAAAAAGAACCGGAAGTAGTGCATTTACCTAATGGCGCCATGTTGCTTTTTGTATCGCTCAAAACGAAAAAGTTTAATACTTTTTCGTTTTGAGCGTTTTTTTGCCCATTTTACTACGTAATATGGCGCTTCTGTATTACAGGGCTGAAAAAAAAAAATTTTATCTTTAATTTTGAAGAGTCAAATAACAGGGGGAAATAATTCAAAGTGTTCCCCCAGGATTTATCTTCAAAGGGATTTTACCGTTATGCATTTAAATTAACTTAAAGTAAAGTAAATAAAAATATATACATAAAAAGGTTTATTTAGGAAGCAAACAATCACAACGCTTTATTGTATTCGGTACCAATAACATTTTTTAAAGATTTATTGAAATAAAAAGCATCACAGAAAGTAAAAAAATAGAAAAATACGCAAACGAAAGGAAAAATACATGAAACATGGAAAACAAAGTTTTGGAAATAAATGCAAGTTTTACAGCGAAATCTGTGCGAAAATAGTTCCCAATGCAGTGTTCTTTCTGAGATATCTTTCCGAGATATCTGGTTAAATATAAAATATCTTTCAAGTTCAGAGTGTTAAAACCCATTTTTAGATAAATCCTGGGGGAACACTTTGAATTATCTCCCCTGTCATTTGACTCTTCAAAATTAAAGATATTTTTTTTCGGCCCGTAATACTAAATAGATTTCAACTCCAAAGCGTTCCTAATGTCATATACACTAATTTTATTCAACTTTTTTTAACGCTTACCTATTTAATATTTCCATAAAATTCCAAGAATTAACAAAAGGATTAATTTGAATCTTTGGGTTTGTTGTTTTGTTGTTGTTGCTGTTTTTGTTTGTAAAAATAGATTTTACACTCAAAAAAAAAAAAAAAAAAAATGCAGCGGATTTAACTCCCATAATAAAAAAGAATTTAGTTAATTGTTCTAAAACTGTCCCGAAAAATTGAATTTATATACGAAAATTTTCCTCACTTTAAATTATAAAATAATTGATTTTTTCTTTTCTTCTTTCCATCAAGTTAAAAAAGGTAAACACTGCAGAAGGAGGGCGAAATAAAGGGGTCAGAAAGAGTGAGCAAGACAAATACAAAAATTAAACATGAAAAAAGGTTTTGTGTACGATCGTTTAACAATTTCAATGGAATACTACACTTTGTATTATTTATTTGTGAAAAAATGTAAAACATATATTTTGACAAATTAGGCACTACACCATCAAGTATTGGGGGGTCGTTGGTCATGTCTTGGTCTACTCTTTTTTTGTCTATCCCATTCTTAGAGAAGAATCGTTGCAGTCACCACAATATCAGAGTAACTCTAGGGACCATCTACTTAAAATATCCCTAAAATGTTGATAAATTTAAATTTATTCTTAACTCTAAATCTACACTGTAATTCCAGCTTGAGGGTCAAGAACAATCTATGTGTCATTGTTAAAACAAGTGTGTCTATTAATCGGAGATATTTGGAAAATCTTTAAAAGATATCAGATATAATTATCGATTTTTATTGAAACTTTAGCGACTCTTGGCCTTTTGGCCAAGATCAAAGTGTAGTATCTGTTCCGATGGATACTGCACCCCATAGGCCGGTATTGTCTTGGCCTTCGGGGCTTGATTTCCGCCGGTCTATGGGTTTGTCCTGTGCAGTTCTAGGAGGTGCACCCTCCCAGGCTTTGCCTCCCCTCTTTGGGGACGAGTAAGTTTATTGCTTACTGTCTGAGGCGCCCTACCGGGAATGCCGACGGGGCTGCCCAGGCAATTTTTAAATGGCCAGAGTGCTCACCTCTCGAGCGCTGGCTTATCTAATCCCACTTTTCCGACCTTGTGTCACATCTTACCTTGTGGGAGGTAGATAAATAACTCAGTGGCACTTGTGCATTTTAACATTTTTGTTTTCAGTTTAGGAGAGTTCCGTCCGCGACAAAGGAAGAGTAAACAAAGCCCCCCCCCCCCTGTTAAGAATGGCTTTCTAAATTTGCACAAATGCCAACTCGAGAACCTGTCGCACGGGATTTCAAGCTGAACACACGAGGGTAGATTGTTCTTGTTCCGTCAGCCATTATCGGGTAGAAGTGTTAATTATTATATTATTCAAAGTTATTATTGACTGTTGACTCGTGGTGTAGCGGTTACAGGCGTTGATTAACAATCAGTTCTAAATGACAACAGTCTTCTGTGGGTTGAAGGTTCAGTTCTGGCGATACTAACTAAGAATAACATCTGGTCATAGCTGAGGGAATTAGAACAATCTACTCCCGTGGAATAAGCAAAGAGTTCGGCTCGAAATTCCGTGCAGATTCCCGTGTTCGACATTAGGATGCACCTGCACAAGGTCGGAGGTTATATCGGTCGAAACGTTGTAAAAATAAATAACACATATGAGAATATTAGCCTTAATATTCCAAATAATACATATTAAATATTTGGTGATTGTGCGGTATAGTTAACAAGAAAAAAAGACAACAAATAACTCTTACCAAGCGCAAGAAAATTTACTTTTGTACTTATCTGTATAATTTTTACGTGTAGACCTACTGATTGTAAAATTTATTATCTATGCATTTGTTATCGTAACTTTTATTTAGCCAAGCACGCGACTTCCATCATAGCCGCCAATTGTTATTTTTTTTGGGGGGGGGGGTGCACATTTATGGTTTGGGTATAATAATAATAATAATAATAATAATAATAATAATAATAATAATAATAAAGCTCATTCTAATCCGATTGGCAACCACCCTCGGACTTAGGCTTACGGTTCCACTAACCTTTTTTTATTTTTATTTTTTAAATTCGCGACCCCCCCCCCCCCCAAGAAATGACGGCCATAGTGGAAGTCATGCATTTGGCTAAGTAAAAGTAACGATAACAAATGCATAGATAATAGATCTTACAATCAGTAAACACACATGAAGATAATACAGGTAAGTATAAAAGTAATTTTTTTGCGTTTGGTAAAAGTTATTTATCTATTTTTATTGTTCTTTGCTTTTGTTTCGCCCCTTTTTTGCTTGCTAATTATATACTGCACAAACGCCAAATATTTCTATAAAATTCCTTTGATTATTACGAAGCAAATAAATCATTTCTTTTAATAAAAGGTGTGGTGCGAACATTTTCAGTAATGCCATAATCTATCATCGATTTAATTATTTTGTTTAAAAGATGATTAAAAAAATAGCCATGTATTTATTTTTGCTCGTTTTAAAAATGCGTTTAAATGCAAATTAAAACGGAACAAAACAAACTTTTCTTTTTTTACGCGAAAAATGACGAAATGGATGCACGACCACTCGATAAATGAACATTTCAACTTAAAAAGCCGATTTTCGAATATTTACATTAAAATGCATGCAATTAAAAGTATAAAATAAAATTATTAAATTAAAATGAATTAAGTTGCATTTAAATACAATGTAAAACGCGTTCATTATTTATTAACAAGAAATTAAAAAGAAGAAAAGAAACAGCTGTTTTGTGTTGGTGCCATGAAGGGCGCACTCAAAGAAAAACGGTAAACCCGAAAGAGCTTTACAATTTTTAAAGAAAATTAAACATTATCAAATATTTCTATTTAATTTCTTTGGTTTTTGAAGAATTTACAAGAGGTTAATTGAAAATAAAAATTGTTTTTTCCCTTACCATTATTGGACAGTGATTAAAAAAGGTCCATCCCGAAATATAATTCTTCAGAACGTAGCCATGCCTGATAGCGTCGTCTGCAGGGCCGAACAAGGAAACTTCCGAAATAACTCGCGAATGAGTCAAATTCACACACAAAACAAAAAACAAGAATTAACTAAAAAACTATCTATAAAATATCGCAAAATATTTTTTAAAGTTCATTAGTTCAACTATAAAAAAATCTTTTAAAAAAGTTATAACTTTTACGAAACTCTTTTTACGGAATTTAACGAAGAGGAGAAAGACCTGTTTTCCCCTCCTCTTTTCGCTTTCTTTCACTTTTTTCTTATTTCCTTTTTTTTCTGTTTTTTGTTTTTATCATTATTTTCTAAAATCTCCGAAAATACCTAACTCAAATAAAAATACATAAATAAATAATTTTACTCTATAAAAACTTTTTTACGAAAAGGAAAGAATTACGGAATTCAACCAAGAGACAGCCACATTTTCTTATTGTCCCTCTTTTATTTCTTTTAGTTTTCTATGCTTTCTTCTATCATGGTTTTCTGAAAGTTAAAAAAATATATATTGTGCTCTATTAAAAATTAATATTCAAAATTAAAAACAAAACTTTTATGGAATTTGACGAAGAAGAAGACCCCTATTTTTTTTACCTCCTCTCTCTTTTCCTCTCTCTCTCCCTCTCTCTCTCTTCTAACTTTTATCAGTTTCCCTTTCTTTTTCTATATCTTTTATTCCATTAGTATTTTCTTAAAATCTCTTCTGATACTTAACAAAACAGCGAAATAAAAATGTTACGGAATTAATTCTCTATTATTAAACAAAAAATTGAGAATAAAACAAAAATTACTGAATTTGACGAAAAAGAAGAGAAGCCAATATTCGTTATCTTCTCTTTTTTTCTTCTTTTTATTGTTTTTTCTTTTCTTACATTATTTCTAAAGTCTGATGATTCTTAACCGAACTATTTATTTACATTGTTAAAAATAAATAAATAACATAACATAATAAAAAATTTTACATATAGAAAATTTACGGAATTTAACGAATTACAACCCTGTTTTTTTTCTTTGCCGTTTCTTTTTTCTTTTCTTTTTTCTTCTTTTATCAGTTTTATTTTTGGGCCAAATTTAAAGGATGCATCTTATAATTTTCCTTTCATCTTTTATTTTCTAAATATTTTCATGATACTTAAGTATAACAAATATTGCTAACAGAAAACTAAACTAAAACTAATTAATATATTCAAAATTTCTGGAAAAAGAAAAACTTACGGAATTTAACGAAGAAAAATTCCAATATTCTTTTTCTTTTTTTTTCTCCTGGTTTTTCTTTTTCCTTTTTGCAGTTAAATATCATTTTTATATATTTGTTCTTTTAGAAGAATACATTCGCTATTAAAAAACAATAAAAATACCTAAAGGTTACGAAATTTCACGAAAAAGAACCCCTTCAAAAAAATATACGCTTTGCACCTATGCTGTCATCAGAAAAATAATAATGAAATCCTATTTTTGCCTCTTGGAAAAATTAAAAATATGTACTTATTTTTAGACTTTATAACATAAAATGATAACCAACGTTCTGACCAGTTCTTGACCATGTAGCTCAAGACAGAACGAGTAACCATTTTTTTTGCATTTCCAAAATGTTTACTCGTTCTTCCCTACGCTATGTGGTTAAGATGTATATACTAAAGTGAACTAAACCCCCTTCTAAAGTCTAAAATATTTTATTTATTTATTTATCTCATTTTTGCAGGTACTTCCAGGGTGTTGACGTGTAAGGGGAAAATAAAATAGCATGTTTTTTTTTCCGTTGACAGCGTGGGGGCAAAGGTGAAAAATACCATTTCTTTTTTAAGTAATTTTACCTTCTCCGATATGTTCTTCCTTTTCTTCTCTCTCCGTCGGTATCCTTGCTTTCAACTCGTTCGTCCTCTTTTACTTCTTACTTTTCCCTTCTTCACCCTTAACAGTAACACCTTCACCTTCTTCTTCTTCTTCTTCTTCTTCTTCTTCTTTAGGAGATTTATTTTTGTTCAAGGGTAACCTGATATTTCCATTCATGTCTACCAATCTTTTACCTCAACTGTTGCTGCCATAAAAAAAAGAAAGCAAGAAGAAAAGAGCATTTACCAAGTTTGTGTACGCCGGGCTGCGTGGAACTCGTCCCACAGACTTTTACCATTATTCCATACCCCCTCTCCACCTCTCTCTCTGTCCTTTTAGATACGTCCTTACATTTTCTGTCAGTCTGTCGCGCCTCATTTCCCCAAAAGAGCATTTTCATTGCAAAAACGCGCAAGTCGAATGGCTTGCATCTCAAATGAAAATGTACTGTTGGTTGGTTGGTTGGTCTGTCAGGTTTTTAATTTGAAATATCATTTGCTTCGATCCGCCATGCTAAATTTGAAATATCACGAGAAGAAAATGACCCGTTAGGTTCACCTATTCAACCTGGCTTAAATATTAGGAAAAATGAGTTTGTAAAGCCAGTTAAATATAAAAAAAATATAAACAAAATCCAAAGTTAGCCTGTTTCTGTTTGCTGTCTTTCACCCCCTCTCTCGTTGTCTCTATTTTTCTGCCTTTCTCTCTCCAGGTTAAATATATTATTGCCTGTGGTGGTATTCCCTGTTTTGTTATAATGGGCTATTCCAATGTTCTGTTTCATAATTGGTTTTATTACATTTGACTACTTATAAATATAAGAGCGGGGTGTAGTGGGGAGGGGGCAAACAATAAACAGTGAAAGAGGATGAGAGTGATAGACCGAAATCACTTGGTGAGTAAATTGCAAATTACAGCTAATTAGAAAAATCAAAACTCAATCGCAAAACCAAGGAATATTTTACTGTACATTTTCTGTGATTAAAATATATAGGACAAAAAAACTTAAGGAAACAAACGTTGATTAACTCAGATTTTGTATAAAAATAGATTTGCTTCAGTTTGCCATTAGGTTGTTGGTCTGTCACGTTTGAGTTTGAATTTGCATTTTCATCGCTAAACGTGCATATCGAATGGACGCATCTTATTTCAGATGCGTCTAAGCAGATCTAAAAGAGGTTTTGTCCGTCCGTTATTCTGTTTTAAGTTTCCATCAGTAATCGTGTAGATTGCATGGACGCATGTTAAGAATATTGGTGATTTTTTTTTCGTTTTTTTTTTTTTATATCAACCTGCTTGCTTAATCTCGTCTGAATTCTTACACGATTCTACTTTTTCAGGAACAAATATTTCCTTCTTTTACCGTTTCCTCAGACAGATGGCCGAGAAAAGTCTGCGACGAACGAAGAATCTCAAGAATTACGTTTTTCTTGCGTACGGGCGTGTGCACACGCGCGTGCGTGCAACGGAAACTTGAAAATCTCGGCATAATTTTTATTGTTTTAGTTATTTTTTTTACTTTTGTTCGATCCAAACAAGGAATATTGTTGCCACTGAAGCGTGAGGGGCTACTGTGATTTGGGGGCCAGATTTATAGGAGGCAACCTAAGCGGGGAGTTGTGCAGCATGACATTTAAATTTTTGCATGTTGGTATGATCAGAGAAACAAGGAGCAGGGGGGGAAGTTCAAAGTTAAACGGGCCGAGATCGGCATGTAGGGACGTCTAAAATGAATGATTTTCTTGCTATTCGGTGGGTTGGAGGTATTTAGGTTGAGGGAATGGGGCTGCAGGAGTTCATTCGAAGAAAACTTGCAAAATAAATTGTGCCCCGTTGGGTCGAATGCGTCCATTCAATCTGCGCGTTTAACAATGTAAATGTTATTTAAATCTTCTTCAACGTGACAGACCAATCAATCTAAAAATTATAAAAATTTAAAGTTTAGCATGACAGACCAATTCTATTTCATTTTAAAGTGTGACGAACAGAGAAATCGTTAAACACATGCAAAATAAGACCTGTGCGTTACCAAAACTCCATTTCAGACTTAAGTGTGACAGACAAACAAAAATAGTATTTCAGGCTTAAAAGTGAAAGACTAACGAAATTGCTTTTTCAAGCGTAAGCGTGACAGACAAACTCAGGTTTAACTTATAGAAATGCTTGGCCATATTTCAACTAAGATGCGTCTGTTCGAACTGCATGTTCAGCGATTAAAATATTATTTAAACTCTAAACATGACAGACAAACTAAGATACTATTCAGACCTTAAACGTGACAGACCGATGAACCGAAAAATTGACGGACAGAGCCTCTTATAAAGATGTGTGGACACATTTAAAACTGATATTCCTAACTTAAACATGACCGACCGACCGACCGACCGACCGACCGACCGACTAAGCGATGCGTGTTCACCATCTAAACATATTTGCTGGCAACGAATGGCTTCTTTATTTCGATTTAGTAAGAAAAGGTAACTCTCATCAATTAGCCGTTATGTTCTTTCGCTTAAAAAAAAAAAAAATTTTGAGTTAATTTTTGTCTTTTTTACTCTTAAATATATATATATATATATATATATATATATATATATATATATATATATATATATATATATATATATATATACTCTATGTTATATATATACTCTATGTTATATATATATACTCTATGTTATATATATATACTGAATTCATATATATACTATATTTATATATATATACTATATTTTATATATATATATATATACTATATTATATGTATATATATATATATATATATATATATATATGCTGGATAAAAAATAAGTGTTAGGAAATGACGTGAATCTGTACTTTATAACATTGAAATGGTATAAAACTACATAAAAAAATATGAGAGAAGAGGGGAGCTTATAGTGTTTCTTGTAATTTCTGTTCCTTGGTTCATTTTTGTGTAGTGATAGCTGAGGCCAATGTAATTTATTGGGGGGGGGGGATTATGAAGTGATGTTTCTTGCAGTTTCTGTTCCTGGGTTCGTGTTGTGGTGTTCTTTGTGTGGTTTTGTTTTCTCCCTGTTGTAAATTCTTTGTGACTGGTTACCCTTTGTAGCTTACGCGGGTTGGTTTTCGCATTCCAGAATTTTTCTTAAGATTGCAGCTGTTTTGATCATTGCCGTCCTTTGTATGGTTTCGATGGTCCCTTTGATTCCAATTTCTCCCAGTCTTTGCTTCAGGTTTTTGGGAATTGTTCCTAGTGCTCCTATTATACTAACTTTCTTCATGCTTCATATTCCTTTCAGTTCTCCGGCTAGTTCTGTGTATTTACTTTGTTTTTCCGTGTCTTTGATCTTCACTCTGTGAGAATGGCGAAGTCTACGATTTTACAAGATTTTTCCTTCTTGTCGATTATAATAACATCAGGTCTCCTTGCTTGTATGAGTTTATCTGTTTGTATATCTATATCCCAGAGGATTTTGTGTTTTTCGTTTTCTAGTACTGTTTCTGGTTTATGTTTGTACCATTTGTCTGCGTATTCGAAATTGAATTGTTTGCACAGTTCCCAGTGTATTACTTTCCCAAAACAATCATGTCTGTTCTTGTATTCTTTTTTGGGCAAGTTTGTTACATTCACTTATTATATGATTTACTGTTTCGTCTCTTTGTCCACACAGTCTGCATTTATTGTTTTCCTGGGTTTTATCTATTTTAGCTTTAATGTAGTTTGTCCTAATTGCATATGTTCTGTGCAGCCATCAGTAAAGATTCCGTTTCTCTGTTCAAGTGTCTTTTTCTTAGCCATGTCCAGCTATTTTCGTTGGTTTCTTCTCTTGTGAGTCTTCTGAAGCGCCCATGTAGTTGTTTTTCTTCCAACTTTTCTTTTCTTGTCTGTTTGTGTCCAGTTTCGATGCTTCCTGTGTTGTTCGTTGGGACGGTGTCTTTTGCTGTGGTGATCAGCCTTTCCGTGTTCTGGTTTATGTATTTTTTCAGCTCTTTTTTAGTGTCGTGCACACAGTCTTCTATACTTATCAGTCCTCTTCCTCCTTTGTTTCTCTTCACATAGAGTCTGTCTGTATCGTCTTTTGGATGTAGTGCATTGTGCATAGTCGTTCATTTTCTAGTCCTCTGGTCAAAGGGCCTGAGTTCTTCTTTAGTCCAGCTTATGAATGGTCCAGAATATCTTATTAGTGATACTGCCCAGGTAGCTATTCCGTTGATTAGGTTTCTGCTATATAATTTTGTTTCTAAGAGCTTTCTTGTTCTTCTCGGGTATTCTATTCCAATCTTCTCTTTCATTTCTGTTGATTTGATTGTGTCTGCTTCCAAAACTCCCGAATATTCATAGCTGTCTTGTTCATCTAGCGCCCTCATCTGCTCTTGGTTGGGTAGTTCCATGCCCATAGTCGTCTCCAGCTTTCCTTTTTTAATCTCTCGCAATGCACACTTCCATTGCGAATTCCATTTGAATGTCCTGACTGAAGATTCTGGTCGTATTTATCAGCTTTTCCAGTTCCTATTTGCTATTTGCAAATAGCTTCAGGTCGTCCATGTACATGAGATGGTTTATTCTTTGTTCTCTGCCTGTGAACTTGTATCCGGCATCACATTTCCTGAGTATGTAGTTGAGTGGCATCATGGCTATGGAAAATGCTTCTCTGTATTTTTATCTTCATCAAGTGTTCTCCTCCAGCTGTCAGTTCTAATCCCCATGTTCCCATTGGTTTCTTGATGAGATTAATAATCCTGTCGGGTATCTTGTACATTTTTAAGCATTCAATTATCCATGCTTGAGGAATTCTGTCATACGCTTTCTTGTAGTCAATCCATGCCATAGATATGTTCTTTTTCTTGCTTTTAACTGCTTTCAGGATCTTTTGATATAACAGATCATGAGTCCCTCTTTTTCTTTTATGGCATCCTTTTTGTTCCTCGGGAAGTAGTCCACTGCTGTTCAGGGAATGGTAAATTTGCTCTCTCACTTGTGCCGTTAGGATTTTCCACATTGTCAGTAAACAGGTTATTGGTCTATAATTGCTTGGGGTTGTGTCCGGTTTTGGCATCTTTTTGTATGAGCGTTGTCCTTCCTTTTGTCATCCACTCTGGTACGTCTGTTTTATGGATACATCCTCTCAGTTTCTGTGCTAGCCTTTTATGTAGGGTCGTGAATTTTTTGAACCAGTACGCATGTATTCCATCATGACCTGGTGCTTTCCAGTTTGCCATTTTCTTTAGTGTTGTCTTAATAGTTTCTTCATTAATTTCTGTTTCCGTTCTTTCTTCAATTTCTAGAAGTTTATCTTTCATGTCTTTCAGCGATTTAGCATTTTTGTTGTGATCTTCAGCCTTTTCCCATATCTTGCTCCAGAAATGTTTTGTTTGTGTCGGGTCCGGTTGTTCTGTTGTTATTCTTTCTCCGTTTACGTTTTTGTAAAACTGGCTTTCATTGTTTTCAAAGGTCCTGTTCTGTTTGCACTGTTCCAATTTGTATCTGTATCGTCTCAATCTTCCTTCTTTTGCTGCTATCTTTTGTTTTAGTTCTTCATGTTTCTTATTTAGTCTTTCCTTGCGATTCGGATTTCTGCTCTTCCATCGTTTACTGTTCTCCTTCATCCTATTTACGGTTTTAGCTTCCTTTTGAAGTTTGGTGATCTGGGTTTCCAGTCTGATCTCCCATCCAGATTTCGTCTGTCCATTCTTTTGGTCAGTCTTCTTTTCCCTTTTTAGTTTCATACTTATTGATTTTGCCCTGCATATATCAAGTTGTTTAGATCTGTGGGATGTACGTGAGCACTCTGTTTACTTTCTCTGTTTCAATTTTTAACTTCTTCCAATCTTCGTTCCTTAGGGATGGAAGTTTTGTTTTGTTCTCGGATATAAATCGTTTGATGTTTTCCACTTCTCTTGCTTCTTCCTCAGATAGTTCTATGGTTTCGTCGTCTTCGCCTTCTTCAGTGTCTGTGTTTATGTTTTTCCCGTCTTCTTCCTGTGAGTTTTCGTCAAGTTGTGTGTCTTGATATGTCACGCCATTTATCTTTTGTTTGATTTCCGTTAATTCCATCTCTGAGAACCACCCTCTCTTGAGTATCTGTCTTGCTTGATCTGCTATCCTTAGTTATGTTGTACGGTAGTCAGTAGAAATGTCCCATAGATCTTTCATCCGTTTCCAGTATCCTCTTTCTGTAAGGTAGCAGCTTTTGTAGTAGCATTCCATTACCAGTCTGTTCTCTTTTGTGGTCCATTTATTTCTATGGTTTTTTGGTCTGTTATTTTCAGTCTTGCTTTCTTGTGTTTGGTCAGTGTCCTTATCATATTTGGAATTTGATGGGTTACCTACCTGTTTTTTGTCCGTGGACTTGTTCCTGTAATTAAAGGAGCCAACATTCGCAGGATGCGGACCGGGTCCCCCATGTTGGCCATCGAGGGAGCACCTGCCCATCATGACACTCAGATATTTCTTCTGAGTCCCACAGCGTTTATTTGTATTTATAGACATTTATCATGGTTTGGTGTTTGTGGCAACACAAGGCCACGGATTAGTTTACCTGTGATCCTGTCACAGGGATAATGTTTCTCTCATTTTCATGAGGTTCAAAGTGCACTATCACAAATACATGAAGACACATTTACGAAAAAAAAAAAAAAAAAGTAAATAAAATAAAGATAATAATTATATATATATATTAGGGGAGGTCGATTTTGAAACTGTAAATTATCGCACTCGAAGAAAGTTGCCAAATAATGTCAAAAGTTACCACAAGAAATATTTTTCTTCAAAATTTTGTATTTATTTGAGCATTGCAACTTTAAGATCAAATAAATCGAGATTTTTTCTCACTGCCGAGATTTCACCGGCAGATGTGTCGCCTTAAATTAAACCCGGGTTTTAACAAAAAAAAGTAATACATTACTTAATAATAAATATTTTAAAGTTTATTATTATTTTTCTTAAGAAATTAAATGTACATATTCAAATTAAAAAGGAATAAAACACTATGATATTTAATGTTATATATAAATAATTATTTGTTTACATAGGCGTTTTATTTATTGGATATTTTTTATGGTATTCACCGGTTGAAAATTCATCGGGCGAATTTGACTTCCCGTGTTGATTGTCTGTTTAATTATCACACATATATATTGAATTGTCGAGCGCTGGCTTATCTAATCCCACTTTCCCGACCTTTTGTCACACCTTACCTTGTGGGAGTTAGATAAATAAAAACTAGTTCAGCCAGGGGGTTTTACCCCACCAAATAAACCGGTATCGTCCGGGCCTTTGGGTCTGGATTTACGCCCGTCTATTGGGGCTTGTCCGTCCTGTGCAGTTCTAGGAGGTGCATCTCCCAGGTTTTGCCTTCCCTCTTTGGGGAGGAGTAAGTTTATTGCTTACTGTCTGAGGCGGCCCTACCGGGGAATGCCGACGAAGCTGCCCAGGCAATTTTTAAATGGCCAGAGTGCTCACCTCTCGAGCACTGGCTTTCTCATCCCACTTTCCTGACCTTTTGTCAATCTTACCTTGTTGGGGGTAGATAAATAAAAACTAGTTCAGCCAGGGGGTTTTACCCCACCAAATAAACCGGTATCGTCCGGGCCTTTGAGTCTGGATTCACGCCCGTCTATTGGGGCTTGTCCGTCCTGTGCAGTTCTAGGAGGTGCATCTCCCAGGTTTTGCCTTCCCTCTTTGGGGAGGAGTAAGTTTATTGCTTACTGTCTGAGGCGCCCCTACAGGGGAATGCCGACGGGGCTGCCCAGTCAATTTTTTAATGGCCAGAGTGCTCACCTCTATAGCGCAGGGTTATCTAATCCCACTTTCCTGACCTTGTGTCACATCTTACCTTGTTGGAGGTAGATAAATAAAACTATTTCAGCCAGGAGTTTTTACCCCACCTAAAATATATGTATTGGAGTTGATGGGAGAATGGATAAGGACACATTGATGTATAAGGAAATTGTGGATGAAAATAGACAGAGAATTATGAAAAAAACTAAGGGACCAGAACACCATTTAACTTTTACAAAAGAAACACCATGTGAAAGTAAATATCTGACACATAGAGTTCTTCCGAATAGTGGTGCAACAGGTGCTGTTCATGCAGATCAAGTGGTGGATGTTTTGCATGAATTCCACAGTGAGAACAGTATCAAGGCTATACTTGTTGACAACACTAATACCAACACAAGTTGTGATGGTGGAATGGTTGCAATTTTAGAAAAAAAACTTTTTAAAACTCTTCACACAATTGGTTGCTCTTTGCATCATAATGAACTACCTTTCAGAGCCCTTTTTAAAAACATAGATGGTTGCGCAAAGGGCCCTACAACATTCAGTAGCCCTCTGGGGAAATTATGCTCAAATGATTGATATGATTTACCCCAAATATCATTTTCCACTATTAGCAATCCTCTAGAGTCAATTTTTAAAATTGATGAAATACATGATCTTAGTTCTGACCAAAGACTCCTTTATGAATACACAGTAGGTATTTCTAGAGGTAAGGTTGACTCTAGATATGCCTCCTGGAAAATTGGTCCTTTAAACCAAGCAAGATGGTTAACTTTGGCCATCAGGCTTATGTGTTTATGGACTCGTGGTGCATACCCACAAAGGCACACAACAAAACTACACTATGTAGTAAATTTTATTGTAAATGTGTATGCCACTTTTTGGTTTGAAATTAAAAGAAATAGTAAATTCCACAATCAGTAAGTGCACATTTTTAATATGACCCAGAGGATTAAGGAGAAGCCTCAGGAAATCCAAGATATCACATTTAGAAATATACAAGGTAATACATTTTGTTTACTGCCTGAAAACTTTCTATATTCCATGGTTAAATCTGAGGAGATTGAAGTAAGAGAAGAAGCTTTAAAAAGAATTTTGGCCATTAGGTAAGTAATATTTATTCATATATCTCTGACTCAATTATTTATTCCAATTTATAGAATGATTTTTAAAGATTTTATCTAATTTCACCATAATTATTAAAGCAGTACAGATTGGAATTTTTTAATAATTCAATTAATTAATTTGTTCTTTCAGGAGTGAGGAGTCAACCAGAAAAAGATTAAAAAGAATACTACCTATTAATTTTAATGCCACACATTGGACACAATTAATAGATTTAAAATTATGCGGCATTTTTGAACCACCAATGACGGAAGATTTTACTGAATCTGAACTTCGAGAATCGTTGATGAATGGAACCAAGCTTGACTTGCCAGATTTGCCCTCACATTCTCAGGGTGTGGAACGGGCAGTTAAGTTAATAACAGAAGCTTCACAAACTGTATATGGTTTTGAAGCAAGGCATCAACACATTACAGCCAAAGTTTTGAGTCAGAAATTGAGACCAGCATTTTTGTCTAAGGGGTCTTATATGGAGCAATTTGACTCTCTATATTAAGCTTCATTAAAATAGTGTTAGGTTTTTCCTTATTTCTTTGCTTGTTATATTTTCACTAATAACAGAAAAAATCATTTTTTTAGGTATTCAAATATTACTGTTTAATTCATAACGTTAAAAGGTAGTTTACAAAAGCAGATACTGAAAATGAGGGGGGGGGGGCAAATTTTCAATTTGAAGATTTCTTTAATTCATATCATTTTTATAAAATAAAAGGACATTCCCTGCTTTTAAATGCTAAAACTATTTGGTTTTCACACCAATATTCAAGCAAATCTTGAAAAAACGAGGAATTTTCAGTATATTCTTGTCTACGATCTTTGATACCAAACGCTCAAAAAACCGCTGAAGTTTTTGATCTAATTTTTTGCATGAGTATTTAATAGGTCTATATACAACTTTCGGAACGTGCCTTTTTTTAATATTTAAAAAAAAGTGTAAAATCGACCTACCCTAATATATATATATATATATATATATATATATATATATATATATATATATATATATATATATATATATATATACATGTTACCTAATTACATAGTATACATTTTCTAGAATACTCTTAAATAATAAAAGAAAAAGACGATAGATTCCTCTCCCATGTATGTCTAAGAAATTGATGCAAAGTTATCAAATGTTCGTTCGAAATTAAAAAATAACGTTAATTTTTTTCTCTAACGTGACTAGCTACTTTTTGGGAGGAGGGATTTCAATTCTTCTTCTTCTTCTTCTTCTTCTTCTTCTTATCATCATCATCATCATCATCATCATCATCATCATCATCATCATCATCATCATCATCATCATCATTATTATTATTAATTATTATTATTTTTATTATTATTATTATTTTTATTATTATTATTATTATTATTATTATTAATTATTATTATAATTAAATATTATTATAATTATTATCATTATTATTATTAATTATTATTATTATTATTACTATTATTATTATTATTATTATTATTATTAATTATTATTATTATTATCATTATTATTATTATTATTATTATTAATTATTATTATTATTAATTATTATTATTATTATTATTATTATTATTATTATTATTAATTATTATTATTATTATTATTATTATTATTAATTATTATTATTATTATTATTATTATTATTAATTATTATTATTATTATTATTATTATTAATTATTATTATTATTATTATTAATTATTATTATTATTGTTGTTGTTTTTTCTTCGAATTTTAGTACATTTTTTCTTTACTACTATCATTTAATACTTTAGGCTTTGTTGATCAATTCTAAATGTTCACAGAAACTGTAGGACAGTTTTAAGTAATTTCTATTGAATATTTTATTAGTTATAGTAAAATGTTTATTGATAAAATTTTTTACTAAGTTTAGTTTTTAGCATTTTGTTATATGGTGGTGTGAACCATATGATATTTCTCTTTCTTCTACTTTTTTATTATTATTATTATTGGTATCTTGTTTCTTATATGTAATTTCAATTTTAGATATTTTAGATTTGTATAATAGGCATTGCTTAAATTCTTAAATATATTTTAGAGCTGTATAATAGGTATTGCATAAATTCTTAAATATACTTTCGTTAGCAGAGTTGTTACTAAGCCTAGAACTAGGAATATGTTTTATAATTGATGTGAGTGGTTGAACTTTGGGTTCAAGTACATCGGGTTTGCATTAACTTTTAAATACGGCTTGTACGTATTTTTATCTAACTTGAAAGTGACATCTAAAAATTAGTTATTTTATACTAGCTATTAGTTATTTTATACTTAGACCTAATATTTTTATTTCCATATATACATATATATATATATAAGAGTTTTGTAAGTTTTCATCCTTGACCTTGTTAGAGCCACTTACTAGAGTCAATCCATAATCTCTATATAGGCTGATATCACTATTATCAAATATATTTGTTAGGATGTATATAATATATAGACCTACAAGATCACATGCCTCTGCAAGTCAATTTAAAATTATCTGTGATTTGTTTACTTTCTGTTTTTATTATATCTATGTAGTTACATGCCTAGTTTTTTTGTAAATCTTGCTCTGCATACCCCAATGTCTATATGACGTTACAAACCTGGCTATCGTCATGTCTCAGGGAGATGACGGTGGTCAAGTGGATAACGACACGTACTGGCGACCTGGGTGTGCCAAGTCGGTTCCATAATATCACTATCAAGGATGTTGGCAACCAGAATCACATGAATTTACTATTTACTAGGACGTTGTAATTTTGAGTGGAATGTCGTTTCTCTGCTGATGAAGACCATTACTTCCAGTGCCTATGCATCTGTCACTTGTGGCTGTATGCAGAAATATGATAAATTCGAGTAAGTTAACAAAAACACTGTTGTGAGTTGCTCCTGGAGCACATCAAAAGCTCTTTGGCAGTTCTCTGTTATATGAACAGAGAACTGATAAAGAGCTTGAATATTTCTTCATCAAGACTATCAGTTACCTGGCTAATCGGCTAAATTCTCAGACCTGTCTCACCGTCGTGTGTTCCGGCACCGCCCGGATGACCTTTTGTCCAGATCCAGACGAATCCCATCTTTATCAATAATGAATCATCAAAATATTTTGTCTTCTCTTTTAAAAATTGACACTTTGGTAACCTAAATCTTAACCCATGCTCGCACAGTCTCTTAGAGAACTGCATAATATCATCCAGTGACGTCACCGTTCTTGAATTCGGTTAATCACCTGGTATCGCTCGGGAGAAGTTGCTGCACTGATGAAAACTGAAGATGTTGAAGGGTCCTGTCCGGCTATCACTGCTCTCCCACGTTGTGATCAGAGGGTAATTGTCAGAAACTTGGTACCACTGCAAAGCAAAGGGTTATTTCAAGCAGAACAATGAAAAAAATAAAATAATTAAACAACTCCGTCTGTTGCGTTTTTCTTTAGAAAAATAATTATTTGGTAAAGAGGGAAAAAACTTGTTCTGTTACAAGACGGAGTAATTTCACACTTCTAATTTCTATCTCTGTGTTTTAGACCGGCAATATCTTAACACATTCTGGGCGAACTTTGATTTGGCGATATCAACCCTAAGTCCGGGGGTTCGTCTCTCAACACCGTGGATTCTGGTGGTGACCAAAATATAGTCTACTTCTAACTCTGTGTTTCGAACTGGCAAAATCTTAACACGTTCTGGGTGATCTTGATTTGGCGATATCAACCCTAAGTCCGTGGATTCTGGTGGCGAGCAAAATGAAGTCCCCGAAGCTCTTTTTTTACTCCGGCACCCATGGATTCCTTATCTCCCAAAATACCGAGAAAGAAAAAAAGAACATTTTCCTTTTTTTTCCCTCTTACCTTTCTTTTTATATCAATTCTAGTTTTCTTTTCTTTTGATGCAAACTAATTCTAAGGTCTTCTTAGGAAAACTAGGGTCCGGTTTCGAATCAACCCTTTTCTGTCTGGTAATATTGTCATGATGGTAGACCATGGCAAAATCTTTCAATATGCTCGTCATTAACTGTGTCTGAGATGGGTATATTTGTTGACGACACCACGCTCTACTCTCGTCATGTGGGCAAAACAGACGCACACATATCAAAGGCAATGGCTTAATCCTTAGAAAGTGACCTCCAGTCTGGAGTGGAATGGGGTCATAAATGGATGGTAACATTTAATGCTGCTACGACAAAGATCCTTTCCTTCAACAACTACAAGAAAAAACCTCTTCAACCACCGATTGCCATGGCAAATAACACCCTACCTGAGAGTCCAACGTTCAAACTCCTCGGCCTAACATTCACAGGTAACATAAATTGGAACAAATACATAGAAGACATTGCTCAGGCTGATACAAAGAAAGTAACCTCCCTCTACCGTGCTAGAAAACTTCTCACACCTGCCAGTATCCTATATTACTACAAAACCATCATCCGTCCATGCATGAAGTATTGTTGTCACATCTGGGCTGATGCACCATCCACTAGTCTCTCTCTCTCTTAGATCAGGTCCCAAAAAGAGTATTTAATCTAATAGGTCTCCCACTATTCACCAAGCTCCAGCCCCTGTTCCATCGCTGCAATGTTGTATCCTTGTGCTTGTTTTACAAGTACTTCAATGGAATGTGCTCCGATGAACTGACTGCTCTGGTGCCCCCTCGACGTAAATACACTCGACCAACCGGACAATAGGCTAAATCCCATCCATTCACTGTGGAGGTCCCCAGATCCCGGAAAGCCTTCTACTTCAATAGCTTCTTTCCTTGTGCTGCCAGCCTTTGGAACTCCTTCCCTGCTTCCTGTTTCCCGACTGTAATGGTATGCAGAAATTTAAAACTAATGTGAACAGACATCTCGCTGCACAGCTTCCAATTTAGGATGACCCTCAAAAGTTCACTCTAATTCTTAGTCCCTTACGTTTACAGTGGTAACTTACCTTGTCTGGGGTGAACTATGTTAAAAAAAAACAAAAAAAGAAAACGTCTAGCACATTTGACAACCTGAATGGAAAAACACAGAAGTTCTTCTGGTCCTTCTTTTTAAGGGCCATCTATAAATATCCGAACCTTAAATCTAAGGTCAAAAAAGCAAGTGGACTTTCCTAACAGGGCCAAAATATCATTAATTAGAGGTAGGGGTCTGACAACAGTTTGGTGATCATATTCAGCTGTCGGAGATCAACACAAAAGCGATGACCACCATCCTTATTTTCCACTATTATAATTGGAAAGCCACAATGCGCCTCCAACCTCTTTGTTATTCTTGCATCTAACATTTCACCTGCCTCCTCCTCCACCAACTTTCTTTTATTGATCAGACGTCGGTATGGTCTCAACTTAATGAGGGGATGGTCACCTTCATCTCTCTCCATCTCTACTGTCTCCATCTATCCTAACTCTTTGTCAAGTATTAGCTACCATGTCTTCGTTAACCAACAGTAATTGTTTCATCCTCTGCCGGTATTCTTCTGGAATGACCAAGTCCTCGTCTCGCAATTGACCACACCTGCGCTCCTTTTGTTTCCCATCAAAATTTGACCTGCTGGACCCTTCTTATCGGTTGGCATATCCCAGTTTTTCTCCGTTATTGATATTTACAGTCCTAATTGTTGTATTGGTCAACAACACAGGGATCGTATCGAACCTTTTGACCATGGCCTCCATCAACATAGCTCCTTATTCATAATCCTCGTATTCTTTCACAGGCGCTATCTGATATAGCTCGCTGCTCAACTCTTACTCGCCATAGATTCTTCTTTCACAGGTGATAGCTGTCTTTGGGTTAATTTTCATGCCGGTCTACGCTAATACAACCAGGGCGTCACTGACCACTTTCACTGAGAAGAACCTCCCTCCATCTTACTGTTAATTTGATTGGATCAAAGCTCAACTGAGTTTTCTTCTCCCACCTTGTACCTTCTCCCAATATCAACTCGCTGCACAGGTCAGGGGTTACATAGAATCTTAAATCACTCCTGGCCCCTGTCACTTGCAGTGGCAACCACACCATCCCATCTAGAGCCATCTCACTACTATCAGTTTGGCTGACCACAATGTCCAGCAGATTCAGTTTTCTTTTGATATACTGACCACTGGTGTAAACCAGCGCCTTGACCTTCATGTCCCCTTTGGATATCGTACAGGTAAGTTCCTTCTCCTTAAGTAACAAGGAGAACATCTGCACCCTTTTCTTTCCGTCTCTTATTACCCATTACTCTGGACATATGCGCCGGCAATAGGAGTTTGACTCAAGACCCATCGTCTCTTCCTCTCCTATTCCACTTTCGAACATGCCCTCCTCTTCCTGCCCCATAGCCTGCCACTATTGACATGGGCGCTGGAAGCAACAGTCCATTGCATCTTTTTCCTGTACCTTGACCTCCCTCAGGGATCTCTCCTCTCGGTGGTGCATGGTTGGAACCTCATTTCCTTGGAAAGTTCCAATTCATGGGACTGCCCTGTCCTCTCTCAGGTCAACGCATTTCATATAGACCTCCTCTCCACGGAGCCAACATCTCCATAACTTGCAGTCCATGGAAAAATGTTCCCCCTTGTCTGCATGTCACACATGCCATCGGTCGAGTTTTAAGTGGGACCACCAAGTTGTTTATTTCACATCGGATGACCCATCTGTGTTTCCCTGGACCGTTAGCTTGTGGCTCGGGACTATGCTTCGGGTCATTTCTCTAAGCTCCAGTCAGTGATTCCTTGTTATTCTGCACCACTGGTCCTCGTGTAAGAACTGGGCACACCGGTACAGTCTGACCCTGTAAATTGAGGTGGGGGTATATGTTACGACGCTCAGCAGAGGCGCGAACGGGGTCCAAAAAAAGAACGAGAAAGAGTTTAAAAACATAAATTTGCAACAAGTAAAGTTGACTTATGTCTAGAATAGACATTTTTCTACTTACCTATGTAATTTGTTTGTATTTTTACATAGTATAAATGGCTTTTTATTAGATGTTAAAAAAAAATTTCTTGTTTTTTAAAACATCTAGTTTCTCAAAGAAAATGCCGGCCAGTCCCTCTATATTATTACGTAGAGCGGCCATTTTGAATTCTTCGAAAACCGTGTGTTGAACGTAAATTTCTAATAAATAGCACTTCAAACGGGTTTAAAATACAAACAAATAGCACATGCAAGTTTGAAAC
The DNA here is from genome assembly GCA_963556195.1 of Sepiola atlantica. Classification (NCBI taxonomy): domain Eukaryota; kingdom Metazoa; phylum Mollusca; class Cephalopoda; order Sepiida; family Sepiolidae; genus Sepiola; species Sepiola atlantica. The sequence goes on from OY744519.1 coordinate 165,334,395, forward strand.
TAACTTTTACAGCTTACAGTTACTTTTATTTGTTGTGTATTTGTTTTTTTAGCGTTTTTACTCTGCTGAGTCTCGTAAAAGATGCCCTGAGGTGGTATTTACATCACATTTAATCCCTCACTAATTATTCTTTACCTGTTTATCTGTTATGGTGTAATGTTGATTTACCCTATTTCGGGAATACATGAACTCTTCCAGACACTATGAATAGGGTTATGACTAAGTGCTGTGGTAGTCATGGTGGCAGCCATTTGCCGTTCTGTGTCAGTATATATACCAGTCGAGGATCCGATCTTGACACCCAGTCTGGCCGAAGTTAGGCCATTTCGGTGGCCTTTTATCTGTCGGGATGAGATATTGTCCTGGGTAGTCCTAGGAGGTCCACCCTCACAGGCCTTGCCTCCCCTCTTTGGGATGGAGTTAGTTTATTGCTAACTGCCTGAGGCACGCGACTGGGGAATGCCAACGGGGCTGCCTAGGCTATTTTTAAGAAGGCCAGAGTACCCCATTTTTAGGGGCGCTGGCTTGAATCTCCCCACCTTACGACCTTGTGCCACATCTTCCTGCGGTGGGAAGGAAGTCAATATCTTCATTGGTGGCAGTCATAACCATAGTATCCGATACAAACTTTCTGTAACATACTATTTTGTATTTCTGTAAATACACTCTTGTAAATATACCACTGTGTTGTTTTAATTAGTATCGCCCCTTCAAGGTCACAACAATATCCATATTTCTCTCAAATCTATTTTTATCACTTCCTCCCATGTTTTCCTTGGCCTTCCCTTGTGAACCGAACCTGCTACCTCAACTGTTCTACATCTACTAACCCAAGTCTAGTATGGTGTGTATTGTCCTCCAATCATTGACCAACCCCAGTTGGTTGGTGGTGGGAGTTCTGGTGCTGGCAACAGTATCTGACCCCACACATGTCCATCTTGATATACTGCCCTCTTGACATGTTCCTCTAAAGCTGCCTTCGTTGGAGAGATCAGCTGCACATTGTTCTTCCTTGTGAAGAGTTTCCTCCTGGCCTTGTAAATGTCGGTGCATTTGCTGGTTCGATCATACAACAGGATCACGAACCTCTCGATGATGCACATTGCATCATTTAGTATGTCACTTGGTGCGGAAGACAGCTGCATCAGCACCTCAGTTAACTCTAGCAGTACTGTCCAGACTGCCCATGCGGTTTTCTTGCCATGTCTAGCAAAGCTTGACACAGTATCGCATCCAGTTAGAGCGTGGAACATTGGCAGTGCACGAGCCTTCTCTGGTCCCAGTCCAGCTGCTATTTCATGTGCTGCTAGGTATCGGAAACTTGGGCCTGTTCCGAATGCCAGCCATAGTTTGTTTTCTGGTTGCAATTCCTGTACCACGAACACTGCCAGCACCACAACATCGGTGTCTACAGTTCGGATGACTATTGAATGGTGTCCGTGCTTAGCTGCGTGAGATGCATGTAGCAACAGCCAACTGTCAGCCCCTTCATAGTTGTATGGGTTAAGTGAATTTAGATCTGGTAGTAGTGGCTTGCTGAGCACTGCCTTTCTATCAGTAATGACGAGTTGCTTGTCCTCCTGGTCAAACCATTCCAAGACAGCTGTTGAAATAAACTTAAACAGCACTGCAGGTGATACTGGGTATCCAACGCAACCATGTCCCCACCACTGAGACGGCCAAACAGTTCTGTATCACCAAGAAGGTTGGCACAGGCATGGACCCGTCTGTCAATTTCGAATGTTGCAGCTTTCCGAAGAATATTAGTCCCCGCAGGTTGTCCACAGAAGAAACAAGTTTCTAGAACCTTCTATGTACTTGAACGTGAATGCGTCCTGGTAAAGATTGTGCCTTCTTTCTTGAGTGCTCTCTTCTGTGCTCTCTGTAGTTTGGTGTTGTTGTACTGGAGCTTGCACGTATGGTAATATTGTGCACCGTGTGCAACCATTGCAGCTTCAATGCCATAGCCATCATCAAGTCTTTCCAATTGGAGTGATCCTGGAAGCTCTCCAAGTTAATTGAATTTGATCAAGTTCTCTGCGAGTGAACTGTATTCACTACCAATGTCTTTTCTCTTAGATTGTTCAGGTTTGGTCAATGTCTCCATCTTGTCCTCTTGACATATGATGCATAACCTCCAGTCAGTAGTGGTGAGGTGTTGTGATGGTGATGGAGTTCGCTCAGCATGAGCTAGTGTCAACCTCTTGGATATGGTGATCGAACTGTCTTCAGAAGAACAACCAGCACCGTCAGTCTACAGGCATGCATGCATCACGATGAACCTGTAAAGACACAATGTAGCATTTCTGTAATCATAAATGCCATGAATACTCCTACTACAATTTTAAATAGCAGCCATTTTGAAATCCAACATGGCAGCTAATTGCTAAAAGATACAAAATGTTATCATTAAATTCCTTGCCCCTCAAAACATACATTTAGACACCAGAATCAAGTCAAAAGCAGTATTAGACCCACTGATAATCGAAAATGAAGATTTCAAATGGCGGCCATTTTGAAATCCAATATGGCGGCTAAGTGGTAAAAAATATGCAATGCATATTATTACCATTGGATTTTTGCCCCCCAAAACATACATTTAGACACCAGAATCGAGTCAATAGCAATTTTAGATCCACAGATAGGCAGAAATGTAGATTTCAAATGGTGGCCATTTTGAATTCCAATATGGCGGCCATGAAGAGAGAATTCCGAGTGGCTCAATATCTGAAAATGTTCGCCATATGTCAATGTACATTTGAGCTAAAGTTGGTGCTTGTATCACAAAATGCACAATAGGTTAGCTATGCTGCCCCACTAAGAGGCTTTCCCTCCCTAAAAAAAGTTGTCAAATGGATTGCGGACTGCCAACCGAAAATAGAGGTTCTCATTCTCTAGATAATGTCTTATCATTCTCACTGTTAAAGAACATGAAGTTGTATTGCGTACACGACAAGAGAAAGAGTAAAAAAGGATGTCATTTGTGATATATCTTCCTCTCCATAAGAGCTGAATTTGACACGATGTGGAATTTAATGTGAGGTGTGGACATTTCTGAGAGTCATAACGGCGCTCATGTATATACAATAAAATTTCCAGATAAGATTCTATTTATCTTTCTCCCACAAGGTAAGATGTGACACAAGGTCGGGAAAGTGGAAAAAAACCAGCGCTCGAGAATTTGAGCACTCTGGTCGTTTAAAAATTGCCTGGGCAGCCCCGTCGGCATTCCCCGGTAGGGGCGCCTCAGACGATTAGCAATAAACTAACCCCCTCTCAAAGGGTGAGAAGGCAAAGCCTGGGAGGGTGCACTTTCTAGAACTGCACAGGACGGACAACCGATAGACCGGCGTAAATCCAGACCCGAAGGCCCGGACAATACCGGTTTATTAGGTGAGGTAAAAACCCAATGATAATTGCCAGATAAGATATTCACGTTAAAACGTGACTTTTTAAAGTTAACGTTTTTTGTTAATTTGTTATAATTTTAAACAAATTTTAAACAAGTTTATTCAGTCAATGACTAAACGATATCGTAAACACTTTAATTAAACTTCACAAAAATCTGATTAAAAAAGGGGAAAAACATCAACATGATATAGCTGTTATTTTTAATATAAATATCGTAACATACCTGTTTCCTCGTTAAAATAAGAATAAAATCGAAAGTGTTTATGTGGTTTAAAATTGTAACATTTCGTAAGACGTCCGATCGATTTTATTGAAAAAACAATTTTTAATGACATATTTTCCAAAAATGTTTCTTGATTGAATTATTTTTCCAAAAATGTAAATATTTTACAATAAATTAATTAAGAGAAAATGCAAAAATGAGAGAGTGAGGGGAGATGAGCCACGACCGTCGTAAAGGAGGCCTGTCAACTGAGTCGAGTTTTTCTGGTGACGTCATTGATAGTGGGAGTAAGAAACACTATCAATGAAGACCGGAAGTGCCCGAATGCTCACCGTGGCTTAACGTGCATGCGTCTATCTGTAATCAGAGCGAGTATACTAACTCCATAGGATTATTCATTCACTTGAAAATCATTGTTAACTTGTTCCTTTTTTCAAACGTATTCCTTTTTTATAAATGTCAAGCGTGAAAGAGAATAAGAAAAACATGGCGTCCAACGATTAAAGCATTGCATAAAAGTTCGAATTTCAAGTCTTAAAAAATAAATTAGAATTTGATTTCGAGATAAAAATACAATTTTAGACTAATTAATAAGTTTCATCTAAAATCCCCTCCTCCCCCCCCCAAAAAAAAAATGACTGTTTTAATTTATTATAAATTTTTACTATATCTAATATATAAAGTAGAGACGATTTTTCCCCTGTACCTTCTCGGAGAATAGGAAAATAACCACATGCATCACAGGCTACTAAACTCATCACTATATTACACTTATTCACTCGACCGTGTTTTAGTAAATTCGTTATTATTTTCTTCCAGCTAAATATTACATTTGGCCCGCCATCCACAACTCTTCGACAAACCAACTCCATACAGGTGGTAGCAAAAACTTTTCTCCCTAACAATTCTGTACTGTCACCCCACTCATCGACACCGGGAACTAATATACACAGTTTAATTTTCTCAAAAGAGTCCGTTATTATTTATCACTTTCCTGGTATTAATTTACTACATAAAATAAAACAATACGCAAAGACTTAATGACCGCTCCCGTTCACTCCGATGCTTTTCCGCGAATATCAGATTATGTTATTTCCAATTCTACCTATGACTTCTACATTTACATTCATTCCGGAATTAAGCGAATGAAATTAACGAACACAGTTCCTGCAACATTTAATAATTCAACATGGCGGCTACAATTTCTTGATCAAATCGACGTCCTATTTAATTCAATAAGCGCCAAGATACTCATAGACCCCGATACATTTACATTTTCAAAATCATACACATTTAACACGCATATTATAGAAAACTGGTCCAAATTCTTTTACTACATCAACAAATGACCTAAACCGTGTCATTGTTGAACTTCACATTTGGTCGGCAGAAGTTAAACCTTACCATAACACACATTAGGTTAATTAGCCTATTTCCACATAAATTTTTAACTCGAAACCGTGGTGCAGTCGTTAATAAGGGAGGTTTCATGATCGGCAGTTTCAGCGTTCGATCCCATTCTACTCTACCACTTTTTTTTTTTAAATTTAAAACATTCACCAACACGGTAGCGGGGGGAAGATGAACAATAGGCAGTTTCTTTTTTATTCGACGTCATGCAATAGGTAGTACTTTCTCCCGTGCAACACCAGACGACGGGTTCCGCTAGTTGTAAATAAACTGTTCGTCTTGCAAAAAAGAAACAACAAAAGGAAACACACATTTTAATTTATTTCAGTAAATGTTCTATTAATTAATTATTTTGAATTATTGATTTTACTGAATTCGTAATCTTTCATGTTTGATTTACTTTTAAGTTAAAAAAATCAAGAAACATCATTAATTTTTTTCGGAAATGAGAGCAACTCTTATCAAATTATTCAGCTAAAACTAATCATAATGAAATGTTCATATAAAGAATAAAACTCCATAAGAATAGGGATTTGTCTTTTTGTGTTTATAAACCATGCAGTATAACTGATACTAATCTTTTCATTCGATGTAGACCAGAAAAAATGAATCTTAAATCAGACAAATTATTTTGAAAGGAAAATTTTCATGTTTTAAAAATTCAAAAATTTATTATTAAGTATTAATTCAATGTTTGCTGTCTAGCCTAAGCAAATTACACGAAATAATACATTTGCATTAAGATTTCTAATAAAGTAATGGTTTAATTATATTTTGTGATCGTTAATTAATAAATACTGAAAATTTCATTAAAATTGGTTGATTTCCTGAATTTTTATGCTTTTTTAAGTGAAGGTAGGGGTCAAAATGCCCATAGTCTGACTGTTCGACAGATCTTGTTTGTTTACATCATTTTCCAGCGCTCTAGCCTCCTTTTACGACGGCCGTGGATGAGTTAAATAAAAAATGAACGTGAAAAGACTCCCGGGCAACGCGAGGTGGATATAGCTAGTTACTTATAAAAATTGCCTGATTGAACCCCGATTCGAAGTATGAAATTGCCTGATTCGAAGTATGAAATGCCTGGGAGGATGACCACTTGAGATGAAACAGAACAGATACTACACTTCATATTATTTATTTGCTTTTAGTAAAACAATTTATAGTAAAACAATTTGAACAAATTAGGCGCTGAATCTATAAATTTGTTTTAACAATATCAAGTTCGGTTGGATTATCTGATTAGGGGGCTGAACCTAGAACAAATCAAACACTATTTATTTGGTACTGGAATTTTATGTGGAAAAATATCCTATGCTTAGGTCTTTCAGCGCAACATTTTACAGGCGGATTTCTAGGAGGAAGGGGGGTCTAATTTTTAACGATGAGTAAAAATTCATTAAAAAGAATTATTGATGTTTTTTTTTAAATAAAAGAGTGACTCAACTAGGCAGTGACCACGTAATGCTCTGGATGTGCTATCTTACAAGATACTGCGCTCTTTCCATAAACTTGCTCTAGAGCCTTATCCAATCCACTAGCTTTCATTGCTGACCCAATGCTACCTAGAAATCTCATCAGGAGAAGAAACAGATTTAGCATTCACTATTTCTATTGACTTCATTCATAAAGGTCGAATGGATATGGTCAAAAGATTGTGAGACGGCTTTTGAGAAGATAAAACATGTCTACTCTCATATCTCGTCTTAGCTCATTATGATCCTGTGAAAGAAATCATCCTTTCGACTGATGCTAGTGAATATGGAGTGGGTACTGCACTGCTACACAAATATGAAGATGGTACTACTAAACCGATCGCGCACGCTTCGAGGACTTTTCTACCGGCTGAGGAAAATTATAGTCAGATTGAGAAAGAGGGATTATCGATTGTGTTAGGGGTTAAAAAATACCATCGCTTTTTACATGGTAGATCATTTATACTTCAAACAGACCATAAACCGTTAATAACTATATTTGTATAAAAAAAAGATAGAATTGTAATACCTCAATCTCTATGTAAAGTTATACTGAAAGAATTTTATACCGGTCATTCTGGCATGTCCCGGATTAAATCACTCATGCGATGCTACGTATACTGGCCAGGAATGGACAAGGAAATAGAAAGGTTGTCAATTAGCTGCAAGGGCGCCTCCGATCAAAACGAATCATTGGTTAAAAACGGATTTGCTGTGGGCACGTCTGCATATAGACTATGCTGAACCGATTAATGGATATTATTACTTGATTTTGGTGGGCTCTTTCTCGAAATGGCGTGAGGTATTCAAGTGCAAGCATCCTACATCTAGGAACACCATCAGTGCATTAGATGAAATTTTCAGTCATTTCAGGGTCCCTCGGACACTGGCCAGCGACAATGGTACGACATTCATAGGAAATGAATTTAAAGATTTGTGTACTTCCTTGAACATTGAACATTGAATATTACACCAGTATATCATCCTAGATCGAACGGTCAAGCCGAAAAATTTGTTGACACGTTTAAGTGTGCCTTACAAAAAAATAAATATAATGAAAGAAAAAACTATCCAGAAATTTTTAGCAATTTATAGGCGACTCCTAATGGAAACAACGACTCCAAGTTGTCTCCTGCGGAACTTATGTTCGCAAGGAAAATAGATCGATTTTCGATAGATTGATACCCTATCCAAAGAAAAAAGTTGCTAAAAAAAAGGAAATGTCAACATAAGAAGATACTCTCCAGGAGATAAAGTATATTTAAAAAATTTCCAAGGTGGAAAAAGTTATTGGATGGATGGATCAGGAAATGATTGGCAAAATGTCAAAAATTTGTGTTTAAAAGACACATCAACCAAATTTAACCACGATACGCTGAAAATAATAAAAAAAGCGAAGAAGCAGTTCCAATGGAGATTCTATGTGATGCTTTTGAGATGCCATTACTCAATATTGTACACGAACCTATGTATACATCTACTGGACCAGCCTTACGAGCTGAACAAAATTTGTCTTCGCCCCAAACTGGAAAGGATCCAATTTCATTAGTTCGGAATGAAAGAAAGAGCACACATGAAAGAAAACCAGTGGAACGTTTAAGCCCGGATCCTAAATGGAAGAAATATTAGAAGCAGAAAATTCAAGGGAGATTTTCAGTTTCGAGGGGAGGTGTTGTGATGAGATACCTGACACCCCGCAAGGCTGATAAGTGTACTAGTCTATATATATATACTACAGACAGTAGTATGTATTGTGGACTGTATTCGACGGTATTCGAGTATATTAGGTTAATCCTATTGGATTACCGGTAGGGCTATTGTTGTGTACAAGATATACGTTGTAATAAACCATCCTCTTTTAAAGACCTTACACTCTGGTTATTTTTGTTATTATAACTTCTAACCAACTTATATCACTTTTCAATTTGAGAACTTTTCTTCTTTGTGGATTTTTCTGATGATTTTGAGGTACGTAGAGCCGATAATTGACATGATAATATTTGGTTGGCACACCACAAGAGAAATGAATCGTAAAATATACATCTCACCGGAATGTTACGTTTTTTAGAAATGCGAAAAAATACAACTAAAACAAACATGGTTATTGGAATATAAATTGAACATGACTTATTTACATAGGCTCTGTTGTTACTGGATGACAATCAACAAGCTGAATTTTTCTTGAAGAGAGCGCTAATTTAAAGGTACTGATAGTATATGCTAACACATATATTGTCATAATTCATATATATATATATATATATATATATATATATATATATATATATATATATATATATATATATATATAAATTTTAAAAAAGGAAATCAAAAGAATATTATTTATGTATTCATCAATGTTTCGTCTTTATTTCAAGACTTCCTCAGGATGATTGTCTAAAGAAAATAACACACAAGTACAAAATCTTTGAAATAAAACTTGTACTTAGGTGTTATTTTCTACAGACAATAATCCTGATGAAGTCTTGAAATAAAGACGAAACGTTGATGAATACATAAATAATATTTTTTGGTTTTCCTTTTTTCAATTTCCATTACGTCGGAACACTATTTCCATTCTTTATCACACACACACACACATATATATATATATATATATATATATATATATATATATATATATAGTAAGTTATGAAAATATATTTATGGCAATTAAGCTACACAGAGGCTTCTGCGTTTCATCCATGTAGGGAATCGTCAGGCTAAAATGCATGAAGTTTGTGTTGCCGGGTGTTTTTATATATATGCATAATTATTTATTATTTATTATTTATTTATTAATTATTGATTTAATTATTCATAAGTATATGAATACACATACATGCAACATACATACATGCATATATATATACATATACAGATACACACACACATACACACATATATATATATATATTATAATTTTTTAAAACCACTGTTCGAGAATGAAAAGCATGAAGCGGTAAGAGAGAAAGAAGGAAAGTACGTATTTATTTATATTTATTAAACTATTTCAGTGTTAATATATTTATTATATATATATATATATATATATATATATATATATATGAATCATTATTTCAGTGTTAATGTATTTATCTATTATTCACACACGGGAAAATACTCTGCACAATACTCCGCACAAGCACACACGACATCAAGGGATTCCCGAGTTAAACAGAATATTCGGGGCCTCAGAGTAAGCACCAGCACAATTACCACGAAAAGAAGCTCTCTGGTGCCAAGTACTTCTCTAAACTGGATGCCAAAAATGGGTACTGGTCTGTCAAGCTAGACGCTGAATCCCAGCTACTGACTACCTTTAACTCACCGTTTGGAAGATTTTGCTTTCAGTGAATGCCTTTTGGTCTAGTGATGTCACAGGATGTCTTCATGCAGAAAATGGACATGATGCTTGAGAAATGCCCTGGCACTCTAGGATTAGTCGACGACGTCATCACTATGGTAAAACCAACGAACAGCATGATGAAAGTATGCACAACTTGATGAAAAGTGGAAAGACTCATTTTCAACAGTGAAAATGTGCAGTCGACCAGAAACAAATACACTTCTTCGGGGCAATGTACGACGAGAATTGAATAAGCCCTGATCCCAGCAAGGTGGATGAAATCAAGGCATTAACCAGTTCAACGAGCATCACCGAACTACAAAAAGTGTCGGGCATTACCACCTACATGGCACCCTTCATCCCGCATCTGTCAGATCTCACAGCACCCCTGAGAGATCTACTAAAGAATGAAGCCGAGTACAGGTGGACTCAAAGTCATCAAAAGTATCTCCAGCAAATCAAAGACGTCATATGCAAAGAGGTGCTATTAACCTACTTTGATCAAACGAAATAGACTGTGCTCCAGGTAGATGCATCAAACAAAGGCCTTGGTGCAGCACTTCTGTAGGAAGGTAAACCGATAGCTTTTGCATCAAAATCGCTAACAGACACACAACAACGGTATGCTAACATCGAACGCGAGCTATTAGCAGTCGTGTTCGGATGTGAGCACTTCAGGACGTATCTCTACAGATGCTCATTCCAGGTCAGAAAGTGATCACAAACCACTGGAGATGATCAACCTCAGGGTTGACTTTGTACAATTCTCAGCAGAGAAATTGACACAAGTACACCAAGCCACAAATGCTGATGTCATTCTGTGCGAGGCTGGTCTGACACAGTCAGGGAGATCGGGAAAAGAATGTGACCCGACTGGCCCTATCGGGACGAGCTGGCCATCAAAAATAGAATCCTGGTGATACCAGATCAGGCTGCCCTGTGGCTCCCTGAGACGAAATTCACCTACATTGACGTTTTTTTTTTTTTGTTTTTTTTTTTTGTTTTTTTTTGTTTGTAAAACTTAATTATGTTCTACAAAACCAAAAACAAAAACAACAGCCCCTCTCCCTTTCTCCCTCCCCTTTTTTATTTTTATTTTTCCTACCCTACTCCCGGTCCTGGATATGACCTTAAACTACATCCGATGGTGAGATCCGGCTTACGGACTTTGGGGAATGTGGAGCCTCCTCTTAATTACCATTGTACCCAGGTCCACCCTGACCCGGAGTGGTAGTACCTGTTAGGGTCCCAACTATGGGTTAAATAGAAACAGATATTAAAAGGGGAAAGAAACAAAAAAGAGAAGAAAACAAGACCAGATTCGGCATTAAATAACCCAAAAAGGGTTGATATGCCGTAAAACAAAACTACCAAACTACCAAAACTACCAAAAATAGAATCTTTACCAAGAGCGATCGGATTATAATACCCAAGTCCATGCAACCAGAGCTACTACACAAGATCCACTATGGACATCAAGGGATCGAAAAGTGTAAACTGAGAGCAAAAGGTTTATTCTGGGATAATATAAACAAAGACATTTACGTGATATAAGCCAGGAAAACCAGAAATCGCAGAGTGTGGAATCCCTGATACAATACAAGATACCCATGAGACCATGGAAGATAGTGGCTACACACCTGTTCCATTGCAACAGATCTGACTATATGGTAATAGTGGAATATTACTCCAAATATCCAATTGTCAGGAAATTAAGCAACTACTCTAGCCATAGTCATATATCTGACCAAGCGAATTTTGGAGGGAAAAGGAATCCCAGAGAGGGTCATCAGTGATAATGGCCCACATTTCAGCTCTGCTCTTTTTAAGCATTCGCTAGGGAATGAGGTTTTGAGCATGACACCTCATCACCCTGATATCTACAATCGAATGGCATCGCTAAGCGTTGTGTACAGGCCATAAAATTGGCTATAAAGAAAGCCACCTCAAGGGGGCGTGATCTGGATATGGTTTTGCTATGTCTTCGAACAACTCAGATAGACCATACAATCCCGTCTCCTGGTGAGCTGCTGTACGACAAGAAGTTTGTGTGGAACCTCCCAGTAAGATGTGCCAACCACACCGCACAAAGAGAGGAAGTGACAACTCGTCTATACCAAAGGCAAGCTGAACAAAACAGGTATTATGACTAGCATGCCAGAGATCTCTCCAATCTGCAGGTTGGACAGCATGTTCGAGTACTGGAGAAGGATGCTGGGAAATGGTCACCTGCAGTCGTCACACAAGTGTGTATGTAGCCCAGATCCTACATGGTGCAGACTCCATCGGGAAAATTAATCCACAGGAATTGACAGCACCTGAGGGAAGACTAATCTTGGGCCTAAATGAGCCCCCACGTTTACCCACCTGTGACCCAACAGGGTCCTATCAGAAGCCCCACACTATATATATATTGAAACTCCTTTTATTTTATTTCTCTTTTGAAAAGCGTGTGCCACGTGAAAAGAAAATGACAAAACCATTTTTCTTCTATAAAGTATTTTTCTCTCTTTCACTGAGAGAGTTCTTGAAAGAGAAACAGTTGGAAATACCTTCTTCAATGTAAATATGAAAAAAAAACAAAAAAAACTTTTTAAAATTTTAAAACAACACTTGTCGCACCAGAGAAATGATTAAATCTTTTTCTCCGTAAAAACATTCGTGCTGTCTAGGAAATTGACGAACGAAACACTTTTCTTCCAAAACGAAACTTTTTAACTGAAAAAGGATTTGTTAAAAGCGAAAGACTTGAAAACACTATGTTATATGACATTATGAAAAAAGAAAGGAAAAACTTTAAAATTTAAATCATTTTTCAGTAATTTTAGTCTACCAGACTTTGAGACGCCACTGAGACTTTGAGACGACCCGTGCGAATATGGAAACCGGCATTTTTCTTTCTCCAAAGGAACAGACGAATTCAACAGTAGACTTCAACAAGTCAATTTAATTGACGAAGAGAAGAAACCACTTTTTTCCTCACATAATATAAAAAAACTTTTACAAATATTTTTTTAAAAATTCTAATGCATAAACGTGAGTACAAAAAGTTCATCCCCTTACATAAACAAACACAGTAAAAATTAATTCACTTTTTTTCATCTATTCTAATTTCTAAATATATATATATATATATATATATATATATATATATATATATATATATATATATATATATATTTAGTATTCATTCTTTTTTGGCTTTTAAAACATACATATTTTCCATTTCGTTTTTGCTCTTTAGGATGTGCTTCCACAACAATGTTTTTCCAACTTTTTACTGTAGACTTTATTTTGGTCTGTTGTCCATATGTATATAAATGAGTGCAATTACGGTAACTACTATATTACAGGCTGAAGCCTACCTATCTCCTATAATGGAGGCTACACAGTCGCTAATTGATACGGCTATAGTGAATGCCATAGAAAGCCTCACCAATGAGGTGAGAAAAATGAGCCGGTCAGAGCCGCAGTCGCACAGGAGCCGACTCCGGCCCCCCCTCCTCATCCCCACGCGCTCCCTCGTCGCCGCTGCTGCCGCCATTCTAACAAGCGAGCTCTGTGTTATTACCACAGGCGCTTTGGCATTCATGCACGGGGGTGCAAAAAACCCTGTTCATTTATGAACCAGGGAAACTAATATCTGGAGATCTGAGCACGACATAGTCTTCACTGAAGCTACACAATCGTGCACACTTTCTTACGGACTCCATCTCCCATGTACGTTGCTTGGTTGACACGGGAGCTCCCTGCAGTATTTGGCCACTGAAACGCATCACTGAAAAACCACCAGTGTCGCCCATTTCACTGCAAGCTGTAAATCCAACGCACAGTCAAATTTCTCGTTCTTTGGACTTGGAATTGCGCAGAGACTTTACGTGGGTATTTACTGTAGCGGATTTACCTTATCCCATTCTGGGTTCGGACTTTCTGCACCACTTTAACCTTTTAGTGGGCATGCACAGACATCGGCTGATAGATGTTAATACAGAAATTTCTGTCTCTGGTTTGAAATCAAACACCCCATCTAAAAACTCGGTATTTTTTTAATTGCCGCTACCGATGACCCATACCAGACCCTACTACACTAATACCCGGAGTTAACTAACTTGAATATTGAAAGTGGAGTTTAACCATATGCTGCAACTGGGAATTATACTCCCCTCGTCCAGTCCTTTACATATGGTCCCGAAGCGCTCCGGAGATTGCCGTCCAAATGGAGACTATCGGCGACTCAATGCCATGACGGTACCTGATCGTTACCCAATCCCACATATACAGGACTTTGCTTCGTCTATGCACGGTTGTAAGACCTTCTCCAAACTGGACTTAGTTAACGCTTACCATCAGATTCCACTGAATCCTGCCGACATACCCAAAACGGCGATAACAATGTCATTTGGAGCGTTTGAATTCCTGACTGTCTTTTGGTTCGTGAAACGCGGCTAGTATCTTCCAATGCTTCATAACTACATAAACGATATTCTTGTTGTAACAAAGAGTTAAAGAATGCTCTACCACTCAGTCCAAACGGGACGCCGAATTATCCTTTCTGTTCTTTTTACCAACAGCAGTCCAACACGCATGTGAACGGTCAAACGTCTAGTCAAAAAATACAATTCCCTTTTCTTTCCCTTTTTTCTTTCTCTCCCAGCACTCGATGTAGACATCGTGTAGGGGTGTGTCTCGATGTCGTCTGCTGTGTCTGCACAAAACCTTCATACCACAATTCACGAGACAATCTTTTAAACTTTTGATTCTGTTTTATTCAGGCGTCAAATTTCTGTCGGCCATGGAGATGCTTCACTAACCTCGAGGGAGAGACCAAATTACTACTCTATCGTAGTTAATTCCTAACTTAAGTCCTTAGCTATTCGAGGAGGGGGGAAGAAGAAATCTCATGCCTGTATTCTGTTAGGGAAATACAGGCATGAGACACACCCCTCCACGCGAGGAAGAAAAGATACGAGAAACTAGACGACATCGAGACGACACCCCTCCATACAACGAGGAAAAAGAGAAGGTATGAGAAATTAAAAAGTATGCAACATATGTCTTTTTGGTGTTAAAAATGACCAGTTGTTTAAGCGAGAACTGCCACGGCCCATTCCGGGACGGGTATACAAAGCGAGAACTGCCACGGTCCATTCCGGGACGGCTATGCAACACCACTGCTACTTGGTTGGAACGATTTGAGTTAGGTCATAATCATTTCTTCAAAAATGCATATTGTATAGAATTATTAGATTTTTTAACTAAACCGTGTCCCAATTTTTGCCTCATCAAAAAAATGGTATTGTCGCTGTTTAATGTTTGCATATCAATTAGATTTTGTCGATATTTTTGCTGATCAATGTCTTTTGTTGAGAAATCTCATGAATAACAAATCGGAAATCACTGTCCTTGTGGCCGACTAGGAGTATCTTTCAGATAAACGGGGAAGACTCCTGCTTAAAACCTGTTTTGTTTTTTTTTTCTGCAAGAAAGCGACCTTTGGCCATTATAAATTACTGTCACGTCATTTATGTCCGGGTAAACCGCCTGGTTACCGTTATGTTGTTTTATCAGGGTGTATGATACGGTTGTGTCAATATATATATTATAACGAATGACGATTGCAGTTTCAAATAATAATAATAATAATAATAATAATAATAATAATAATAATAATAATAATAATAATAATAATAATAATAATAAACAACCTGATATATGCAGGGGAAAAATCGGTAAGTATGAAACTAAGAAACGAAGAGAATGGACAAAAGAGAGGACTGACGAAACCTGGATGGGAAATCAGACTGGAAACCCAGATCACCAAACTGCGGAAAGAAGCTAAAACCGTGAACAGAAGGAAGGAGGACATGAAACGATTAAGAAGCAAAAATCAGAAACGCAAGGAAAAATTAAATGAGAAACATGAAGACATAAAACAAAAGATAGCAGCACTAGAAGGAAGACTGAGACGATACAGGTACAAATCAGAACAGAGCAAACAGAACAGGACCTTTGAAAACAATGAAAGCCAGTTTTACAAAAACGTAAATGGAGAAAAAACAACAACAGAGCAACCGAACCCAACAGAAACAAAACAATTCTGGAGCAAGATATGGGAAGAACCGAAAAAGCACAACAAGAATGCCCAATGGTTGAAAAACATGAAAGATGAACTGCAGGAAATCGAAGAAGGAATCGAAACGGAAATTAACAAAGAAACGATCAAGAAAACCTTAAGAAAAATGGCAAACTGGAGAGCACCAGGCCACGATGGAATACATGCATACTGGTTTAAAAAATTCACGACCCTGCATGAAAGACTAGCGCAGAAACTGAGTGGATGTATCCGCAAAACAGACGTACCAGAATGGATGACGGAAGGAAGAACAACATTAATACAAAAAGACCCCAAAAAGGGAACGACCCCCAGCAACTACAGACCGATAACATGTCTACCAATAATATGGAAAATTCTAACAGCACAACTGAGAGAACAAATCTACCAATCCCTGGACAAACGTGGACTGCTCCCCGAGGAACAAAAAGGATGCCGGAAAGGACAAAGAGGGGCACATGATCTACTATACATTGATCAAAAGACCCTGAAGGAGGTGAAGAGCAAACAAAAGAACATAACCATGGCATGGATTGACTACAAGAAAGCTTACGACAGTATCCCCCAAACATGGATAATTGAATGCTTAAAAATATACAAGATACCAGGCAGGATTATTAATCTCATCCAGAAAGCAATGGAAACATGGAGACTAAAACTGACAGCCGGAGGACAACACCTGTCTGAGATAAAAATACAGAGAGGCATCTTTCAAGGAGACTCCCTATCACCACTATTGTTTATAATAGCCATGATGCCACTCAACTACATACTCAGAAAGTGTGATGCCGGATACAGGTTTACGGATACAGAACAAAGAATAAACCACCTGATGTACATGGATGACCTTAAACTGTTTGCAAAAAACAAAAAAGAACTGGAAAAGCTGATAAATACAACCAGGATATTCAGCCAGGATATCCAAATGGAGTTTGGAATAGAAAAATGTGCACAGCTAGAGATTAAAAGAGGAAAACTGGAGACGACAGAAGGTATAGAACTCCCCAACCAAGAGCAGATGAGAGCGCTAGGAGAACAAGATAGTTATAAATACCTGGGAGTTCTGGAAGCAGACACAATCAAATATACAGAAATGAAAGAGAAGATTGAAAAAGAATATCTACGAAGAACAAGGAAACTCTTAGAAACTAAACTATATGGCAGAAACCTAGTAAAAGGGATAAACACATGGGCTGTATCACTAATAAGATACTCTGGACCATTCATAGGCTGGACCAAAGAAGAACTCAGGCACCTTGACCAGAGGACTAGAAAACTAATGACCATGCACAATGCATTGCATCCAAAAGACGATACGGACAGACTCTACATGAAAAGAAATGAAGGAGGTAGAGGACTGGTAAGTATAGAAGACTGTGTGGAAGACACCAAAAAAGAGCTGGAGAAATATGTAACCCAGAACACGGAAAGACTGATCACCACGGCAAGAGACACCAGCCCAACAAACAACTCAGGAAGCACTGAAACCAGAAACAAAAAGACAAGAAAGGAAAAGTGGGAAGAAAAACGACTACATGGACGCTTTATAAGACTCACAAGAGATGAAGCCAATGAGAACAGCTGGGCATGGCTAAGAAAAGGACACTTGAACAGACAAACGGAATCTCTGCTGACAGCCGCACAGAACAATGCAATTAGGACAAACTTTATTAAAGCAAAGATAGATAAAACCCAGGAAAACAGCAAATGCCGATTGTGTGGACAAAGAGACGAAACGATAAATCATATAATAAGTGAATGCAGCAAGCTAGCCCAAAAGGAATACAAGAACAGACATGACAGCGTGGGGAAAGAAGTACACCGGGAAATGTGCAAACAACTGAATTTCGAATATGCAAAAAAACGGTACAAACACAAACCAGAAACTGTACTAGAAAACGAAAAACACAAAATCATATGGGATATGAATGTACAAACAGACAAACCCATAACAGCAAGGAGACCGGATATGATAATAATCAACAAGGAAGAAAAATCCTGCAAAATCGTAGACTTTGCCGTTCCAGCGGACCACAGAGTGAAGATCAAAGAGACGGAAAAAAGAAGCAAATATACTGAACTTGCCAGAGAATTGAAAGGAATATGGAACATGAAGAAAGTCAGTATAACACCAATAATCATAGGAGCACTAGGAACAGTCCCCAAAAACATGGAGAAAAGACTAGGAGAAATAGGAATCAAAGGGATAACTGAGACCATACAAAGGACAGTAATGATCAAAACAGCTACAATCCTGAGAAATGTCCTCGAATGCGGAAACCAACTCACATAAGCAACGAATGGAGTACAAACACATGGAAGCACAAGACAACAGAACCGGTGAAAATACAACCGCGAGAGAGAGGCGCAAGCATAGGCTGACACCATGAAAATTATGGACAGAGGGTCGAGGAGGGAAAGCGCAAACCAGACCTCCACTGGAAGAGCGCAGACAGCTCTGGGACCGTGGGGAGGCTTGTTGCCACCCGGGCCCCAGAGGAGACCAATGGCCCTTATCATCGTGAAATCTGTGGTAGGTGGCTGTTGCGATACCGCAAGGTCATCAGCGGTGATGAACGAAAAGAGGTGGAGCATACTGGAAGTCTGAGGAGACTTGTTGTCACTCAGACTCCAGGGAATACCACAGGTTGTTGGCAGTGGGTGATCACTGACGATGACCAGTGTGATAACTCCTAGTGAGTAAATAATAATAATAATAATAATAATAATAATAAGCTATTTGCAAAAAGCAAAAAGGAACTGGAAAAGCTGATAAATACGACCAGAATCTTCAGTCAGGACATTCAAATGGAATTCGGAATGGAAAAGTGTGCATTGCTAGAGATTAAAAAAGGAAAGCTGAAGACGACTATGGGCATGGAACTACCCAACCAAGAGCAGATGAGGGCGCTAGGTGAACAAGGCAGCTATAAATATTCGGGAGTTTTGGAAGCAGACACAATCAAATCAACAGAAATGAAAGAGAAGATTGGAATAGAATACCCGAGAAGAACAAGAAAGCTCTTAGAAACAAAATTATATAGCAGAAACCTAATCAAAGGAATAAATACCTGGACAGTATCACTAATAAGATATTCTGGACCATTCATAAGCTGGACTAAAGAAGAACTTAGGCACCTTGACCAGGGGACTAGAAAATTAATGACTATGCACAATGCACTTATACGATACAGATAGACTCTACGTGAAGAGAAACGAAGAGGGAATAGAAGACTGTGTGGACGACACTAAAAAAGAGCTGGAGAAATACATAAACCAGAACACAGAAAGGCTGATCACCGCAGCAAGAGATACCGTCCCAACGAACAACGCAGGAAGCATCGAAACTGGACATAAACAGACAAGAAAAGAAAAATGGGAAGAAAAACAACTACATGGACGCTTCATAAGACTCACAAGAGAAGAAACCAACGAAAATAGCTGGACATGGCTAAGAAAAGGAAACTTGAACAGAGAAACGGAATCTTTACTGATGGCTGCATAGAACAATGCGATTAGGACAAACTACATTAAAGCTAAAATAGATAAAACCCAGGAAAACAATAAATGCAGACTGTGTGGACAAAGAGACGAAACAACAAATCATATAATAAGTGAATGTAGCAAACTTTCCCAAAAAGAATACAAGAACAGACATGACTGTGTTGGGAAAGTAATACATTGGGAACTGTGCAAACAATTGAATTTCGAATATGCAGACAAATGGTACAAACATAAACCAGAAACAGTACTGGAAAACGAAAAACACAAAATCCTCTGGGATATAGATATACAAACAGATAAACTCATACAAGCAAGAAGACCTGATGTTATTATAATAGACACAGAGTGAAGATCAAAGACACGGAAAAACGAAGTAAATACACAGAACTAGCCAGAGAACTGAAAGGAATATGGAGCATGAAGAAAGTTAGTATAATGCCAATAATCGTAGGAGCACTAGGAACAATCCCAAAAAACCTGGAGAAAAGACTGGGAGAAATTGGAATCAAAGGGACCATCGAAACCATACAAAGGACGGCAATGATCAAAACAGCTGCAATCTTAACGAAAATCCTCGTATGCTGAAATCAACACATATAAGCTAAAAAGGGTAACCAGTCACAAGGAATTTACAACAGGGAGAAAACAAAACCACACAGAGAACACCACAACAAGAACCAAGGAACAGAAACTGCAAGAAACAGCACTTCATAATCCCCCCCACAATAAATTACACTGGCCTCAGCTATCACTACACAAAATGAACCAAAGAAACAGAAATTACAAGAAACACTATAAGCTCCTCCCTCAAAAGAAAAAAAAAAAAAAAATTTTAATTAAAAAGAATTAAAAAATTATTTTTTTTAAATAAGGAAAGAGAAAAGGAAAAAATTAAGGAATTGAAAGGAAAAAAAAGGAAAAAATTAAAAAAATTAAAACAATTAAATTTTTTATTTTTTTAAAAATTAATTTAAAAAAATATTATTTTATTTATTTATTTATTTTTAAATGGTGCTGGCCTAGGCTGACACCAGACAAAATATTTGTAGAGGGTCGAGGAGGATGAGAAGACCGAGAAGGGACAGCACAAACCAGACCTCCACTGGAAAAGTGCAGAGAATGCTGGGACCTTGGGGAGGCTTATTGCCAACCAAATCCCAGAGAAGACCAATTGTCCTTACCAGCGAGAAATCAATGGTAAGAGGCTGTTGTCATTTTGATTTTAAGCCGATGCTTAAAATACGAAATCAAATCGTAATGAGAAGGCGGCGCCCCCCCCCCCCCCACTGCCTATTTCTAAGCATGAGGTCCACACTACGAGTCTAGCTACGGCTAAAATCGTAAGAAACACCATTCGTTTCTCCCTGGGTCACAAGGGATCCATGTTGAAAACTATGAAGGCTAAATCCAGGCACGTCACTTGCTAAGGAACGATGCGAGCCGTCACATTGTTGACTATTCACAAAACTTGGAGCAGTTAAAAAAGGCGTGCTCTACCGTTTCAATTTCATCTTCTTCACAATGTGGACAAAAAGGATCACTGCCCATGCCAATACTGAAGCGTATGCCATTAAGGGGTACCACATTTCGAACCAATCGCCAGGTTAGAGAAAACTCAGTATTGTTAAGATGACTCCGGCCTGGTGCCCAATTCCACTGAGAGCGAACCTCCTCCTCCGACAATCCAAGTCGCTCCTCAGGTTGATCCAAAGCGGTCCCCACCACAAATCCTGATATAGTGTCTTCCTAGACCGGACGAGGTCACTGAACCCCGGCAGCACTCTGAGCGCAATTCAGCATTCGTTGAAAAACTGCGATTGACTTCTCAACCGCAAGGCCCAACGTAGACTCCTCTGTCAAAGTTCTACTTAGGAATGTTAACCTCTCAGCATATAAATGGCTCGCCAAGTTGGGTATTCCCAAGCCCCCAACATCAGGACGTTGAGTACTGAACTGTCTACAAACTAGCGGCTGCTTCTTCTCTCACAAAAGCTTGAAAGGCATACGCGTTAAAGCCGATAAGCGGTCCGCAGGCAGAGATAGTACAGTCGATCGGTAAAGGATATGAAGAAAGACATACATGGTGCACGCCTCAGCTCGACCTTACAGACGCTTCGACTTTAGACTGTACTTCCGACAAATTCTTTTCAAGCTAGAGGCCCGGTCCAAACCACACACCAAGGATCCAAACCAGGCCATCTGACCAGTTGAAAAGGCCAGGCAGCCAACCTTAGGCCATTGAATATTCTATGGTTAACCACGGCCCCTGTAACCTCTTCATACCTTTTGAGTGCCTTAGTTATAGTGGAAATGTCTCAACAGCTCGAAACGAACACGGTAATATCATCGGCATATGTGGAAACCCTGGCTTGCACACCACCAGGTAGAGCAATACTGCATATGCTAGTCCAGCCTCTCTTTGACTCAGCCTGCAAAGGAAGGGCTCCAACGCGAGAACGTAAAGTAAAGGAGACAGCAGACACCACTGACGTACCGACCGAGAAACAGCAAACGATTCCGATCGCATCCTGGTTACCTGCATCACTGCTAACACTTTCAAAAGGGCTTAGTGGGGGCGATAACCGGGAGTAAGTGGTGGGTCAACGCCAAATGTCGTATTAGGCGCTTTTCTGTGACGAGCAACGATACAGCATGGAGATTCGTCTGTGGAAGTCAGGTGTAAAACCGACGGCCTCTAAAACAGATCAATGGTCGACCCTGTCAAAATTGATCAGTGCGGCTTTGGCGTCGTCTTCTAATCTCTCTACGATTGTGCGTATCAGATGCAAATTTTTCTGAATCGATCTTCCCTTCACAGCATAGTTCAATCAATTCACCAATAACAGCCTGCAACCGCAAGAACTCTGGTCAAAATCTTTAAGTCTGTATTTAACAGAGTTATCATCTAAACCCCCAACATACCCACCCTTTTTCTTAAGCAATGTGATCACTCCCATGGGGGCTTTACCAGGGATAGAACCCTGTTAAAACAAGTGGTTGAACACATCCGTCAGAATAGTTATGAAAATGCACGACAGCCTCCCAGAAAAATTCATAGTCCCTGAGATTCGTTGTAGCCGACCTGCGTCAACACAGCCAGGACCTCACATTCCGTAACACGCCAATCACAACTAGTCACTCGGGCCACCTGCAGGCAGGGCAAACCAGCTAAATAGTTGTCAAACTCATCGACGCGGAGTCTGGACAGTTGGGTGAAGCGATCCACAAAATGCTCACGAAACCCCTCACAAATCTCCCGTGCCGACACAAGGGCGTGTCCTTCCAGGCTTTTAACTTCACGAATATATCCGTCCGAGTTGCAACATAGTGGAGCTCTACGCTCTTTAGCATCAACATTAACGGCTTCGTTAGACACTCTTTCTAACCTATCCCTGACTACTTGACCTTCATACAGCTTATTTTCTAAACATATTTCTGCTTCAGCCTTATTTAAGGTGAGGTATTTGCTATATTTCACAGAAAGGCGCCTAATACGACATTTGGCGTTGACCCACCACTTACTCCCGGTTACCGCCCCACTAAGCCCTTTTGAAAGTGTTAGCCTGTCCCGGAAGTCACGTATCTTCAGTAAGGAGATATTTAACTTCCAGTACCATGCTAACTTAGGGGTTCTATTTTCTACTTCCAAACTGGCCACAAGTAATTTGCGGTCAGAATGGCCTAACCAGTGGAACATGAGACAAGAGATATAGTCTACGTTGCTTCTTCTCACTAACAACCGATCCAAGTACATACTTAGAGTGGAAGGCCCGTTAGAAAGGCATGTCCACCACTCCTGCCCAGATGATCGACACGAAACCTGTCGACTAGATCACATTCAGTCATCAGATCAGACAGACTTGTCTCACACCCACCCGACCCTCTAGACTCACCCACCTTATCTATTTTGGGATCAAGAATGGCATTCCAATCTCCCAGTAAAATTAACCGCTCTGAACCACCGAGGAACCCCTCAAACCCCCGGAAAAACGAAACCCATCTCCCAAGCGATATTGGGTGCATAAACTGCGACGATTCAAAACCTTGCACTTTTCACGGCAACATTGGCCATGACCAGTCTGCCATCAGCATCCACGTGAACAACATTTACCCTTGCGGACAGGGTGCGTCTTACTAACAAGGAAACTCCCTTAGCATGACAGTTACCAAATGCTGAAAAGTCATTGAAATGCCTCGATGATTGTCAATTGAATCATAGTGAGTTTCCTATAACGCAGCCACATCTTTGTTAAAGGACATGAGGTCCCCCAGTATGCGTAAAGCTTTGCTTAAGTACTTCATGCCCCTTGTGTTTAAACTACCTAGAACCAAGTTCGTGGCCATCTGCACTAATCAGTGTGAACGACCCGACTGAAGTCTTTAGGGAGAAGGATGCCGCAGGCTTGCCTGATATTGCCCATGAGCAAGTCGGACGTAACTCGTCCGTCTCGAGAAATGTCTCCGACATCCAATGGAAAGGTTCATTTCAAGGCTCTATAGAAAGAAGGGTGGACGTAAATCGGGACCATCCCTTCGCATTTTCTTTCCAACTGTTTGAGAGAGTCGTAGCCTTCCTCCACCAGTTTCAGACCCGGAATTGCCTCCTTGGCGGCCTCAATCATTTTTCACAGGGCCTTTGTGCGCCCTACCTTCGTTTTACAAATGAAGGTTGTGATCAAGGGGGCATCGGGGAAATCCAATTCTTTGGATTACTTATATCCAGCCCCTGAGTAAGGAGCTGCAGTGGCCGAATGACGTTCCGTTGTCTCGGGTTGAGATCGGCAGGGGAGCTTCCTAGACTTTTCCTTCCTGACTGGGGAAGGAGACACAGACCTGATGCTTGTGGTGGGCTCCGGCTGTTTGTTTTTGGACAGAGAGTGGGAGCAAGCTGGGATGGAATAATAAAAAAATTAATAAAATAATACATTTTTAATTTAAAAAAAAAATACAGACGTTGGGTTCCTCACTTGGGCAGATTAGGCACAAGGTCAGCTTTTAATGTAGGGGAAATCAAGCTCTCACAAAAAGGGCACTCTGGATCGGGACGAAAATTAAAATCACTTCAGTCTTGAAGGATTTCTCCATCATATTTCTCTCTGCGGTCAGTGACTTCAACTGGATCGTAAACATGACCCACAAAGAAAGAAATAGCGCCTAAAACTATTTTTAAATTTCGTCAGAATAATTAGAGTTAAAAAGCTCAACGAAATTGGCAACAAACACAAATAGCAGAAACAACGTTTTTTTAGCCGGAACTTAAACACACAAACACCGTAAAAGCACTTTCTCTCTAACTTCTCTATTAACAGCATCAAGTCCAGCAGAATAATACATCCCAAATGGTCCATTATTTTATTCAACTAAAAGAAACCGATCATTCAAATAACTCAATTTCCTGTCAGGAATCTTTTCATATCACTGATCATAAAACAAATTATTTGTATAGCTCCACACGTTTCTCCTTCACTGTCTCGGATGTTTAAAATAAAGACATTAGGAATCGTCGTTGTCTTGAACGGCGTTGTGTCTGTTATCACTGGGACAGTGTTCTAATCATCTCGTTTTCTCCGATGAATGACGCAAAACACGCGCGTTTTTTACGGGTCCGTTCACCATCACGTTCATTACATCGACTTCCATATTAAATGACAACAATGGATGTAAATAATAAAAAAAAATGTGGAAAATACGCACATGTGTCATCGTTGTAAATACAGGCCTGGTTAGTTTAGAAAACAATTGGTTGTATAATTTGGATTATTCTGACTACTGTTCTCATTTTGGATGTTATTCTCATAACGTTTCGGCCGATGTAACCTTCAGGTGTATCTTGTCGAACTCGGGAATCTTTTTGTCGAACTCAAGAATCTGTACGGAATTTCGAACGAGACCCTTTATTAAATCTAAGGGGTAGCTTGCTCTCGTTCCGTCAGTCATGACCGGATAGAAGTAGACTCGATCAAGTCAATAGAGATTAAACAGATTGTTACGAAAGAATACCTGAGAATAACACGAAATTTGCTGGAAACAAAATTATATAGCCGAAACCTTATAAAATTAATACATACTTGGGCAGTATCTCTAGTAAGATACTTTGGACCCTTCATAAACTGGACAAAAAAAAAGAACTCTGGTACTTATATCAAAGAACCTAGAAACTAATGAGCATGCACAACGTGTTGCACCTGAAGGATGATATTGACCGACGCTATGTAAAAAAAAAGAAAGAAGGAGGAAGAGAACAGGTAAGTATTGAAAATTATGTAGACGATGAATTAAGGGATTTGGAAAATATATCAGACAAAATACGGAGAGACGTCAAATGCCTCTCCAAAGGCATCGCTAAGGTTAACAATACAGAAAGCAACGAAACAGGAAAAAAAAGGGAGAAATAAAAAAATGGGAAGAGAAGCAGCTACATGGACGATTTATAAAATTGACCAAAGAAATAACATGGATATGACTATGGAAAGGATGCTTCGACAGAGAAATGGAATCGCTACTGACAGCTGCATAAAACAATGCAATCAGAACGAACTACATAAAAGCCAAGATAGACAAAACGCAAGAAAACATTAAATGTACACTTTTGGGACCAAGAGTGAGTAAATAGTAATCACGATAATAATGAAACGGACACCATGGAGTCAGCAGAGATGAAAAATGATGGTAGGAAAGAATAACCGAGAAGAACAAGAAATCTCCTGGAAACAAAATTATATAAGCGAAACCTTATAAAATTAATGCAGACTTGGGCAGTATCTCTAGATAATTTGGACCCTTCATAAACTGGATAAAAAAAAACAGGAAACTAATGACCATGCACCAAGCACTACACTCCTCCTCCTCCTCCTCCTTTTCCTTGTTGTTGTTGTTGTTGTTGTTCTTCTTCTTCTTCTTCTTCTTCTTCTTCTTTCCGTTTTGTTTAATAAAAATACAAACATTCCGCCTTTTCTGTTTTCTTTACCGATAAAAAAACATACAATTCCGAAAGGTAAAAAAAGCCAACGTAAAAATGCGTGGATGTTTTTTTATTATTAAATCTTGTAAGGCCGGTTGTTTTCCCACTTGTAAAAAGAAAACAATGAGAAAGAGAGAAAGAGAAAGAGAGAGAGAGAGAGAGAGAGAGAGAGAAAGAGAGAGAGAGAGGGGAGGGGGTTAAAAAAACTTGAAATTCAAGTCGGAGGAATTGGTTCGCTCTACAAAAGAAGGTAAGAAGGCCGATCGTCACTTAAGGTAAGCAGAACGGATTTGATATCTCTATTGATTAATTATTTTCACGTCATTTAATATCGATTGATCATATGTCTATCACCAATTTATCTAATTGATGTATCTATCTATCTATCTATCTATCTATCTATCTATCTATCTATCTATCTATCTGTCACCTTTCTTTATTTGTTTGAACTACTTGAATGTTATTCTTACAACGTTTTGGTCGATGTAACTTCCGAGGTTCTTTAAGTGAATCTTGTCGAACTCGGAATATGAAATTTCGAACTGGACCCTTTAATCAACGGGGTAGATTGTTCTCGTTCCGTCAGCCATGATGACCGGGTAGAAGTCTAAGTTAATATCGCCGTTAGTGAATATTGAACCTTCAACCTCCAGAAGCCTTTAACTAAGAATTGATTGTTACTTCACACCTTTATCCGTTGTGCCACCTATTCACATTGATAGGTTCGACAAGATGCACCAGAAGAAGGCTGGAGGTTACACCGACCGAAACGCTGTGAGAATAACATCGATGATGAGTATCGTATCTTGATCCGGATAATGCAAATAATACAATGAATGTACCAAAGAAAAACCCATACCAAGATAAAACACAATTTTTCTAGGGTCAAATTTTACGAGGAATCCTCCTGAGTTTTGTAAGTTTCGTTATAGAAATCGATTTGTTAACAGAAAAATAAAATCAGTTTCAATAAGATTTTATTTTTATTTTTCAAGGAATTTCATGACAATTAAAAGTTTCCGCCGATTCCATCTAGCGTCACTAGGGTCCAATTAACGATTCGGACTATCGCTTATCCGGGGATGAAATTGAAAACAAAGTCCAATACCAAGATAAAAAACAATTTTTCTAGGGTCAAATCTTACGACGAATCCTCCTGAGTTTTGTAAGTTTCGTTATAGAAATCGATTTGTTAACAGAAAAATGAAATCAGTTTCAATGAGGTTTTATTTTTATTTTTTGTTTTCAAGGAATTTCATGACAATTAAAAGTTTCCTCCGATTCCATCTAGCGTCACTAGGGTCCAATTAACGATTCGGACTATCGCTTATCCGGGGATGAAATTGAAAACAAAGACCAATACCAAGATAAAACACAATTTTTCTAGGGTCAAATTTTACGAGGAATCCTCTTGAGTTTTGTAAGTTTCTTTATAAAAATCGATTTGTTAACAGAAAAATGAAATCAGTTTCAATAAGGTTTTATTTTTATTTTTGTTTTCAAGGAATTTCATGACAATTAAAAGTTTCCTCCGATTCCATCTAGCGTCACTAGGGTCCAATTAACAATTCGGACTATCGCTTATCCGGGGATGAAATTGAAAACAAAGTCCAATACCAAGATAAAACACAATTTTTCTAGGGTCAAATTTTACGAGGAATCCTCCTGAGTTTTGTAAGTTTCGTTATAGAAATCGATTTGTTTACAAAAAAATAAAATCAGTTTCAATGAGGTTTTATTTTTATTTTTCAAGGAATTTCATGACAATTAAAAGTTTCCTCCGATTCCATCTAGCGTCACTAGGGTCCAATTAACGATTCGGACTATCGCTTATCCGGGGATGAAATTGAAAACAAAGTCCAATACCAAGATAAAACACAATTTTTCTAGGGTCAAATTTTACGAGTAATCCTCCTGAGTTTTGTAAGTTTCTTTATAAAAATCGATTTGTTAACAGAAAAATGTAATCAGTTTCAATAAGGTTTTATTTTTATTTTTGTTTCTAAGGAATTTCATGACAATTAAAAGTTTCCTCCGATTCCATCTAGCGTCACTAGGGTCCAATTAACAATTCGGACTATCGCTTATCCGGGGATGAAATTGAAAACAAAGTCCAATACCAAGATAAAACACAATTTTTCTAGGGTCAAATTTTACGAGGAATCCTCCTGAGTTTTGTAAGTTTCGTTATAGAAATCGATTTGTTTAAAAAAAAATTAAATCAGTTTCAATGAGATTTTATTTTCATTTTTCAAGGAATTTCATGACAATTAAAAGTTTCCTCCGATTCCATCTAGCGTCACTAGGGTCCAATTAACAATTCGGACTATCGCTTATCCGGGGATGAAATTGAAAACAAAGTCCAATACCAAGATAAAACACAATTTTTCTAGGGTCAAATTTTACGAGGAATCCTCCTGAGTTTTGTAAGTTTCGTTATAGAAATCGATTTGTTAACAGAAAACTGAAATCAGTTTCAATGAGGTTTTATTTTTATTTTTGTTTTCAAGGAATTTCATGACAATTAAAAGTTTCCTCCGATTCCATCTAGCGTCACTAGGGTCCAATTAACGATTCGGACTATCGCTTATCCGGGGATGAAATTGAAAACAAAGTCCAATACCAAGATAAAACACAATTTTTCTAGGGTCAAATTTTACGAAAAATCCTCCTCAGTTTTGTAAGTTTCGTTATAGAAATCGATTTGTTAACAGAAAAATGAAATCAGTTTCAATGAGGTTTTATTTTTATTTTTGTTTTCAAGGAATTTTATGACAATTAAAAGTTTCCTCCGATTCCATCTAGCGTCACTACGGTCCAATTAACGATTCGGACTATCGCTTATCCGGGGATGAAATTGAAAACAAAGACCAATACCAAGATAAAACACAATTTTTCTAGGGTCAAATTTTACGAGGAATCCTCCTGAGTTTTGTAAGTTTCGTTATAGAAATCGATTTGTTAACAGAAAACTGAAATCAGTTTCAATGAGGTTTTATTTTTATTTTTGTTTTCAAGGAATTTCATGACAATTAAAAGTTTCCTCCGATTCCATCTAGCGTCACTAGGGTCCAATTAACGATTCGGACTATCGCTTATCCAAGGATGAAATTGAAAACAAAGTCCAATACCAAGATAAAACAACATTTTTCTAGGGTCAAATTTTACGAGGAATCCTCCTGAGTTTTGTAAGTTTCGTTATAGAAATCGATTTGTTAACAGAAAAATAAAACCAGTTTCAATGAGATTTTATTTTCAATTTTCAAGGAATTTTATTACAATTTAAAGTCAGAAAGGCTGTGACGTTATTCAAGCGGAAGGAGACTCCGATGTTAAGATTGCAAAGGCAGCCATCAATATGTCTGCTTTCAAATCATCCATCCTCATTGGAGAAGACACGAACCTTTTATTGCTATCCCGTGCACATGTTTTTAAATGTACTGCATTTTGTTTTTGCTATGACCAGGCGAAATCCTACATTTACAATATCAAGGTTCTCAAGCAGGTGATTGGCGAAGCAGTTTGTAATGATCTGTTGTTCCTGCATGCCTTTACAGGATGAGATTCGGTGTCCAGAGTATTCGGAACAGGAAAGACGTTGGGGTACCAACGAATCGTCAAGCATTTTCTCCACCAAAGCAAAGTCAGGATGTTTTAGAAACCAATGGTTGTAAGGCAATGGTACCTTTGTTCAGTGTGGATAGAGAAAAAGTTTCTGGCATCTATTAGATACAATATGCTATGCAAGAAAGTTGCAAGAGTTAAGACGTTCGTCACGTCAGAACGACTTCCGCCAACGCCCTCTGCCTGTAGATTGGAAATAAGTTTAGTTTATCGTCTTTGCAGCATTCAAAAGATGAAAAATTAAAGAAAATGTTTCCCTTTCAAAAATGTCAAAAAATGCGTAGAAATGTCAAAAGATGCTGAAATTTGTGAAATAAAATAATATTGGTTACAAGTTACAACCAATTTCAGTTTTTAATTTAAAAATATTCAAAAAGACAAAATATGCTTTACTTTTAACAAATGCCACGTTTGGATCAAATTTTCGATACTTACTTCAAATCAAATCAAATTTATATAATGTTTATCATTTGGATTATTCGGGGACAACTGTTCTCATCTTGAGTGTTATTCTCACAACGTTTCGACCGATGTAACCTCCGGCCTTCTTCGGGTGTATCTTGTTGAACTTGAGAATCTTTCTGTCGAACTTGTGAATCGGAATTTCGAACGAAACCATTTATTTAATCCACGGGGCGGGATGGGGGGTAGCATGCTCTCGTTCCGTCAGCCATGACCGGGTAGAAGTCTTCAGTAATTCGCAATTCAGAAACATAAAATCAAATTTATTTTGGAAAAAAAATAGCATAGTGAAACAAGCCATGTAAAGAGACAGGTGGAAGCCATTTACATTAAAGAAATTTGTCCGCGAGAATGTGTATAACAAATGATGCGTGTGTGTGTGTGTGTGTGTTAGTTGAGAGGAGAAGTCTTACATACCATGTTAAGTGTGCTTATGAGCGCGCACATCATGACAATGCGTTTTAATAGCAGCCGCCAGATCAAGAGAAGGGAGAGACGATCTGTGAGGTGTGTCTGTCGAGGCCAGACCCGGAAGAAAGAAAGCAAATTTTCTATGGATTGCTTTTTATACCACAGATCGTAGCGCTATCTACTGTCACAAAAAGGGTAGATAATTCGAGTCTGACGCTCCTTGGGGAGTGTCTGTGTTAATGTATTGAGAAAGGGAGGTAATTCTACAACATCCACATACAGTCTGAATGTTTGTCCACGGCCGATTTAAACGTGGATATGGTAGTCATCGTCACAACCTCCTCTGGCAGGTTGTTCCACAGAGCAGAAACACAAACAGAGAATGTTGCCTTTCTTCTATTCAGCCGAAAGCCATGGTGGTACATTTTTTGCGGGTACCCATGTAGACCACAACTTGGCGCTGGGGTGAAAAACTCTTTGAAAGGTAGATTTACATTCCCGTTGATGATATTGTATACCAGAATCAAGTTTCTTCGCATCCTATGCTGTCCAAGTGAGAATAGATTTATCATTGGAGCAGTTTTTTGTAGGTAAGCGTGGAGAGTCTTATTATCATTCTGGTTGCCAACTCTAACCCTAACCCGTTGAACATGCTCCAGGTGAACGATCTCTTCTTGAGGATAGGGATTTGTTGCTTGGATGGCATACTCAAGAATAGGCCGTACCACAGTTATGCGGGCAACAATAGAGGCATATTCAAGAATAAGCCATACCAGAGTTACGTATAAGGGACGGAAAGTGCCTGCTGTTAACAGTGTCTGCTGTTAACAACCATGAGGTGACTTCCCCAACATCTAATAAAGCCAAAATTTTCACAAAGAACCTTTGCTACAAACTCCACTCTTTACGATTAGAGCCCCTCCCCCGACTGTAAATACTCTTAGTGATATACATCTATCGGTCCGGGACGTTGTCAAACATATCAGGAACCTCGATGCAAGCAAGGCAACTGGTCCAGAAAACATTCTAGTCATTGTGCTAAAGAAGCTGATACCGGAACGTGCTTCTATTTTAACCACATTAAAAGAGAAATGCTTCTCAACTACTCAGAAAATCTCGTTTGTCTACCCAAATAAAAAAATACTGGTGCTCAGTATTCTGCTTCTCAGTATACAACTATCAGTCTCTTATGCATTTTGAGTAAGTTGCTCGAATCTGTGGTAAACTAAGCAATTGTCAACCACCTCAGCAAAAACAATCTACTTAGCGACAATCAATACAGATTTCGTCCTGCAAGGTTAACTGATCTTCGAAATAATATCCTAAGATCATCTGTTGATATCTACGCACACGACACAGCTTAATATATATATATATATATATATATATATATATATATATATATATATATATATATATATATATATATTAGTATTTCATGTATCCACATAAAATTTTATAAGGAGATATAATTGTTTATGTATCAATTTTCAGTATTTACTTCAACAGTGCTCGATACGTAAGTAGAGCTAGGTAGTAAGCTATGAAAATATATTTATGGCACTAAAGCTACACAGAGGCTCCCGCGTTTCATCCCCGCGTTTCATCTGAGCCGACGTCGACAAACAAAAAGATTTTGAAATTGGCAGTAGAAAGTAATTTCTAGCGAGAATTAAAGTTTATAGGCAAAAGTCGAGTTTATTATTTGGGCTCCTAAACAAAATTGTATTTTTCGACTGCGTCACTATTGTAGCAATGCATCATACTTTCTTCTTTAAGAAAATATCTGTTTTATTGTATTTTATCTATGGTGTTTGTTCACAGTGTTCACATTTGGGAAAGATCGAATGTGTTTGAATGACCAGGGACAAATAGCATTCAAAAAGGGTAGATATGTTAATGAGATGGGTGTTACTGCATTTATCTGGTTTCTCAATTTTCAAAGCAAATATGTTAATATTTTATTCTGGTAAGCGATAATACCAAATGCAGGCAGTGTGCAAATGTAAAACAAATTGTTTGAGAAAAAAATTGGATAAAAAAGAGCGTCTCTTGCTTTATTTAAAAATGTAGATTATCTAACGCACAATTGCAAGGTTGAAATATGAAATGATAATTACGGTGCTAAAAAAGTATTTATCGTATAAGAAAGTCTTCCCAATGTATGCGGGTGGCAGTAGTAGTAGATAGTGTGAGAGTGAAAACTCCTCCAACTTTCTGTATGTATGACGATGTAAAAAAATATCGAACAAAAAGTATTTGTTTACTTTTAAAGGGTATCCCCCCTCCCCTCCCCCCTCCCCTCCCCCCTCCCCCTCCCCCCAAATAGTATAGTTAATAGAATTTACAATCTAACCATATTTGGTACAAATAAACTTTAGTATATACCTGACTGGTCTAAAAAGGAGCAAAGTATAGTATCTGTCTTCGGTCAATGAATGAGAAATCCTTTTAGACTGAGGCAATTTAAATTTTTGTCCCAATTCATTTTGGGGAGTTGGATTTTCCCACATTTAAAAGGGACCTTCTGTATGACTCTGTCCACGCGAGGATGCAATTTAATAGGGACTTGTCCACCAAGTTTCAGTCATAAATGTCCAATAGTCTTTGTTTTTATCATCGTTTAATACTAAGCACACCTGGATACCCCGATATGAAAAATTGTCGATAACTCTGACACGCTCCTATCTTGACTCTGTCCTGAATTATTCAGTTCAAAAATAATCTGAGGGATTGTTTTATTGATCAACACAGAGCTGCATATTTGAAGCATATCAATAAACGGCCATAAAATAAAGACTGTTAAACATTCATGACTGAAACCTGATGGACAAGTCAGGCATAGACTTAAGTTTATTTGTAGCAAATATGGTTGGATTGCAGAAAGGATTGTGAATTGTATTACGAGTCTATGGGTGTCATTTTTGGAGTGTCAACCGTTATTATTGTTTATAAACATTGATTTTAATCAAATAAAAATTGATACAATAAAACTGACATACTTTCTTTAATAATCCTACTTCATGCTTTTGTTTGTTTTTCAACTTTTGTGTTTAGCTTTTGTCACAGAAGCCATTGTTGGATCGGTAAAAAGTTTGTGTTTGTACGCATTGCCAAATAAATTACAAGATCATGTGACAACGGGGCAAACTACTATTGGTAGATTCACCCATTAATTAATACAGTCACGTGATTATCAAATGTAAAAGGTGTGGCATCTATAGATCATTCACATTTCGACCAGAACTTATTGGATAATATCACCGACATCCCTCGGTCCTCAGTCCAGATTTGATCTTTGACAACATCTCTAAGGCAAGATCTCTCAACATACGTAAGTCGGTATTTCATTATTTCCACATGTAGAAAACGACATGTGTGTATAGTTGGTGTATTATTGTTTAATATAAATCAACCTTGCTGTGTTTATAAGTGAGATATTCGGTTCTCTTTTGTTAATTATTATAACAAATAAAAACTGACACTCTTATGTAGCACTATCGTGGACCAATTCTTTGACGCCAGCAGATTATCGACGGCTCATCATGTAAGCAACTGGAGTCTGGTTGCGTAAATGACACGTAACAATAGTGATGTTGATCATTTTAATAGCAGCGGTTATAAAACTGATTAATTATGACAAGTTCAGGTCGTAACCTAGAGATGAATAGAGCTTCTTTAATTCAAAGATTTTCAATGTCCCTCTCCGTGGCCAAGATGTTAACTTTGATAAGTCTGTTAGTGTTTTTTCATGTGTTAAGGTGCTTGAAGAATGATGATGCTTGTGTTTGTGTATGCTCCTTAATCCTGATGTGTAGGGGTCTCATAGTACTACCTACATAACATTTGTTTCAGATGGCGCATTCTAATCTGTACACCATATATATGCGGTGACAAATGTCTGTAGTATTCATTGGACAGTTAGTCAGGGTGCACGGTGTTGGGTTATATTAGTGTTTGCATGTAGCTAGCTGCTGTCTTAGTGATGGACCTTAATGGGCAAGCTGTATATTCAAGTCCTCTCTTCTAATGGCCTTGCGGATTGCTGTTGTGATTTTACTACTGAGATGATGCAGTTTAAAGAAGCAGGTGTTGGATGCAAAGCGTCTCTTCCGTATTTTAGGATTCTCCAGATGCTTGATGGCGGTGTTGGGGTATCCATTCAAATCCAGCATCAGATAGAATTGCCTAGTACAGGCGGTTTTGTCTGCTAATACACTACACTTGTCCTGAATGCGTGCTATTTCATTCATCTTATATCCTATTTTGGCTCTTAGAAGGAGGGCCAACTTGTAATGCACAAAGATGTTTCTGCTAGCTGTCTTCTCGTAGAATTTAGTTATGAGAGCTCCCTCATCAGAAATCTTAAGGTTAAAATCTAGAAGTGATAGGGATCCAGAGGCATCAGGGTGTTCAAGAGTGAACCGTATACATGGGTCTGCATTAGCAAATACAGTGCAGATATTCTCAGCTTCCTCACGTGACGATATTAGGACCAGAAAGTCATCGACGTATCTTGACAGGAATATAGCTGAGTAGCAGGTGTTAAGGGCTTGACGCTCCAATGTATCCATGTATGAGATGACAAGTAATCCTGAGAGACTGGATCCCATTGCAATTCCTGTTATTTGTCTGTAAGTATGTTGTCCGAAGGTGAAGTATGTATTGTCAACTATTATTTGTAATAGTTCGTGAATATCAGTGGTCGTGAGGCCAAAGCAGTAAAGGTCGCTGGAAGAGATGCGGTCAGTAATTAAATCGACCGCTGGATGTGCAGGTACTGAGGTGTACAGGGCCACAACATCTAGGCTGAAGGCGTATTGGTTTTGTCTTAACTATTGTGGTTGAAGTGTGTGTAGACGGTGCATGACCTCATCAGCACTATTGACGTGTCCGGGAAAGGTAGAGAGTAGGGGTTTAAGTAGTTGTGAGAGTAGCCATGAGATTTTGTATAGAGGCCCTTTAATACTCGATATGATAGGCCTAATCCGTGTAGTTGCGTTTGTTTTGTGTGTCTTGATGAGGTGATAGAAAGTTGGGAGTCTACTGTTTCTAGTAACTAAATTATATTTGTATTTATTCGGGAGGTTTCTTCTTCTACAGTCAAAGCAGAGTTGCATTTCAGTCTTGAGAGCTTAATGTCTAATTCATGGTTGTTAGGTGGTGGGTGTAATGGGTGGTCGAGTTGATATACGGGGAAGTTATCAGTGATGTTGTTGAGTGTAGTAGTGTTGATTATGGATAGCCATTTGAGGCAATAAGCTACTCGACAGAAATGTGTGTCAATGTTTAACAAAGTGTTGTCGTTGGCTTTTTGAGTGGTGATGAATTTAGGGCCGAGGCTGAGGAGTTCTTTTTCATCATGTGTGAGGGAATCTGTGAGGTCTGTGACAAGAGTGTGCGTGGCTGGAGGTGTGTTAGTGTTGATTGCTATATTGTCCTGTCCGGGTGTATGTGTGAGGTTGTTGCTGTGTAGTAGCCACGTGAACTTGCACTTAAGTCTATTCTTTTCTATAAGGAGAGTGCGGTGGTAGCTCTATAGCTGTGGTTGCTTTGTTGAGTTTGGATACTGTTGTTATCATCAGTTTAGCCTTAGTTGTAGTAAATTCTTTAATGTGTTGATGTAGCATGTAGTGTAGATGTTTCAGGAGTTTCTTCATGTATGAAGCCAAGTGATTGTTTGAATATAGGAAGGCAGAAGAATGCAGGTAGATGCATATTCTTGATGGTGTTGGGAAATATCCTATGCTGAAGGCAGCGCTTGAGGAAGTTAATCTGGCATCCAGTTCTAGCACGTTTTTTCGGAGATCTGAAACAGTTTTTTAGTTGTTGCAAACTCTGTCTTGCTCAGACTAAGAGATAATAAGGAGAGGTAGTTTGCTTGAAGCATTGTGTGTAATACGTATATAGAGGAGTATTAGAAGGCTAGCACAATGCAAGAAATGGAAATATGTTGGCGTTGAGAAGTAAGACAAAAACAAGTGATTTTTTTATATATATTTTTAATTTTTTTATAGCAAGGCAAGACTTTAACACTGTGATGTAATGTGTGTGACCGTGTTCCATAATATACAATTACTCTCTCAATTACCCCTCCCCAAAAATGAAAACAAGGAATTTTTTTTTTAATTAAAGAATGTATTATAAAAAAGTAATAATAACAATAGTCAAAATAATAACCTTGAATTTAATATACACACTCACTGATGTATGCAATATTTCAGCAATGCTGTTAAAATAGATAAATTATGTTAAAATATATAAAATACAATAAAATAAATAAAAATATTCTTATATTAATAGAATAACGCACTTAGTATATAGATACACATTTCTCCTTCTCCCCCAATAAATTCTATAAAAAAAAAATTTTTTTAATCTTAAAGGAAAAAGATTTTTATAAAAAAATCTTTAAAAAAAAAAATAATAATAAAATAAATGAATAAACAAATAAATTAATAATTAAAATAAGTTAAGAAAAAAAATGTAATAATAGAAAAATAGAATAAAATAACAAACTTGCTATATAGATTCACTATTACCTTCCAACAATTGAATAGATATATGGATGCACATGTATAGTTGTGTGTATGTAGAGTTTTGTGTATGTTTGTTTATATGTATATTGTTGGAATTACACACTTATATATCAGGTGACAAGTCACTATAAAAAGTTTCAAGTGATTTTATCCCCTTGTTAAAACTGAATGTTTGATTGCAAAAGGGGGGGAAAGACAGTTAGATATTGGATTCTGATTATAATTGACTAAAACATAATTAAGACACTAGAAAATAAATATCCAAAAGTAAAGAAATACATTTAAAAGTTTCAAATAAGTGTAAAAAATCCTTCTCATCAATTAAAGAAATAATATATTGAAAATTAAAATTTAGTGTTGTATTTGTATGTATGTGTGTGTATATATATATATATATATATATATATATATATATATATATATGTGTGTGTGAAAAATGACAAACGGAAAACAGGTTAAAGTGCAAGAGAAAAACAAAAACAAGAGATTTGACCGGTTTCGTTCGTGTCTTCAGAAAAAGTGAAGATTTGGAAATAATTTTATTTTGAAAGGCACACACATGGGATGAGGAAAGGATGATCCGATTGGACCATATGAGAAGACTTTAAGTAACATTGAAATATGACAAGTGGGTGACACATTCTTCTTTGTTTCTTATTCTTCTTTTTATATTTCTATCCATTTTCTTTTTCTTTTTCACTTTCACACCTACTGAGCTAGTATGTGGGAGGCGGTGGGGGAGGGGGTAAAAGGCGATAAGCTGGAAGAAGACAAAGGAACTGGCCAGGGTGAACAACAAATAGGAGTGGGCATGAAATTGATACACAGAAAGTGAGAAACCAAAGATTAATCTGAATGAATCAATGAGTATTGATTGTAATCTAGGCTTTGATCGCCTAGTTTTTCATGTTTTTTTTTGTGCGTTTTTGCTTTGTTTTGTAAAATTAGCACTGAAGATACCCACACCAAAAATAAAATGCCCAGGAGCATTTTACAAATATATTGGTGTTTGTCGAAACAATTGTATGATGAATAAAAAATAAGTTTTATGAAATGACGTGAATCTGTACTTTATAACATTGAAATTGTATAAAATTACATAAAATATTGAATATAGCGTAGCTTTGTCCTTACACTATTGAGCTATTATAATTACTTTATGTTGTAAAATTTATATTTGAATAGAAAAAATTCTAAATATAAATTTAAAAAATACACATCTCTCTCTCTCTCTCTCTCTCTCTCTCTCTCTCTCTCTCTCTCTCTATATATATATATATATATATATATATATATATATATATATATATATATATATATATATATTGTTAACTTTGAACCAACTATTAGCTCTTCTAGCAGTTTTTTTTGTGGCTTTACCTCATGAAACAAGATGGCTGCTCTTTCTGGGTAGCGTTTCCTATGTCTTTCCTTGAATGAAAATGCAATCAATGTGAATTATTTGTTTTGGGATTTTTGTTTGCTGCATTTTTTTTCTGTGGGAGAACTTTTTTGGTTTCTGATGCGTCCGTAGAGACAAGATCCGGGATTAACATACAAATATCAAACGTTCTCCTGTAGACAAAACGATCCGTAAATATACCGATGTTTTTATTTTGAAAGGATGATCAGTAAGGTGAATAAATTTTAGTCATTGGAATGTAGCATAATATTGTTTATATATATATGTATATATATATATTGTTTCTCTTCTCTAAGATGTCCAATTACTGGATTAGCCAACTAGAAATACCCAAACTATTTGTACTATTCCCCA
The DNA here is from genome assembly GCA_963556195.1 of Sepiola atlantica. Taxonomy (NCBI): domain Eukaryota; kingdom Metazoa; phylum Mollusca; class Cephalopoda; order Sepiida; family Sepiolidae; genus Sepiola; species Sepiola atlantica. The sequence goes on from OY744519.1 coordinate 165,373,653, forward strand.
AATAAAACCCTTAGTCCGGGTCGATGTCTAGAGAAGATACCAAATGACATTGTTTTAGCAGCGTGCGTTCGAGTTTATCCGCAGGTGATTGCAACTGAGAGAGAAAGGAGAACGCTATCGTTGCACTCGTGCTAAATGAAGATTGTGACTTCCGATAATCAGACTCCAGTATTACATATACCAAGCGCTGCCTGGTGATACCAGATCAGGCTGCCCTGTGGCTCCCTGAGACGAAATTCACCTACATTGACGTTTTTTGTTTTTCTTCTTTTTTTTTTTTTTTTGTAAAACTTAATTATGTTCTACAAAAACAAAAACAAAAACAACAGCCCCTCTCCCTTTCTCCCTCCCCTTTTTTATTCTATTTTTAGAACTTGAGGCATAAATCTTTTACTATAATGACCAGATTCGGCATTAAATAACCCAAAAGGGGTTGATGTGCCGTAAAACAAAACTACCAAACCAAAAACGATGATTAAACATTTGAAGATATAAAGAACTTGAAGCATAAAAACTTTTACTATAATGACCAGATTCGGCATTAAATAACCCAAAAAGGGTTGATATGCCGTAAAACAAAACTACCAAACCAAAAACGATGATTAAACATTTGAAGATATAAAGAACTTGAAGCATAAAAACTTTTACTATAATGACCAGATTCGGCATTAAATAACCCAAAAAGGGTTGATATGCCGTAAAACAAAACTACCAAACCAAAAACGATGATTAAACATTTGAAGATATAAAGAACTTGAAGCATAAAAACTTTTACTATAATGACCAGATTCGGCATTAAATAACCCAAGAAGGGTTGATATGCCGTAAAACAAAACTACCATACCATACCAAGCGCTGCTGAAATTTGAAGATGTCCACACTGAACAAACATCCGAATATATAAAGAGTCTGTCCACTCACGGTCGTAAAAGTGCCCCCCTTCTCGTGGAATGAAACAGCTTTTTTGTCTAAATAAACAATAAACAAAAATAAAGATTTTTTTTTAATAAAAAAATATTCAATAAAAGCTCCCTCTCCACTAAAAACAATACTAGCAACAAGCACTGGATATCTTTTGTGGGGGAACACACAAAAAAATTGAATACCGGCAAAACCCACCCGATGAACCGTGGTTTATCCTGTTTTGGGACTTTCAATAATAAAAGGGAGTTGACGAATCTGTCTGCGATGAGCAGCCAGATTTTATCTTAAATCCAGGATGACCAAATTCATGAAACTCGGGTACCTTCAGAGTTTAATGCGCTCCACTACTTTTGGAGCTGCTCCCGCTCCTGCTCCAACGCCCAAAATTGGATCTGGCTCCTCTCATGCTCCTAATTTTCAAAAAGGAGCCGCTCCAGCTCAAAATTCTATTAAAAAAGGAGCGGCTCTTTTTCAGCGCTCTATAATGAAAATGTACTTTCTTTCATAAACGTTCTATTCTGCCAATGAGTGGTCGAAGGATAGGGGTGGGCGTTAAAGGATCTCGTCAATATGGGTTGAGATGTCACTTTAAGTGTAAGACCGTAAGATAATATTTGACAAAATCTCGCTAATATTTTGAGAGTTATAGGAGAACATGTCGGACGAAGTATAGGATTATGCGTAAATTTTCGTTTCCTGAGGTATAAAATAGAAATAGAAAAATCCCTGAAGTATTTTAAAACAATTTTAATTTTCATTACATTAACAACCTAGTTTTTCAAGGGAGGAAAATTTGACCCGATATTTTTTCTATTTATTTTGGAAGGGAATTTAGATTTGTTTTAAGTAAATATAGTTTTACTTTTAAACATTATTAGTGATTATTTTCTTTTTAAAGAAAACATTTCTCTGGGAGAGGAGAGACAGCCAGGTCAACATTAATCGTTGTGTGGTTGTTTAATATTTGTTTGTTTTAAGAACGTAACTATATTGTATATTGTATATTATTATATATCACAGAGAAACAAGCAAGTACTTTCAAACAAATCGATTTATCCATTTTTTTTCAATAGTACAATTTGGGGCGATAAAAACAATGAAGTTTATTCTTTAAAGATTGAATAAAAAATATTTTTCATAAGTTGGCCAAAAAATATCAATAAATTGTCAGAGACCCATTTAATGTTTTAAAATTTCATACAAAATATTTGGCCTAGACCTTGAGAGTTGAAAAAATATCGGGTCAAATTTTCCTCCCCGACAAATTAACTGGAGCAAGTTTTCCTAGGTCGGGCAAAAACATTTATTAAAATTAAAAATTCGAATAAAAAGGTCTATATTTGAAATCTCTAACAAAAACAAACTGTTTACCATTTTAATATTCGATAATAGATTTTTTAAGATAAAGAAAGATATCTAATCTACTTTCGGTTCTAAAAAACAACAAATTAGTTAAAAAGTCTAATTATTTGCTTTTTTAAATTAAAATTTAAGACATTTTCTTAAACTTAACTAAGTTTAAACATCGGTTTAATTGTAGAATAGGGGCCGCTGTTTTTTTCCTCGCTCATTTCGTTTGGTATTCGCCCAAATTTTGGATGAAAGTGATTGTTGGTCTTAATTGTATTTTTGGTCCTGAAATAAAATTCTCATTTACTTTTTAAAATGTTGAGAATCTAACTTTAATTCCAGGTTTTAATCACTGGCGGCCATGTTGGTTTTTATTGTTTTTTTCTTGGACTAAATATATTTTTACTGCTTTAACATTTTATTACACACAAAAAAAACTTTGAACATTCTATTTACAAAAGCAAATTTTAACGGAATTTAACGAATTTAAAAGCAAACATGAAAAAGTTAAAACATACTAGTCGTGAATTTAAGAATAACAAAATGTCGCCAAAAAGACGACGGGTAAAAATGTGGCATAAAAGCTCAATTTGCTAAAAAATAAATTATAATTTTTTGTCAGGACAAAATGTACAATTTCACCCCAAAAATCGATTTATCGAACATTTGGGTGAATACCGAGCGAAATGAGCGAAAAATCCAACGGTCCCTATAGTACAATTGTACCTTTAATTCTTTATTTAAAAACAGGAATGAAAAGAAAAATTGCTGATTGAATAAATATTCCATCAGCAATAAACATCCTTGTCATGGATACAAACATATTCAAATCTTTAAGAAAATAACTTCAAAGACATCACTGGCGCATTTGAAGACATTTGTTGCCAAATTATGTATTGACTTCAGAAAACTGTCCCATTAAAAATGTAACATGTAGATGTAAAAACCTGAGAAGTTCAAATGTTGTTTTCATGTGTAACTCTCTCGTTCTTTCTCCCTCTTTCTCCCTTCCTCTCCCCCTTCCTCTTCCCTCTCCCACTCTCTCTCTCTCTCTTTCTCTCTCTCTTTTCCTTTTTATTGCTGAATAAAAAAACTAATGTTTAAAAAAAAATCAAATAATTTTGTAGCGAGGAGCGCGAAACGATAAAACCACACTTTTTAGTCCCAAATGGAGTTGCTCACGCTCCACTCCCGCTGAATATGAAATGAGCCTTCTTCTCCTTCGCTCCAGCAAAAAGGAGTGTGCTCCTGGAGCGCGCTCCTTTTTGGGGGGTTCTGTAAAGCCCTGGGTACCTTCAACTGACACTCCAATGTATAGTTTTTAAATCAGATAATTTATATATATATATATATATATATATATATATATGAATTGTGTATATTTAGACAGCATTTTTTCATTTATGCAAACATTGTTAAAAATAACAGAATTTGTCTGTTTAATTATACCTTTTTTATTTTTTTATTTTTCTGATGGTCTTAAAATTTAAAAAAATAAATAAATGTTCCATAGGTTTCACAGGTTTCACGAACGTTTTCGATTATTCGTCGTCAAAAACAAAAATCTAAAACAAAAAGTCGTTAATGAACTCCGCAATCATCCAAATATCATCATAAAAAAGCCAACAAAACAAACATATTTGTCGTACTTAATAAATCAGACTATTACACTGAACTTCAAACAATTCTTGATGACCACACTAAATTCAAAAGAATTAACAACAATCCTACCAACATGTTAAAGACACTAGTTAACAGACTTATCACTACTAACAATGCACAAATTGATAATTATTAACTTACCAAAATAATTGGCGATGACAAACCTGGATATTTATACGGAACAGTTAAGATACATAACCTAATTCCCCTCTCCGACCTATCATATCCCAAATTACTACTCCCATATATTCTTTAACAAAAACCTTAAATGAACTTATTAGTCTCTATCTACCTTGCAAATATAGTGTTAAGAGCTATTACAAATTTTACAAAGCAAACAACCGGATAATAAAATCATTGTCTCCCTAGACATAGAAAGCCTATTCACCAATTTACCTGTGAAGGAAACAATAGACATAATCATCAATAATATATACAATAACCCATCTCTCCATCCACTAATAATTAATTTAAAAAATACTAAAAAGAATTCTATTAATCTGCACCACAGAAGTACCTTTTTATGACTTCAAGGGAAACATTTACACTCAAATTTACGGAGTTTCAATGGGTTCGGTTCTCGGTCCGATTCAAACCTAGAAAACAAAATATTTAATAACATTAAAAAGCGCTCTATTTACGTACGCTATGTCGACGATATTCTTGTTCTAGCTGATAACAATGAACAAATACACAAACTTCAAGACCTTTTTCAAAAAAACTCTGTTCTTAAATTCACCATAAAAATGAACGTAAATAATAAAATCCCATTCCTAGATGTTCTTATTGACGCCTCTAATAAATCGTTTAACACTTCCACTTATAACAAAAACAACTACCTTAAATTCTAGTCTTTTAAATTTCAAGAGCGAGTGTCCCTATCGTTACGAAATAGCTATTGTTAAAAATCTATTAAACCGTGCCAAATTAATCTCCTCCTCTAACTAAATACTATTCATTGAATTAAAAAATATAAAATAATTACTTATTAACAACGAATTCCCTAATTATATCGTTGATGAACAAATAAAATTAATGATTCGTAACTTAAAAAAACACCAGTACAAATAATAATAATAATAATAATATTCAACATCACAACTCCAACAATATTAACATATACTATTGTAATCAAATGCAACCAAACTTCAGATGAGAAGAAAAAGCCATGAAAAATATTATACACAGATACATATCCCCAATTGACAATAACCATAAAATTAGACTCATTATTTACTATAAGAAATTTAAAACCTAAAATCTTGTAGTAAAAAGCAACCCCTCCCCAACTACAAAACTACTAAAAAAGAACAATGTTATTTATAAGTTTAAATGCCCTTTGGGAGAATGTAACTCCCATAATAATAATAAAGCTAATAACTACATTGTTTTTACAACCCTATCCTGCTGCCTCACCATGCATCTTGTAAACGCTATCTCAATTTACCAACATCTACAAACACATAACTGCCCTCCCTCTGATTTTAGACAACTCCTAGTTAATAACTCATAATACATTCCGAAACCAATTTTAGAAAATTAAAAATACTGGGAGCTATCTACATAAAAGCACAACAACCTAAAATTAACAACATCACAAATGAAACCAGTGGTAACATTTTAAAATGCTTAACGTAATGTGATTTTGTTCTGTGATGCCATCCAACGTTGCTGAATTTAAGTCGTCAACGACTTCCTGGAACAATGAGAAAAAACGTTCCCTGCGCGTTTCTCCGCCGTCTTTTAAAATTCTCTTCTTTCTCCAGCTTTTTTGTTCATTTGCTTTTGACACCTGAGGATGATTCAACGAAGAATCGAAAAAGTTGTGAAGCCTATGGAACATTTATTCATGTTTTTGATTTTAATACAATTCCCATGTCAGTAGGAGGGGGGCATTCTCTAGCCCTCTGGTCTACATCTGCATCTGGTCTCTTTCTGAAATGTCGTTAAGGACTTCTCTGTTGGTTCATTTCCACGAAGGAGATGCGTTCACCATTTTGTGATCTCGGCTGACAACTTCCTGTTTCACACCACGGGGTCGCTAAACACGTAGAAACTAGGATATAAAAGTGTCATTAGTTTTACACGTTTATTTGCCAAAGAAAAATTTAAAAGCAAAAACGGATCCATTCTTAAGATGCGTCCAGTCAATCTGCATAAAAATACGATGAAAATTTCAAACTTAAGCGGACAGACAGACATACATACGGACTGGTGTGCTGTCTCCTCAGGCCATCTAGCGCATCCCTTGGATTGCAGATGAGGGTACCCCTCTTTTTTAGGGTAGCTTTGAATAACCAATATAAAGCCGTGGACAAAGAGGAAGAAAACATGAAAAAATGAATAAATCAAAACATACAAACTGGCAGGCCGGCACCCAGGATAAAAAGGGCCCCTCAACTCGTTATGCACCAGGCGGGAAGAGGTATGCAATGATACAAACCTTTTTGCCTCTGAAAATGTCACTATGGACATGTCAGAGGCCAGACAGGGACAGCCACCAGGCCTTGATGAAGAAGACCTTGGCACCCAGACTCCACCACGAGCAACGACCAAAACAAGGAATAGAAGGGGCCTAAAATCCCAAAAGTGGTCAGTTACACAAATGTGGATATTACTGCACTGCTACCATTACTCGATGTTCGAGAAATGGAGCAGTAGCTCAAAAGAGATTCTAACCGAGAGAATCAGAGAGTCTGACCTCCCTGAAGACAAAAAAAACCACCCCAGTTTCCAATCTGCGCTCCTTAGTATCCCAAGTGGGCAAATACTTAACACCTGAGGAGATCTCCAACATCAAAACTGATGCCCTGAAGGACGCAGAAAAGGACTATTTACCAAGACAAGCGGAGGAATCCCAGTAAAGACAGGAAAACAAATGGAACAGAGAGGAAAAATGGACACTCATATGGTCCATGGCATATGCGAAAATAAAACAAAAAAAAACAGAAAGAAATCACAAAATCATGGAAATAAATTTACTTTCATTACCACCCAGCAAAACGCAATGTCCCCTCTAAGAAACTGAATATGCAGCGCTACAACAGCCTCAAATGGGACTTCAGTGCAACAGAACTTAATTCCATGGGACTGGACGTAGCAGCACTCATAACAAAAAATATCAGCCCCCTTCATTACCCTATAACAGTTCCCACCAGTAACAAAAAACTACAAAACCCAAATATATCTAGGGAAGTAAGAGTTTTATCCATCAATATCTCCAGCAACAGTCACAGCACACCCACATCACCCTTCAAAAACACACCCTAAACAAAAACCCAAAGTCAAACACATGCCTGCTAAAACACTCACACCACAAAACTCTTCACTGAATACTCCACCTCCATTATTCCCAGCACTCAGCCTACCTCCACCACCACCACCACCATCTCTACCCTTTGAGCAAGATGAGGAACAGTTGGTGGTTAAAGGGGACCTCAGTAACATCATTGAGGAAGGCAGGTCCATGAGACTGGAGGATTGACCGCAGCTGTCAAAGATAAAACCCTACAGAACCTCCAAGGCACTCATCACTAAAGTCAACACTGCACTGCAGAGACTGGTGCCAGATGCAGTGTCGCTCATGGAGCTCAACCAGATCACATATGCAGCTGGGCTTTATATCGATATGCGTGCCACATATTCCTCGATCTCAAAAGAACGTTAAAAAGTGATTAAATCTCAGAGCCTTCAAAACTACATTGGATAGAAGCTCAAGCTGCAAAAAGAGTTAAATCTATATCGGAAAGAGGTGAACCAGATAAAACAGTTCCGTGCAGTTCCCACAACGCAGGGGAGACTGAAAAACACCAGCAGCAGATTCCATGCAAAGTACCACATAACCAGCAGTGAGGAACTAAGCAACATTGTCAGGGAGCTGGAAAGCAAAATACCAGCATTTGCAAAGAGAATAAAAAACGATGAAGGGTAAGAAGAAGGCACAGTCACAGAAACAAGCAGTTTGAAGCAAACCCCAGAGTGTTCTATAGAACTCTCATAAGGGACGCCATTACTGTGGAAAAACCACCTAAAGAACAGGACCTGGATAACTACTGGTGACCTCTTTTTGAATGCGAGGGAATATACAAACAGGAGGCTCAGTGGATTGCAGACATTCAGAGCTAAATGAGACCAAGCCCACAATGCCAGAGCCAGTGATTACAATAAAAGCGACTAAAAAAAAACTAGCAGTTTGCTAACCACAAGAAACCTGGCATTGACAAAGTCTCCAATTTTTGGTTGAAGCAGTTGACTGCACTCCATGGCGACTACAGTAAATGCTTCAACAGACTGCTGAGGGGTGAAGAGGCCACACCACCATGGCTCACTAGGGGAGATACAAGCCTCATACCCAAAACAAAAGAGACACAGTGCCCAAATAAATACAAACCAATATGCTGTCTCAGTACCACCTACAAGCTCTTTACTGGCTTGGTAGCCGATAGCATCTACGACCATCTCTCCTCTGGAAACTACCTAGAAGAACAACAAGCTGGCTGTAGGAGAAAATGCTTTGGTACCAAGGACCAGTTATTAATTAACAAAACAATTTTAAAGGACTGTAGGAAGCGGCATAGAAACCTGAGCATGGCATGGATTGATTATCAGAAGGCCTATGACAGCGTGCCCCACTCATGGCTACCGCGGTGCCTTGGTCTGTATAATATCAACAGCCATGGAAAGATTACCATCCCTAACATTAATATCAGAAGGGGAATCTTCCAAGGTGACAGCCTATCTCCGTTGCTTTTCTGCATGGCAATAGACCCACTTAGTAAGCTTCTCAACAACAGGCGAGAGGCCTACGACCTTGGTCAGGGACGCCAGAGAGATCCATCCAAGAGAATCAACCCCCTTCTCTTCATGGATGACCTTAAGCTTTATGAAAGCTCTGATACTGAATTGCAGCAGCTCCTGCAGGTTGTGCACACCTTCTCCAAAGATATCAGAATGAGATTTGGCTTGGACAAATGTGCCAAGTGCTCCCTCAGGGCTGGGAAGAAGATTCATACAGACAATATACATCTAGATGAGGAAAATGACATACGAGATCTCGAAGAGCAAGAAGCATATAAATACCGTGGCATTGAGGAAAATGACACTATCCAACATGCCAGGATGAGAGAGAAAATTGGCAGAGAATATGAGAAAGATCTGCAAAACACAGCTTACAAATAAAAATAAAATAACTGCCATGAACCAACTTGCCTTGCCAGTAATTACGTACAGCTTTGGCATCATTGATTGGCCTCAACAAACCATCAACAGACTAGATGTAAAGACACGAAAACTGTTAACCCTCCATAGGGTCATCTATAGAAATCAGTGTCTGCCAAGACTGTACTTGCCCAGAAGAGAGGGAGGATTGGGGTTATCAGAGATTAATCATCAGCATAGAGCCACTATTGTCAGCATTGGCCAGTACCTAAGAAGCTCCTTAAACCCCAGCCTAGCAATGGTACATGAACATCAAGAGTCAAGAGTCAGCAAAACGAACCCCATCACAAAGTTGACCAAGCATTTTGGACAGGGCTGTCATATAGATGAGGCAGAAACACCAAACAATCCTGCCACAGAAGAGATACATCCAGACTTTAAGAACAGGTGCATTGATGAGTGGTCAGGACAGAAACGTGCCACATATTCCTCGATCAACTATCCATGGACTATATTGATAAGGAAGGGTCCTTGGACTGGCTAAAAAGGGGATCCCTCCACTACGACCAGGAGAGGCTTATAATGGCTGCCCAAGACTAGGGCCTGATGATAAATGCGTCTAAAAAGATGGCTGGTCTCAGTCAGGACAACAAGTGCAGGTTTTGCCACACTGAAGTGGAGAATGTGAGCCACCTGATATCAAGTTGCAAAATTATGTTGGCAGATGGCTCCTACATAGCACGACATAATGGAGTGTGCAGGTACCTCCACTGGACCATCTGTAAGAAACTGAATATCAGGTGTAGCAGCAGGCCCTGGGGGCATCTACTTGAGAGAACTGTGGGGAATGACACATACACTATCCATTATGACCATGAAATCCCCACCGCTACCTATCTGGAAAACGCAGCTGTCAAACCTGACATTGTCATATGGAACGAGAGAGAGAGAGAGTGGCAACTTTAGTTGAGGTCAGTGTCCCTAATGATGGGGGCCTAAACAGAGCTGAAAGGGAGAAAATAACAAAATATCAAGGTCTAATGTATGATATGAAAAGAAACTGGAACCTCAAAGCGATCTCAATCATTCCAGTTATTATAGGAGCCACTGGACTCATGAAGAAGAACTTGAAAAAGTATTTAGCAAGTATACCTGGTGAATCAAGTGCAAGAGAAATCCAAACCAATGCACTCAAGGGAACAGCCAGAATCCTGAAAAGAGCTCTCGGTTGGAGTCTGTAAATAGCGGGTGATTGTATGGCATTTGGAAGAATGCCTCGTCCCCAGCAAATGAAAGAAAATGAAAATGAAAATTTTAAAAAACAGAGGCTCTTACAGGACTCATTTAAAATATGTTATTTCAAACTTAAGTGCGACAGACAAACGGAAATATAGTTTCTTATGTGTAGACGCATATAAACATAAGTTATATCAAACTTAAGCATGACAGACCGATGAAAATGCTATTTAAACTAAAGCGTGGCAGATCAATCGATGCACATTTATCCTCTTATAGAGTTGCTCGGTCGTATCTATTAAAAAAACCCATCCCGTAATTTATGTAGGTGTTTTATAAAAGAAACACGTTTGTTTGTATCGATTAAATAAGCATAAAATGCAGAGAAGAGAGAAAGAAAAAAAAGAATTGTGATCTCGTGCTTGATCACGCACGAACGAGAACTGAAAAGATGTGTCGACGCGACTGTCAAAATGGTTTCTTTTTTTTTTCTCGATTTCCTTTACGAATTAAAAATGACAATAAAATTGTTGGCATTGGTTTCCTCAGTTCTTTCTAGAATCACCTACGTGAACGTTGCTAACATCAGTAAATGAAAGTGGTGTGATAGAACCAACAGGATTTGAACCTGGCCCACCCAGGTCGTCATCCTCTTTGCCATGCCAAACATATAAACAAAAAAGAGGGGGAGGGGCCGAATGGAGAAAAGGAACGATTGTTTGAACATTTTTATTTTACCAATAAAAATGAAAACGTCGATTTAATTTCATTAGCAGGGCCACCTGGCGCTGCCCGGGAATGAATAAGAGTGGCTGAGTACTCCTGTTCTTAGTCCTGATCCCCTAATTTTTTTTTCTTTTAAGTGTACAGTAGTGTGCTTGCTTTTTTTTCTATAATTTTCAATTATAATTGATCATGGAGAAATAACTTTAAAACTATTCATAGAGTTATTTCCTTTGATTTCCTACATTTCTTGAATGAGAGAACATATTTTTCTGACTCTACAGTCATTAGGTTTGTCCTTGATAACTTGAAACAGATGAGTGTTACAGTACTTTGTTTATCATAGCCTGCTTGGGGTCATACCAAAATCAGAATATCTAGCTAGTCATCAGGGAGTTAAGTCGTGGCGTCTGGGCTGGATAAACCAGTTGTGCTCTAAGTAGGGGTGGAGATGGTCACTATTATTGCTGTTAGAATAAACACAAGTATGTGAACTGCTAACAGGGTGATAAATGTTAGTCCGTTGATGGTGGTGGTAGTAGTACTAGTAGTAGTAGTAGTAATAATAATAATAATAATAATAATAATAATAATAATAATAATAATAATAATGTCTTATAATTACTAATGGACTTGATTTTTTCCTTCCCAAATCAGTTACAGTATGCAAGAAAACTAATGTATCACATGCATCGAAAATCAACACTACCTATACACCCTTACCTCGACCGTGTTTCTAGCAACTTACACATATTTTTAACATCTACCATTAATTCCTATTATTTATCCCATATGACTAACCCTCCTAACTGCATATTCCAAAGAGAGGGTAGCACGCTAATTTCTCTTTCTATGAATTATTAACTCTTACACATTTCAAACACTGTTCAGCGATTATTTCACAAGGAAATGCGATTCACTTTCACCGCTTCAGAATTTGTAAAACAGCCAATCAGCGATCAGTTTACATAGGCATGAGACACATTTTATCTCAACCGTGTTGTCACAAAATACGCTTTGCCCGAAGTTAGTCATTTACAGAATTCCTTGAAAACTTTATCCAATTAATAAATCGTTTCATTAATAACATTCACAACATAATATATATTATGCATTTTCGAATCAAATCCATCGCCAAAACACACAATTACATTTCACATTTAGGACGCTGAAACCGTACATAAATGATTTACACCAAAATAATACTTCGATAAAGAAACGATTTACTACACATTCAACAGATAAGTATTTTTTTATTTTTACAACCCTGATCGATCGTAGCATATCATAAACTATTGCTGTTTTAATGTTTTTCACGTATCGTAAATAAATTAAATTTTACCTTTTTTAAGACGAAAACCCCTGTGAAGACATCTTATTTAGGATGTTATTTTTGTTTATATAATTAGGTTGTTGAGAAATAATCTGATAAAACTGGATTATTAAAAAAACAAAGAAATCACACCAATATTTCTCAACTGTTGCAAAGCAACATACGGTATAGATTTTTCAATTGCGGTTTCCTGAGGCAGGTATAATAATCGTTCCTTAACGATGTGTATGAACGAGGAGGACAACAAAGTGTAAAACAAAACAAACCAGATTTGTGTTGTGCAGTTTTTTGGGGAAATTTATTATTTATTGTCCTTATTTACTTTCTTCCCAACGAGGGCAGAGTTAGACACAAGGTCGGTTAGTAATGTGGGTGAATCCAGCTCAATAAATAGGGTCACTGGATTTAAACAGAAATGAAAATATCAGATGTGACCTATTTGCGTTCTGTCTGCTGTTTAATTCATTCTTTTATATTCCTTCCGGGTATCGCCGGGTAACGGGTCCTGCTAGTATATATATAAAACTCAAGTTCTGTGTGTATGTGTGTGTGTGTTTGTGTGATGTTTTTGTGTTCCCTATAGAAAGAAAGGTTAGAGAATCTACATAAAATCTAAAAGAGTATGCTGATGTAAATTTACCGGGGAAGACAATGGAAGTGCACCTCTGAGGAGGCTATGAGGTCATTAGCCACCTTAAAACTTCAAATATATCATATTTTTTATCAAATTTAAATCGTACGTATAAAATATTTTGGGGAAGACAATGGAAGTGGTCCACAGTCTCTGAGTGCCCTCTTAACCTAAGACAGCTATGAGGAGCGAACCTCTTTTAAAACTTCAAATATGTCCTATTTTTATGAAATTTATATCATATGTATAAAATTCTTTGTGGAAGCAAATAGAAGTGGTCGTGAATCTCTGCGTTACCCTCTACGTACCTAATATCTATGCAGCGCTACGTCTAAGTGACACATGAGGACAAGACTTCTTTAAAACTTCAAATACCTAAATACGATTTTAATGAAATTTAAACCATATGACACTAATTCAGAGAGTTTTTCGACATTTCAGCTTCTTTTGACTATATTAAAGGGCGAAACAGGAGGAATCGGGGCAGAAAAAAACAAAAAAAGCAATATGATGTTATGAGCATAGTGAAAAAGTATACAGTAGTGATCCCCATTCAATCCCGAGCAACGCCGGGTCTTCCTGCTAGTCTATATGACAGGGTTTAAGCTGTTAGATACGTCTTTTTCTGGCCTGAGTAAAAAAGTGTCATTTTTCAGAATTGGTCTAACTAGGCAATTTATGCATGGATTTGGATCAGAATTTAATGGGGAATTCAATAAAACTAATTTCAATGCAAATAGAGAACAATTTAAGGCAGGATTTTAGTTGTTAGGCTCTTTACTCAATTTATTCAAAGAATAATTTTTGAATTGACTGATGCTAACATATTTGCATATGAACCAGACTTAGAAGAAATAGCTCAGTTTTCTAGTGACCAGTATTCGTTTGTTGTAGAATATAGAATAAAGTGAAGAAGTTCACCACAATTATTAAAATCTTTACAATCATTACAATCTTTACAATCATTACAAACATTACAAACATTACAATCATTACAATCATTACAAAAAATTGTTGATTTAAAACTAGAAATATATAAACTGAACCAAACATTATTTATTCCTCAGATCTGCTAAGGCTTGCTAATATTGTTGATGAATGTCCTCATTGAATGCTGTCTTTGCTGAGTCTCACTTGTTTTCTGTTAGTTCATCATTCAATGTCTCTTTCATCCAACTGTAGTTACTATCGCTATACCACTGAACAATGATTGATTGTGGGTTTTTGGATCGTTTGAGACCTTTCTGTAGTTTTTCCTCCAGTTCTAAAAGATTTACAACTTTTGCTAAGAAGTATGTACGACTATATTTGGCTCACACAATATCTCCAGGCCCCAAACCAAAGGTTTATACCAACATTGTCATCATCACTTAGTTGATAAAAATATTTCTTATCACTATCAGAACAAATTTTATCAGGGGTACATTGGGTACATGATAATTTTTCAACAATTAAACCATCACCCTTGACATAAAGTTGATGGATTTTGGTGATCCCACTAAATGCAAACGAACGTCTTTCATTTTCATCAGCTCTTTTGATGAACAGGTATTCCTCCACTAAAAAGACATTCCTCTTCATTAGTTTAACAACATCAGAGGTTTTGCGAATTTTCTTGGCAATCCTTTTAATGAAGGCAAACTTGACCCAATAATGTCCGAAGTGTTTTCTCCTTCATGAGCCTCAAAATAAGAGAAACTTACAATTTTTATCTTGAAGTCGTCTTTTGATTGTCAGAAGGTAGAAACTTTCCAAAACCACATCATGCACTTGATTAATGATCAAAAACTATCAGATCATATCAGTATCGTAAAGTTGCGAAAGCTCACTGGCATCCCATCAATATCCTCTGTAATCAAATGTAAAGTCTTGAGATTGTTTGGGCATGTTAAGCATTCCAGTGTAGGGCTAAAATGTGTGTTGAAGGCAGAATACAAGGAAGCCGGTTGAAAGTAGACAAAAGAAAAGTTGGATAGACAACGTTTGTGAATGGAAGAACATGAATGTAAACCAAGCGAACATCTCGGCCCAAGATCTTAAGGCTTGGAGGACACTCAGCACTGTTAGTGCATATTCTACAACTAGCAGAGAAAACGTTTACTAATAATTTGCTGGAGGAGATCATGGTTCACATATTTTGATTTAAACTGAGCACCACACTCATCTGAACATCTTTGCCAGTGTTTGGCATTCAATCAAAAAGTGGTTGGCATTCAATCCAAAAGTGTTTGGTATTCAATCAAAAAGTGTTTGGTATTCAATCCAAAAGTGTTTGGTATTCAATCAAAAAGTGTTTGGTATTCAATCCAAAAGTGTTTGGTATTCAATCAAAAAGTGGTTGGCATTCGATCCAAAAGTGTTTGGTATTCAATCAAAAAGTGTTTGGTATTCAATCCAAAAGTGTTTGGTATTCAATCAAAAAGTGTTTGGTATTCAATCCAAAAGTGTTTGGTATTCAATCAAAAAGTGGTTGGCATTCAATCCAAAAGTGTTTGGTATTCAATCAAAAAGTGTTTGGTATTCAATCCAAAAGTGTTTGGTATTCAATCAAAAAGTGTTTGGTATTCAATCCAAAAGTGTTTGGTATTCAATCAAAAAGTGGTTGGCATTCGATCCAAAAGTGTTTGGTATTCAATCAAAAAGTGTTTGGTATTCAATCCAAAAGTGTTTGGTATTCAATCAAAAAGTGTTGCATACAAAAGCAAACGAACATGTTAACCTTGTTGATGATCTTCTTGAAGTTTGTCATGAGAAATGAAGGTGATAGCATTTTTGTGGACATGGCTACCATCATCAGAATACGTATCAAAAGCACAATCCTTCGTTCAAGTCAATGATTCAGTGATGATCACATCCGCCCCCAAGCATAGACTAATGGCTCACGTGGCTCTGCATGACATCTCAATATTCTTGCCAACTTTTTTTTGGTGGAGACAGTTGAGCAACCTTCTTGCATTCACATGTATGGGGCAAGTGTTTCTCTTCCTCTCATGCTTGCTGGCTAATACAGCATTCCGATGGAATTCTCTGCATATAACAGAGATACCAAAGGACATGAAGGATTGTCTTTCTTTGAAATTAGAGGCAATATTTGCCTAAGAATCAAGAACATACTTTGGATGACGAACGCCATATCTCATAGAGACTCCCTATTGCCCTGGAACAGCTCTAGCGTTTTGAAGATTTGATCAAGTCACAATGTTGCTTTGATAAAATTTAAGACCATAAAATGCAAGAAGTTCATCGAAATCATTACACCAAATTGTTGATTTAAAACTAGAAATATATAAACTGAACCAAACATTATTCGTTCCTCAGATCTGCTAAGGCTTGCTGATATCGTTGATGAATGTCCTCATTGAATGCTTTCCTTGCTGAGTTTCACTTGTTTTCTGATAGTTCATCATTCAATGTTGCTTTGATAGAATCACATCGAAAATTCCTGCTCAAGAGTTCCTCTTCTATACCATCTTCTATTGCAGAAAGAACTGTTTTAGGAACATGATCTACTGCAATTTGTTGCATTTGACAAAGCTGTGATGTGACCATGTGTTTGCAAGCTCAAGTTGCATTCATTGGCTACATTTATCAAAAACCTGATGCCTTGAACTCTCTGAGAATCATTGGTGTGGTGGCGTTCCAAGAATGGAGTGGCTTAGATCATCTGCTATTAATGCAACTGCTATAGACTTAGGCAGCAATTCAGATGGAAGGTTCCATGATTGAACGATGACTATTATTAAGCCTACCATAATCCTTCAAACTCTCCAATGGTATTTTCAGTTCAACTTTATGGCAGAGCCTAGTACACAATGCAAAACATTTCAAAACTGCCCATTTGTGTTGGTCGGAGCAAAGCGTCAACAAAGTTCTGCAGTTCAGAAATTCTAGACTTACTTAAAGAAAGTAATTATCTCTTTAGTAGTAGCAGCATGTTCATCCAGATCATCAGATCCATCATCATAATCAACATCAACATTAGCTATATCAGCATCATGATCAGCATCCTCATCATCACTGTCATCATCACTGTCATCATCACAGTCAGCATCATCTTGATTTCTCTACTAAGCAATCCTACCTACTATTACGTTTGATCTGTGATGATTTTTCTTTGTTTCTGCATTCTCTATTCATTGATCTGATTTGAACTGTGTTTTTTCCTTGTTTTACGGAAGTATTCTGCAATACTGATAACTGCTGCTGATTGTTGTCTCCGGAATAAAATGAACCTGGCTTTTCTGCATAAATACCTCTGTAGTTTCTGAGAGAATTGAAGTAATATGTTCGTCTCTGTTAGCTGTAGTCACTTGTAAATATACCTTTTGCACGGCCAGTGCATTTTTTCTTCTTTGGAGGCATTTTGCGTTACACCAGATTGTTACTAAGAAACTCTTAAATCTTCCTGAAAATAAAAGAGAATAGAATATGAAACAAAAGTACTATTAAGAATGGTAGAGTTTAAATACCAATCTTCAGGAATAATTTTCTGGTAAAATGGGCAAATTAGCAATACCATAGCATCTGATGATGTCAAATTCTCATTAGAATAGATTAAAATTGGGCAAATACGGTGGAAATTAATGAAAAAATGACTAAAATTGATTCAAATACAGCCAAATTACCATGTTATATACAGTCAAACTCTATATAATAAATTCCAAGTATATGCTGATTAATAGAATTGTCTGAAAATGGTTATTTTTACTGTTTTTATACAGAAAAGTGATCAGATTTCGCCTGCCAAGATGAAAAAAATAAATAAAAGTAGTCTTGATGATAAACAATCTTCTTGAAACTGATAGAATACCTTCTCCGACCATTAAGGAAGAAATCCGATTAATTTGGTGGCAAAAGAAGGTATCGATGATGCATTTTAATTTTTTTGGTTTCAAGACTCGTTATTTTTTTTACGAACCAGAAATAAGGTGTGAGGGTAGAAATAAGTGCTGGCTAAATTTGATTGAAGCAATTCCTTGTTAATAAGTGAAAACATGAAAAACCCTGATTCCTATGCTTATTCCCCAGATATTCAGCCATTTCGATGGAATTTCAGGAAAATGTGGAAAAATAGGCAAAAAGATTGTTACGGAAAAATATCGACATTTTGCAGGATATTTCCAGTATCAGACAAGTGAATAATGTTTGGTGTGTTTTCTTTTTGTTATGCATGAGGTCCATATTAGCATCTTTTAAAGTATTTCTTGGAAAATCTTGGGCCTAGAACTTGAAAATCTAAAAAGAATTGTCAGCAAAAATGTCTGATTTTCAGTAAATTTTTTACTTTGAGGCAAAATATCAAGAAAACTATTGCCCAGAACTGCAACAAACCATGCATATTCCGAATTAGCAACTTATAGGGTAAACATTTAAGCCAAAATGAAGACCTAAAACTGAAAATCTGGAAGTCTAGATATTTTTATGCTGACCGAAAATAAATGTAACCAATAGCTGCAACCATGTCATAACAAATCATTCAATAAGTCTTGGGCATAAGTAATAAACCACAACTTTTATGCAAAATTCCACTTTATTTATCAACATAGTCTCCTAGAGTGATACACTGATTCCAACGCTCCTGTAACAATGCCTTTTTTATAGAACGATTTTTTCTTTGTTCTCAAAATATGCCATAGTTTCCGATATCACTTCTTCATTTGAGCTAAATCTCATTCACTGGAGCATTCTCTTGAGGTCTGAAACAGCCAGTTGTCGCTGTGGGGCAGATCTGGAGAATAGGGTGAGTGTGGAAGCAATTTGAAGTGCAATTTACATAGTTTTGCAATCGACTTGTGACACGGTGCATTGGCTTGGTGAAAGAGCACTTTTCTTCTTCATTTGTGGCCGTTTTTTGGCGATTGCACACCAATAATGCTGTATAATATTACAATTGATTGTTCTTCCTTTCTCACGGTAATCGATGAACAAAATACCTTGCACATCCCAAAATGCAGAGGCCAAAACCTTGCCTGCTTATGTTTGCGTCTTTGGACGGATTTCACCAGCTACTGTACATTTAGTTGACTGCCGATTTGATTCTAAAATCCATGTTTCATCCATTGTCACATATTGATGCAAAAACTTCTTTTGTTGCGTTGAAACAGTTGCAAACAAAGCTCTGAATCGTCAACACGTTGTTATTTTTGATTGACTATGAACAAATGTGGCACCCACTTTGAACATTGACTAATTGCACTTCAAATTGCTTCTGCACTCACTCTATTCTCCAGATCTGCCCCCACCACCACAGCGACTACAAAAGAATGCTCCAGGGAAGATGTGATATTAGAAAGCAAGGGTTTTTTTAGGCCAAAGAAAAATCGTTATACAAAAAAGGCATCGAATTGTTATAGGAGCATTGTAATCACTGTAGAGACTATAACGAACGAAGCGGCATTCACCCTGGGCGTGTTGAACCGGCTTTTTCTAAAGGAGGAAGTTTCTAGGGAATATCAAACTCATAAGCGGTCCCAAGTTG
Source organism: Sepiola atlantica (assembly GCA_963556195.1). NCBI lineage: Eukaryota > Metazoa > Mollusca > Cephalopoda > Sepiida > Sepiolidae > Sepiola > Sepiola atlantica. The sequence goes on from OY744519.1 coordinate 165,393,147, forward strand.
CATAGATATCCCAGTCAGAAGAGATGACAACGTTAGGTTTCTGCAGTTTTTGTAGGGAGGTGTCGACATCCTCCTCCATACAGTGCTTGGTATTCCCAAATGGTCACCCATCTGGTACTGGCCAGGCTCAACGTTGCTTAACTTCGGTGATCTAATGAAAATCGTTGTGTCAACATGATTATGCCGTATATAGAAAGAGTCTATGTTGATGAATAAAGTCGAATTTTGTCTAAAATTTTTTGTTATGTATTATTGAATGATGTGTTATATATATATATATATATATATATATATATATATATATATATATGTATATATATATATAGGTATTAATAATTTAATATTTATTTAAAAATATTATACTAAGCCCCTTTAAGAAATTAAAGTTGAGCACTCTCGGGGATGTTAAAAATAGACTGTCATAAAGCTCTAATGCAAAGTTCCGAATACGTTCGTCGAACACTCTCAACTTGTCTTCTATCTGTGCCCGCTTCTAGGTACATATAGATCTTAATTTCCCTTAATTACGTGACAGTTTCAGTTGGCCGATTGGATATGGCAACTGCTTGCAGATTCTAGGCTGACTCTGTGTACCGGGTTAGCACCTCCCGACCGTCTGAAATTGTTACTTTCCTGCACTGATGAGAAGAGTAATAAGTTTGAAACGCTAGCGTCTGTAGGTATTAATAATTTAATATTCATTTATAAATGTTATATATATATATATATATATATATATATATAGTCTCGGAAGTATCTCAACCATTAAAACTATATAAGGACCCCCCCCCCCCCCCCCCGCCAAAAAAAAACATAAGTCCCAAGTCGTTCAGTGGAAAATCACTCATGTAAGTCAATTTAATTTTTACAGTTATTATATTAGTTTGCTTTTAACATTATTTAAGGGATCATCAGTTGTTTACCATGAAAAACTGTTTCGGGAATTTAAAAACAAGACAGTATTTAATGTCATGGCTTCCCAGCATATATACATATATATATATATATATATATACTGTAAATATTTCAAAATAATAAAGTGTTTTTGTACCTACAGACGATATAGTTTCGGGTGTTTACCCTCATCAGTGCAGGAGTGGCGGTTGCAGGCGGTTGCAGGCGGTTGCATGGCATCGAACGCAGTTTGTAGATTCAGATATATATATAGTGTCCATTGTAATAATATATATATATATATATATATATATACATATATTATTACAATGGACGCTATACATTAGTTTGATCTTTCAATTCTTCAGTCGATGTGATGAGTTTTCTGGCTGGGGACGAAGAGACATTGTAGGGTATGACCAAAATTTGGGAATACATATAAACTGTTTCCAGGCTAATAGTATCATAATATGTAATTAGTACATAATGAAGAGCTGTGATACAGTGAAACAGTCTGTCTGTGGATGACTACATAAGGCCGCCTTCTTGGGTTGAGCCTGTTACTACTTAGCGTAATGCAAATATTTTTGTAAATAAATAAATAGAGCACTGTAAAGTGGCAGTCAATGTTAATAAAAAAAAAACATTGTAGATATCATTTACCAGCGCCTATCTCGTGGCTTATTGGTGAGAGGCTGTCGACTATTAACTCGATGGTTGGAGGTTCGATCCCTGGCTTCAGATGGGTGCTAGTCTAGCCGCACTGAAGAGCTGTGATACAGCGAAATCGTCTGTCTGTGGATGGCTATATATATATATATATATATATATATATATATATATATATATATATATATATATATATATAAATTACATAAACATTATTACAGTGTACTCCAAATAGCCAGCGTTTCGATGATCTTAAACTGTCGAATAGAAAGTCATTTAAAATTGCTTTGAAATTCTTAGCAAATCTTTATGTATTAAAAGCAACTCCCCAAGATAATATTTAGAAATAAATGTTTGAGGGGGATATAGTTGCATGAAGGGGGTACACCCCCAAACAAAAAATGTTTAAATAAATATTTTAGAATATTTATAGTTCCTTAATATTAGAGCGGCACGCGAGAAAATGTTTTTTGTTGATTTGGGGACACCACGTGCTACACGACGTCGTAAATATTTAAACAGAAATTTTTTTTTTTAATAAGTTCAAAATGATAATTGACTTGTCGTTGACGCATGAATGTGTACTCAGCAGCGTAAGAAATTCATTTTTTTAATCTTGAAAACAAAACAAAATTAGAAAAAATTGAAAACAGGAACATTCCGAAAAAATTATTTTAAAAAGTGGTCTTAATATTACTAACAATTAATTTCAAATGTATGGTAGGGCAAAAGTATAATAAACAATAAAATACACGGGATGTTCACCGCCACACACTATCTACTATGCAACGTCATCGAAGTTTTACTTACAAACAATAATTCAGTTTCCAGTTTCACTTTGGAAAAATAAAATGTAATTTTCACAATGAAAGTTTATATTTTTTTAATTAAAACAAAATAGAAAAGTTAAAACTAAAACATATTCGTCGATATTTAAATAATTTTAATATAATTTTAAAATCAGATAAAGAAATAAAATCTTATTGAGACCAATTAAAACTGTAAAAGTAACATTTAATAAAAATAGATTAACTGTTTATATTTATTCTAATAAAACTATAAATGAATTAGGGAAAATTATTAGAAAACCATCTGACAGATGGTTTTCTAATAATATTCTGTTACAAATCCATACTTTCTATATAAAATTAAAAATACTAGATGAAATTAATATAATGAAATACTATAGCGATTATGATATTCCATAGACAGTTTTCTGTCGGCAAACTAATTGTTGCTATTCTGATTGCTCGGACATTTTTTGATCAGACGAACATTTTTTGGATAATTATTTAATTTTTAGTAAAATGTACGTAATTTTTTTGATTCAGTGTCTTAAGATCTTTGAAATACTTTCAGAAAAGTGATATTTATATTTCAAAAGATTAGCAAAAAAAGATTTCTTGAAAATCTTTACAAATCATTTAATTTTAATTGGAATATATAATTAGTATTTTTAAAAAGAAAAACCCTGAAATTATTAAATATAACTAATAAGAAAATTGTATTTTATTATTTAAAAAATATGATGTTTAAATAGAAGAAATATTATTATTTTTGATAATTATTAACTTATTAATAATTGAATCTCTAATAATTGAAAAGAAAAAGAATACATATTATTTTAAGGGAGAACAAAAGAACCAGAAAAAGAAGAATTAAATAATAAGTAGGTAATTTTTTTTTTTTGGGGGGGGGGGTGTTTTCCACGATTGAAAAAAATAATTTCTCACGCTACTGAGTACACATTCAACGACGAGTCAATTATCATTTTAAACTTATTAAAAAACATTTTTTAAACTTAAATATTTAACGACATCATGTAGCACGTGGTGTCCCCAAATCAACAAAATCATTTTCACGTGTGCTGCTCTAATATTAAGGAACCATAAATATTCTAAAATACTTATTTTTTTTTATTTTTGGGGGTACTTTTATACAACTATAAAATATAGTCAATTGTGGTTTTATCACCATGGGCAGTACTGAATCATGTAGTAGAGCTGTACAGAAAAGGAAAATATTTGAATTGACTATATTCTAATTATGTACTTTTACTTTTTATAAACTGAAAAAAGTGAAGTTATTTTTAATTGCAAACTTCATTAAGAAATGTATAATAACTTCATTTGTAAAATTTAAACTTTTAATGATTAGTCATTTGTACTTTGTCTTTATTCGCAACACTAAATAATGTAGTAAAGCTGTCTAGAAAAGGCAAATGTTTCATTTGATATATTCTATTAACATTTTTTTTTGTTTCAAAATATACACGTGAAGTTATTATTGTTGCTAACTTGATGTTTAAAGTTAAATTCAAATTTATTACAATATGTATTAGTAAAGAGTTCCATTACTATTATTATTATTATCACAATATAATTTGTTTTAAGTTAAATTCAAATTTATTACAATATAATTTGTTGTGACTTCGTCTCTATGTGCAGTACTGAATAATGTAGTAAGGCTGTCCAAAACAGGTAAATGTTTTAAATAATTATACTAAATATACTCATTTTTTTCTAAATTATGATAGTGAAGTTAGAATTTCTTATTATTGCTTTTATGCAGATTACGAAGGAAAGTTTGTATTAAGTAATTTTTTTCAGCAGATAAGAAGTAATAAATCCCAGGCTAGTTCACTAATGAATTAGATGCTTTTTATTATTGTGATGTCATAATGATCATTGGTTCAACTCAATTAGCAATTGTTACTAATATTTCCACCAACTCAAAATATAGGTGACTCAATGTGAACCTGGTCACTGATGCTTTGGGGTCTTGTTATGTGTTCCTTTTTTAAATTATAATAAAAAATGCATTGTACATTCTCAAACTACAATGCCTTACAAAAAGTGGACTAGACTGAAAAATGCGGACACATGTGTATTAATATTCTTAAATATAAACCTGAGAAGAGTCAGCCACAGAATCTACTCCACTCGAGGTAATATGGTAAAGAGCAATCGCTCATGGATTCTTCACATTTTGAATGATGTTTTAAGCAAATTAAACTTTATTTAATGAATCACCTAATTCATTATTGTTTATTATTCTCTTTAGATTACTAATTTTATTCTACATTTAATTCTTCAAATCTCAATTCCAGCTTCAATATTTTAAGAGTTAATTCCACTTGTTCTGTACTTTTCCAAGTTTATATTTAAGAATATTAATACATATGCGTCCGCATTTTTCACTCTAGTATATATATACATATATGTAGAAATGCTAAAAATAGCTAATTCATATTTTGACTATTAAGTACATCGAAATAAAACTAAAATCATATTTACATAATTTAGATTAATATATTAAATAATATTAATAAATATTTTAAAATTATAAAATTTTTAATTCATCTATTACTAACAATCCGATAATTATATGAGTTAGCACTATAATTTGCATAAGCGTAGGTCCCACAAATAAACTACTGTAACGTTTATTACTATTATTACTATTATTATTGCTGCTATTATAACTATTAGTATTATTACTACTATTACTATAATCATTACTACTACTGTTACTATCAAACCTATTATTATTACTACTACCATTATTATTATCATTACTAATATTACTACTATTACCTTTATTATTATTATTTTTACTATTACTACTATTATTACTAGTATTACTATTATTATTATTATCATTGTAGTAATAATAATTATTATTATGGCAATAATATTGCTATAACCATAACTATTATTATTATTATTACTATTATTCTTAATATTATTTTCACTACTTTTACTATTATTATTATTATTATTATTATTATTATTATTATTATTATTATTATTATTATTATTATTATTATTATTATTGTTGTTGCAACTACTATTACTATCATTATTACTATTATTACTATTACTATTATTATTATTATAACTATTATTATTATTATTATTATTATCATCATCATCAGTATTACATTATTATAAAGAACTTAGTTTTTCCAGAAACAACTCTGATCTTACCGATATGAAGATTAGATTAATAATACTAGCCAGGAGATCTCTTTTACAATTCGATAATAAACTTTGGACGAGAAAATAAACACCTAATAACTATGACATTGCTATGGGTTCATCAGACTGTTAAGGTCACTGATTTGGTAGGTCTATACTTATTACGGAAACTTAAGGTTGAGTTTGGGAATTTACAGAGAGGATTGTACAGAGATGACGCACTTTTTGTGTCCAGAGAGAGACCTAGACGATACAATGAAACCATTAAGAAATTACATATTTAAAAAAAAAACTTCAGACTATCTATCACTATAGAACCTGAGAAGAGAACATTTTACTTAACGTTAAATCATAAATCCATAGTCCCTTCAGTCTTCAACAGAATTTCTAAACTATCTGCCAACAAATCAAATTTTCGACCAAAATTCGAATTTCTACAATAACGCCCTACTTAACTCAGGTTACAATGATTAAATTACATATAAAACAACTCCATTACCCGGGAAAAACACATTTGAGCATAATTACGCATATCATGACCGTAAAAGATAGAAAACAGAGTAATTTAACAGCTAATAAAAATAATTATGCTTATAAAAACGGACCTACTAACGATGGCAAACAACTTGACCCTCGAAAACATAAACCACATAAACGACTAAGGATAAAGAAAAACCCTTGGTTTAACCCACCCTACAATAGCAATGTTAAAACTAATATCCATAGAGAATTCTTTAAAATTATAGAAAAATCTTTTAAACATCCGCATAGATATAGCACTATCCTTAACAAAAATTCTATAAAAATCTCCTATTCTACTATGTCCAATATAGCACAAACTATAATAACTTCTAATAATTATATAATATAAATAATAAGAAAATAACAAATATATAATAAGAAAATCAAATCTGCCATAAATCTAGAGAATGTCCGCTAAACACTGATTGTAAGCATAAAGACGTTATATAGGCCTGCAATGTGAAGCAATTCCCTAGTAATGCTAATCAACAAAATAGCACCAGTACACGAGCACCTCCCCTACTAGGTAATCCTACTCATTCTCAACCATTACCGCATCACAATAGACAAAATATTACTCCAACCTCAACAACCTTTCTTTACCAGTTAATAACAATCTTACTCAAACTTCTCTACCCATTTAACTTCCCCATTAAACAATTTTAACTTAATCTCTAATCAGAACTTAAGCATACAGACTCCTGCCACATCTACAGTAGTAGATGCAGCAGGAGTCTGTATGCTCAATATATATAAATAACATACCTAATGCAATAAGCATTCAATATAAAATACATACTTATATAGGGGTCAATACCTTCCCTATAAAAAACCGCATATCCAACCACATTTCCTCTGTTAAAAGTAATAATGACCAAATTGCAGGGACTTCCCTCACTAATGCAATCAAAAATTTCAAACATATAATATCTCTTACTCTCTCCATTAGTCGATCTAAAAAAATCTAGGTTATATACTCAAGGATCTAGGATTTACCAACTATGTACATGAGAAGCCGTTATGATAATCACTGCTACCAAAGGTAAAAACATTATAAATGTTAAAAATGAATTTCTTTCGGCATGCAGACATAAAGGAGAATTTAAATATATCAACTTTATAGCCCCAACTAACACCCCTCCCCCATCTAATAACTAAGCCTCTCCCAGCTAAGAGAAGACAAGTAATACAATAACTCATTTCAATTACCCTGCATTAAAATCACCAAAAACAATTTCTCAACTTCATCCTCTTCAAATTTCTATTTTATTACATATTGAAGACCTCACATATAATTTACATCCCTAATGTTGGAACGCTTTAAATTTGCTTGGAGGGTTTTTCAACCCATTGAACTGGATAGCAGTGTTTTACTATAAGTATTTCCCCCTTCTTTATCCTCCAATTAAATCTTGAACTTTTTAACTTCACCTTTATACGTCTCCCACCACTCCCACATTTTAGTCCTCCTTACTCGTTAAGTTTCGCCTATCCTTTTGCGACGTCTTCCCCTGCCCTTTTATATTAATTTTCTACTCCCTCCCACCACCACTTTGATGTTCCCTTATATTTGTTTCTGCTGCCTGTTTAATTTCAAATCCTATTTTTTAAAGGCTGATCCCGTTTTGTGTTCTATTTTCATTTCATTGTTAACTTTTCTTACGGCTAGCTCTCTGGTTTGAAGTCACAATTTATCATTTGACTTTGAATTGGATAACTCCATAAAAACTCTTTCTGCAAAGTCCATGGAAGTTTTCCAAATGACTGATATCCTAAACTTTCACACACAGCAACTTTCTTTAACTGGATTTCCTGAGCCTTCTTCATCGAATTTTTACAACTTCAGGGGCCAATTATTTACTAAAATAGGACTTGATTTTATCTACTTCGAAGCTGATTGTACAAACTCTCATAATGCCTTCAACGGTGATCTTTTTCCTATGTTTTCAACATTTTTTTTTACATTTTCTTTTATGTATATATTTTATATCTTTTCAAATTTTGACTTTTGGTAATTTCCCTATACAACTTATCTGTTTTGCTCTTCTAACGATATAATATCATTCTTTGAAAAGCCATGGCTTAAAGAATGAATAATAACATTTTATTTTATCTAAAACCCCTTCTCTTGAACAACTGATGACTTAATAGATATTGTATATATATATATATATATATATATATATATATATATATATATATATATATATATATATATATATATATATATACCCTAACTCCTGGTTCTTGAGAGAGATCGCAGCTGAAACATTTTATACCAAAAAAAATCTTCTACATGTTATTAGGCACTTTTTAAAAACACTGGAGTTTCATTGGATGAACATCTAGGAAACTAATGGCTAGGTTTCCTTCCTCTTATCTATTTGCCTTTCTGGTACCTAAGGTACTAAAGCTTTTTTTTTTTTAATGCAACTTTAATTCCTATATAATTTTATTTCTAGCTACCATATCGCAGAATGGTTCTTGCGTGTAGTGTTTAGATAGCATTTTATTATTATTATTATTATTATTATTATAAAGAATTTTATTTGATATGCAAATTACCATATCGCACGGTAGTCTTAAGGGTAGTATATTATTATTATTATTTTGATTATTATTATTATTATTAATTTATATATAAGTAACATTTTAAGCTGAATTATTTCGACACTTGATTGGGGAAATGGTAGTTTGATCTGTACCATTGGAGAGCCATGCATATAACTGTCCTGTTTTTAAATCTCCGAAACAGTTACATGGTAAACAGCTGATGATCCCCGTGTAAAATTGGATGCTTACGTTAAGGTCTCCTGTTTTTGTTTCACTGTTAGATACTTAATCCTCCTTTTTTTTATTTACTTACTATTATATATTTTATTTATTTATGAATTTTCCAACGAATGTTAAGTCTGCACTATTTTGGATTTCGTTAGTTTCTGTGGGAATTTAAACTGCATTTTCCTTCTTTTTTTTTTGTCTTTTTGTTTAAAATAACTCAAAGCTTCTTTAGACTATATATATATATATATATATATATATATATATATATATATATATATATATATATATATATATATAGGGCCGGCGGGACAATTATAAAAGTGGGAAGGGTTCTCCTAAAAAGTGTGTAGGGGGGAGGGGGCACATTGCGCCCAGAATGCCAAATATGGGAATAAATTCAATATCTTGACTAAAAATGATCGTCCGATAGTGGGTGAGAGCTCGTTAGAAGCGGAATTGAATTCTCTTGGTGATAGAGAAAGAAAAATTCAAAATATTCCAATGTTTTGGCGTCTGGACTAAAATTACCTTATTTCGGCATATTGAGGAAACATCACTGTTTGGGGCATATTTTGGTTTAAAATGATCGTCTGGTAGTGGTTGATGGCTCGTTAGAAGCGGAATGGAATACTCTTGGTGATAGATGAAGAAACATAAAAAAAAATCAATTTTTTGGCGTCTGGGCCCAAACTATTATATTAGGGCATTTTGGACCAAAAATACCTATTTTGACATCATTTAGATATGAAATGATCTTCTGATAGTGGTTGAAGTCTTGTTGGAAGCAAATTAGCAAGTCGCTTCTGGTGAAAAAAGAACAAACAGAAATTTCAATTTTGGGGGGCTTGGGCCCAAATACACCTTTTTGGACTTAATCTAGACATAAAATGATTTTCTGACACTGCTTGATGGCTCATTTGAAACATATCAGCAAGTCGCTTCTAGTAAAAATGACAAAATTCAAGAATCAATTGGTTTATCAAATATAGAGAATACATAAAGTTAAAAGTATTAACTGACAAGGTGCATATAAAATTACAAAAGTCAAAAGTTTAAATGTATTAAGTATAAAAGTATAAATGTATGTATTGGAATTGGAATAGCTGGTTGGAAGCGTATTAACAAGGCAGACTTGCATTGTTTCTCTGTTCTTCGCGTCAAATTGCGTTCATTGGACTTTGCTCAAAAGATACTGTATCGGTTGTTCTGTGGACAGAAGGACTGGAGGGAGGATGGAATGAATAACTTTGGATATTATGCGGATCTTCAACAATGCGAAAAAAGAATGTATCGATGCAATCCGAAAAATCACCGGTATATTAATGAATGCACCATGTGCGAGTGGAGGAAATACAAATAATGGTCCGCTTTGCAACAGATTTTTAGCCATCAAAATCGCTTTTACGGATGTTTCCTCATCCGTAACAGCATCGATCGCAAAAATTTTGAAACGTTCATGAGTAACACCAACATCATCCTGTCTATCACCCAGTCTGTCACAAACAAATGTGTGCATGTGGAAGCATTGAAAACCTTGGGCATCGAGATAATGCTTCATCTCAGAATTGCCTTCGTCGATGAGAAGGCTAAACCATGGATTATGATAATCCCGAGCTACTATCAAATTAATTCCGGAATGAATATAAATATAGAAGTCATAGGTAGAAATAGAAATAACGTAATCTGATATTCGCGGAAAATCATCGGAGTGAACGGGTGCGGTCATTAAGTCTTTGCGTATTGCTTTATATTATGTAGTAAATTAATACCAGGCAAATAATAAATAAGAACGGAGTCTTTTGTGAAAATTAAACCGTGTTTATTAGTTCCCGGTGTCGATGAGTGGAGTGACAGTACAGAATTGTTAGGGAGAAAAATGTTTGCTACCACCTATATGGAGTTGGTTTGGCGGAGAGTCATAGATGGTGGGCCAAATGTAATATTTAGTGTTTGTTGGTGAAAAATAATGAAAATTTATTATAACACACTCGAGTGAATAAGCGTAATGAATTCGTGAGTTTAGTAGCCTATGATGGATGGGGTTATTTTCCTATTAAGCAAATATGTACAGGGGAAAATCCTCTCTACTTTATATATAAAGAAAAAGAAAAGTAGAAGAAGAAAAGAAGAAGATTTTGTATAAAAACCTCTAATTCTGTTATTCCGGTTGATTGTCTGCCGCTGTCTTCAAAAAAGGAAAGCAAATAAATTGTGATTCACAGCTAAACTAAAGAAATGCCAAAATCAGTTTAATTCAAGTTTCACATGTTTTGCTTCGGGTGTCGATCTTTTTGGAGAAGAAAATGAAAGTCCGTAAATATACCTATAGAATAGGGACCTTTAACAAAAACTCACCCATTTCGCTTGGTTTTCGCCAAATTTTAGATAAAATTGATTGTTGGTCTTATGTTGTAATTATGACAACATAAGACCAACAATCAATTAATAGATAAGCTAATTAGATAAAATTAAACACATGCATATCAACTTAATTATTGATGACCGTAAAGTGTGTGGGGGGGGGGGCAAGTAAAAAAGTGAGGGGGCTTGAGCCCCCCCCCCCCGGTGCCGCCGTCCATTATATATATATATATATATATATATATATATATATAATGCAATAATATTCTCTGACTGTGCAGCGAAATCATTCAAAGTGTTTAGAGAAAGCAGAAAGCAAGTCAGACAACCATCTCCACCATAGTCAATTAATTCGAAAAGAAATCCTTCACTCTATTTCCATAATGAGGCGTTTTCTTTTTTTTTTTACTTTTTTCTTTCTATACAGATTGATATGTTTTATTTTTATTTACTTTTTTAAACTTTCCAGTTTGAGACGTTTTCTTAACTTCACTTATTTAGACGTTATTCTATATTAATATGAATATTAGCGCAAACACTGGCGAAGCATATTTTTTCCGACTTTTTTTACGGTGGGTGTATACTTATATATATATATATATATATATATATATAATTTTATATAAATAGGTTTGGTGTTTTTTTTAATCACTTGGCTCTGAAGAAACCATTGAGTTGAAACTACAAAAATAGTTATTTGTGGAGCTGGCGTATTTATTAGTTGTTTGGCTTAGATCGGCACGTAATAAGCAGGCCTTGTTTATTTGTTGTGTTTTCGTAGCAACCAAACGTCGTTGATTGCGGCTGTTCTTTGAAATGACCTTGCTTATGTACGGTGTATATGCAAACAACAGGCGACCAATCAAAAGAAGGCGATTGGTGTTACAGTGAAATCATTTCTGATTTCTTAACGACGCCATGTTTGTTCGGTTGTTTTTAAAAGAGATTGAAATGAAAGGACAGTAAATTGATTAAAATCAAACATCCGATAAAGAAAAAGGCAGACGACACGGACACGAACCAGTTCGGACATGTTTCTTTGTTTTAAGTTGAAATTTGTTTATCAACCAGCAGAGATATCCGGCGTCGCCCGACATTTATCATCATCATTATCATCATCAGCATTAGCATCAACTTTGGGTCTCGGCCGTGAACCAAAGTACCCAAGCTCCAACCGTGCCCTCATCCATGGACAGTCCTCGTCACATCTCCCCCCTCCCCGCCCAGCCCTCACGATGCCGGATGTTTCTTAGACAGACTTTTCTATTTATTGTGGATTCCAAAAGAGGGTAGGGCCGTGGCCACCGAGAGTTACTACAGGCCGGTTGGCTAGAAAATGACGTCACTGCATTCCGTGTCAAAACAATGGCCGTCGTAATGACAATAAGAAGGCATTTCGACTTCTCTATTCACTAAATAATCCATCAAAATTCAGGAAATCAACCAATTTTAATGAAATTTTCAGTATTTATTAATTAATGATCACGGAATATAATAAATCCATTACTTTATTATAAAGCTTGGTGCAAATGTATTATTTCTTGTAAACAAAAAACACCTTTACTAAAGTTATTCAAAATATCAAAACATGTTGACCATACGATATTGTAAATATTTAAAACAAAGCATTAGAAAACTTTAAAAATTGCATGTAAAAAAAGAAAAGAAAGGAACACGATTCGATTTATCCTGAAACTGATCTTTATTCAATATAAATTTAAAGAAAATAATAATTCACGATCAAATATTGCAAAAAACTGAATTATGAATTACCATTATTTAAACTTCTAACCCAATCAACCGTAATTCAGACTTTGAAATTTGTTTAAAAATTATACAAAAAAAAAGTTCAATGCTAACTGTCTGTTTAATAATGGAATCAAAATTCAGGAAATCAACCAATTTTAAAATAATTTCGCGCTTTTTTAAATTTCATTTCATAATTCACAAAGTTAAAATGCCTACTGCATATGTTTGGATTTCCAAAAGAGAAATAATTACTGCAAATATGGATACACGTAATAATGTTTACACCGACTAAATATAGTGTAGTAAGTTTGAATTTTTAAAAATTATATAAAAAATCAAGTCTGAATTACTTATTCATTATTTGATAAAAAAGTAGTGTTCAATTTTTTTTTTATTACTTTTTTTCGATGTCTTAAGTGTAGTATAGTTTATCTTTTCTCTGTACTTTTGTAGATTAAATAAATGAAATAATAACATCATATTTAATCAAAATTTTCACAAAAAATATTAATGAAACAATTCTTTATTCAATGATAATATCGTTAATTCTTCGATAGTCTCAGATAACGGATACCCCTGTGTTTATTCCTTTCAGCAATCTCCCCTCGGGTTGCTTCGACTTTCTCAGCGTAATCTGTCTGACCTTTGCATCCTGGTCATGACTAAGACACTCAAGTGCTACGACACTTACCTCTCTACGTGGTCTTTAGAAAACATTCTTGAGCCATTCCGATTGCGGGTCTTTCATTTCAAAGACGTTTCCGTCGTTATGAAAGAAACATTCTAAAGCTGATTTCTTTATAGGACGGGCATCTTTCAATACTGTCAGTCTTGTCGAGATTAATTTATGTACTTTCATTGCTTGATTTACGCCGGTCAATGGGTCTGTCCTGTGCAGTTCTAGGAGGTCCACCCTCCCAGGCTTTGCCTCCCCTCTTTGGGGAGGAGTAAGTTTATTGCTTACTTCTAAGGCGCCCCTACCGGGAATGCCGACGGAGCTGCCCAGGCAATTTTTAAATGGCCAGAGTGCTCACCTCTCGGGCGCTGGCTTTTCAAACCCCACTTTCCCGATCCCACCTTGGGTCACATCTTACTTGTGGGATTAGGATAAAAACTGGCCTTGTGCCTAACTCATGAAGAGGAGTAAATCAATACCCATTTCTACTTTAGATGTGATCCCAATAAAATAGCCTACCAAACCAACTTGGAGTCGCGACCCCAGAATTGGAAACTTCTGTACTAGATGGAGGTCTACGAAGAAGGGTGTGACCAATCCATCTTCAACGTCTTTGTGGGATTTCTTCTTCTTTCGATCGCTGTTCTTTGTTGTTGATGGTGATTGAACAGCGAAATCTGGTTAGAATTCTCCGGGGACAAAACTGGCTTCACACTTCACAACTGGCTTCACACGTTTACATGCAAAGAATAAGCATTTTAAACGGTTTTTTTTTATATCTCACTCTATTTGCTATCATTTTATAAATCTGTTTTTCTCAATTTTAGCAGGTGCAGGATGTGGACGATATTTGTTCGCAAGATGTCTCGGAAAAAATAACCTGAGAGTAGTTACATTTTTTTTTAAAATTTATTCATCAAACTTGGGTCTTCAGTTTGTCGTCATGGCTTGTTCTGTCGATTTTACTCGATGAACTCAACTTGGGTTTTAATGCCAGCCTCTATGCAAATTCGGATCCGGCCACAATCCTTCGTCACTGTCTCCCAATTTATGAACCCAAAGTCTCTGGCGATCCTAGCCTTTACCTTGTGACATGGCGCCTGGCCTTGTCTATATATTTGTTAATGTGAATATACGTGTGTGTGTAATATGCATATGTGAGTATTAGGCAGCATGACACTGTGTATGTGTGGGCCTATTTTTTCTGTTAGTGTGTAGAAATGCGTTCGCGGGTTAGTGGAGCTTGTACGTGCGTTTGAAATGTTTATTTATCCTCTCTCGTTTGTTCATTTGTTACACTTTTATTGTGATTTCCAATTTGACGTTGGCTTATATTTTAGGCTTTAAATCGAGCGAAATTGGCCTAAAAGTTATGATTTATCGACAACATGTGAAAACTTTGCTTTTGGAAGCGAAGAGGGGAGGGTATCTAAACGAACCGAAGAAAGAGGGTCGCTATTCTAACCAGTAGTTTTTTTTGGCGTTCGTTCGAATCGCATCTCCCTTCACTACAAACTCATCCTTAGTGTTGCAGCTGGATCCGTTTGTGTCTTGCTGCAAAGAAGTTAAGGAGGTTACAGTCGAGCTGGGAAACCAGATATCAGATGAAGTGTGATCGACGAGGTTCTCTGACAGTCATGTCTGGCGTCATCCGGCTGGTATGACAGGGTGCTGCGTCTTTCTGCCACATTTACGGCCCACCTGCATCTGCCTGGTCAATCCAGAGATTCACTAACTTGCTGAGAACGCGGATGTAACCATTTATTTTTTTGCCTTTTCGGCGCGGATTCCAATGAGAATTCTTTTAGAAATATTCAGTTCCTATTCGTAGTTTGTAAATAGAAGGAGGAAGAGGTCTATTTTTAACTCATCTTATTCTCTTCTTTCTTCTTAATGTAAATAAAAATAGCCAAAGGGGGTCATTTACATTAAGAAGAAAGAAGTTAGAAATAGACCTCTTCCTCTTTTCTGTTGACTGATTACACCTATAGACATTGTTATATCGTAGTAATAACAATAAATAAATAAGAACACAAGACAGGAATAGAAGGAATAAGAAATGAATTAATAATACTTAATTACATACAGTCAGTCGCAAATGCAGGCTCTAGGCCAGGAGCGGGCAACCTCCGGCCCGCGGGCCACATCCGGCCCACGAAGGCTTAGCGTCCGGCCCGCCACCCTGCTATGCTTTATTATTGCAATCCGGCCCGCGGACCTCCCAGTAAAACTCATATCATTTTGTGACAGACGTAAAAGTAGGTTTCAATTAAGATTTACAGTGGGATAAAAATGTATAAATATAGCGATGATGCATGTATATTTCATTTTTCTTTAACTATTAATTTCAAATTTTTGGCCTGAGATAAAAATAGAAAAAGAGAAAGAGAGAAGCAAAGAGAAAATGAGAGACGAGGAAAGGGCATGAAACATAGAACTTATGTGAAGTGTGTCAAAACGAATGCTGGATCAACTCCGTCATTATTTTTTATGATTCCAAAATGGCTCTTCGTCGGCGCCTTTTAAAACATCACATACAGAAGTCTCTTGAGAAAAAATATTAGATTTGTAGAGTGTTCAATGCAATTTTTGTAGAATTTATTCATGTAAACAAAATATAGTAATTCTGAGATTTCGTTTTTCACTCCGGCTTGCGATCTCCTTCCAAAAGTCTCATTTGGCCCTCACTCTGAAAAGGTTGCCCGCCCCTGCTCTAGGCAGACGTGCTATAAGCGGTTAGGCAAAGGTGTCGACTTTATAGTGACCTGACGAATCCATCTTGTCATTATGGGTAAATCCGGATCAGTCTACAACACCTCCCCCTGTAGATCTATTTCTTCCTGGAAATATATCTTTTCCTCTTTGGGTCAATTCTTAGACGTTCTGTTGAATTTCTCTTTCTTTTTTGTTGAACGTCTTACTTCAGTAGCAGGAGTAGTAGTAAGGTTTTCAAGAATCGATACATCAAAAACATCGTAAAGTACCTACATGGGTTCCTCATGTGACGTTTGTTTTTTCACGTATCTACGTCTCAACTGATTTACATGACGCTTGTTTTCCCACTTCGGACCCCGAACCATGTATATCAGGCGTCCGATTCTCCTGACGACGATACCGTCTTGCCAGAACATTTTACCCTTTCTGTAATTCTTAAAAAACACTTTTTCATCAGGATTAAAATGTCTGGTCTTACTATCCGTGTTGTAAAATGTTTTTTTCTTCACTGGCAACAATTTGTCAAAAATAGTTTTAATTTTTCTTGCAAACATCATATCCGCCGGTGACATGTTCGCTGCAATGTTTTCTGTTTGGTGTGACCCTATAAACCCTTAAGAATTGTTGAATCTTCTACTCGTCGTTTACTCCACCTCCAGCTTTTCTTAAAGCCCTTTTGAAGGTATCTACAAACCTTTCTGCATTCCCGTTACTTCTTGGGTGGTACGCAGTAATATGTTTTACTCTAAAATTTTTGCAAAACATATAAAACTCTCCTGGGGTGAATTGGGTCCCATTATCTGTGACAATTTCATCGGGTAATCCAAACCTGGCAAACAGTTCATGCAAAAAATTTATTGTTATGGCAGATGTTGGCTTTTTGCATTTAAGAATCTCTGGCCATTTTGTTAAACTGCCCACCACAATCAATATGCACCATTTAGCGGTCCAGCAAAACCTAGATGTAGTCTAGACCATGGTGTGTCCGCTTTCGGCCATGATGCTGTCATTATTGGTGGTGCTTTAGCTGCTAGAGCACAACCTCTACAGCTCTTAACTGTTCTCTCAATGTCCTGGTCCATATTTGGCCCCAAAACTATGAACGCATAAGCGATTTCATTTTGCACATTCCTGGGTGACCACAATAAAAATCCTTTAACAGTTTCTTTTGTAATAGCCCTGGAATCACGACGCGCTCGGCGTACATTAAAATTTCGTCACAAATGGATAGTTATTTCTTACCGGCGAATTTATATTTCCCCTTTGTTTGCATTTCACTTTATCCATCATGTTTTTAATAAAAGTATCACTTTTAGATTTTATTTATATTTCTTGCACAGTCATTGGGAGTTCGCGTACAGTGCTAACCAGTATTTTTTATATTTCACTTTCAGTTTTGAGTGATGCGATTACCGTATCTTCTATTGGTTCACAATATTTCGGAATTAATCGGGACAAGCCGTCCGCATGACCTAACTTCTTTGAAGGAATATATTCCATTTTGAAATCATAATTTAGCCCCATCGCTGTATCTATTTGCTGTATGAACTGGGATTCCTTTCTTTGATCCAAAATTCGAAAGTATTGGGCGATGATCCATCTGTAAAATAAATTTACGGCCATGGATGAATTTGTGAAATTTTTTAATCTCGAAAATGATGGATAAACTTTCCTTCTCGATCTGGCTATAGTTTTTTTCAGCCAAGATTAAACCTCTGCTAGCATGAGCAATGGCTTTTGTGCCCCCTAAATTGTCTTTATAGAGTAGTACGGCTCCGATGCCGTAATTACTCGCATCAATAGCAAAAAAATATTTCGAATTTTGGGTCGTAATGTGGTTAAAGTTCTGATGTAAGCACATCCTTAATTTTTTGAAAAGCCTTATGAAAATTTTCTGTCCATTGCCATTTTTTATCTTTTTTTTAACAATTCGTTCAACACGGAACGTAAATCATGCATATTATTTATATATATATCTGATAATAATTAACAAGACCTAGAAATGCTTGCAATTCAGCAATATTTGTTGGGGCGGGCATATTTTTAATTGCACTAGATCTTTCTGGGTCGGGTCTTCTGCCCTTTGCGTCTATAATTTGTCTAAAATATTTTATTTTGGACATAAAAAATTCGCATTTATCCTCGCTGAGCTTAGACTCAAATTCAGCGATTTTGAAAAAAACCTCATTCACATGTTCAATGGTATCGCTCTTGATGAATATATCGTCCAAGTACGCCATAGCATAATCAAAACCCGCTAACATATTATCGATTATGTTTTGGAACAAACTTGGTGCAACTTTCACTCCGAAAGGTAGACGATTAAACGAATACAACCCTCTATGCGTATTGATAGTGAGCAATTTCGTACTCTCTTCCTCGGCATCTACTTGCAGATACGCATCTGAGAGATCCAATTTCGAGAAAAATTTTCCGCCATTTAAACGGGCAAAAATGTCTTCTGCACTGGGCAATGGATATTCATACATTTTCAGACACATATTCAAGCCTGTTGGGAAATCCGCGCACACACGAATATTTATATTTTTTATGTAAACCGTGGGTGACGCCCACTCTGAATACTGTACTTTTCTAAGTATCCCCAATTGTTCTAGGTGATCAAGCTCCTGGTCTATCGATTCTATAGCTGCATAGGGTACACTACGCCTTGGTTTGAAAACTGGGGTAGCATTTTCTATTACCTCCACTTTTACTTTCGTCTTTGTGCATCTGCCCAAACCTTGTGAAAATATCCCTGGGAATTTTTTTTTTCAGAGTCATCTTAAGTTTTGCACTTTTACTAGTTGTGTTTGGAAGGGGGCCATTACCAAGTTGTAGAATGAGCTTATCGGTATATGCCACAAGTCAAATAAAGCCATCCAGGCGGTACCGAATAAATCGGGAGTATTTTCAGCACAGAAACTTGCGCTTTACACGTTTTACCGCCAAAAGAAATGTTGCACATAAATTCCCCTATGAAATTCAGCTTTCTGCCAGTTACTCCTTTTGCAACGTTTTCGCTGCAACCCAATGTTGGTTTTCCAATTTTTTTTCCAGGAGTCTTGACTAACTATAAACAAGTCGCTACCATGTCTATCTGAAAACGAATATTTTTGTTGTTCATTTTTATATCAACAAATTTTCGTCCATGATGACCGTCGCCATTTTTCCTGAAAATTACAGCATTTATAAAACTCTTAGCGCTCGACCTTTTTTCTCTACACAGATGCATTACGTACTCAAATCTTCCAAAAAAATAACAAATTTTGTTTTTAAAGGGACACTGCCTTTTATATGAAATCCTAAACACGAACGACATGTGTTTGGTTTCCGCTTCTGTGTGTTTTCCCATGTTTTTGGTTTCCACCTTTGTGTGCTTTTTGCGTAGCGACGAATAGGTTTCAAATGTCTATTTTTGAACCGTTTATTCTGGCATGTCGGACTTGAGCCACGTCTTTTTCTTCAATCTTCGCCAATGTCGCATGCTTACGATTCTATTACATTCGTCAACAATCGCTTGCAACGTTAAATTAGGGCCCTGCTTCAACTTCAAGATTCTCGCCCTTATCTCGGAATCAAAAATTAGACATCGGAATCTGTCTGTAGTCAGTTCTTTCAGTTTAAACTGCTGGTATCCTCTATTTACGATTCCGGCATAGCTAAAAAAAAAAATCCTCGTTCTCTCTTTTTTGTTAGGTTTAAACGTAGGTTGAAAAGGGACGACTTTTCGCAAAAAATATTTGTCAAGATTGCAGTTTTATAAAAATGAAATTTCGCCCGGTACCCTTGGTAGAATATAGTTGCAGTGCCTATCATGGCGCGCTGGGTTCAATTTTTGAAAGAAGTAGGCGAACCTTTTTTTCTTGCGACCATTGTGAACATTGTTCCTTAAAAATGTCGGCAAACCTCCGAAAATAGGCAGCAAAAATAGAACCATTATCTGAGTCATACGTGAATTCTCCAATCGAATTCGCAACCGTATCTGGTGAAAAATATCCAGCTTGCTTTAGTTCTTGTGTTCGCTGGACAATAAATTCCAACATTTTTTCAAATCTTTCGTCATTTCTTTGTTGTTTTTCGTCACTTCTTTGTTGTTTTTCCACTTGTATTTTTAAAAATTGGACCATAGTTTGCTACAATTCCTCCATTTAAAAAAAATATTTTGCTTTGTTTTTCCTCAGACAACAGCTGTTTAAATTACGCTGTAGCCTTTTATAAAAGGAAAAAATAGTATGTACAGTCCAAATACAATGAAAACAAAATATCTGCTTCTCAAATCCTTTCAAAATGTAACTGACAAATTTGGTTGGAAAAACAAAAACAAAATTGTTCTTATTTGAGAAGCGGTTCCTTGTGTCTTTCTAATGTTAACGTCGAAATTTCAAATCACTGTTTGGGAGGAAATTTTTTTTTTCACGAATATCACTAATTTGTTATAGCAAAACAAATAATTTTTCCCGTGAGTCCTGATCGAAGATCGTCAATTTATGTGTTAACAAACTGGATTTTAAATCGTAATCTCTTGTCGCCAATTTGTTATATCGTAGTAATAACAATAAATAAATAAGAACACAAGACAGGAATAGAAGGAACAAGAAATGGATTAAGAATACTTAATTACATACAATAAGTCAGTCGAAAATGCAGGCTCTAGGCAGACGTGCGCTAAGCGGTTCAATATTTATTTACATATAATCTTCCCCGGGGAAGAACAGTTGACGTTTCTTCCCATTAGGGGGCGCAAGCTTGTCACTTGAGGAGGGTGATGTTCATGTTTGTTTTCATTGGTTAGTGGGGAGGAGTGGGTTTGAGGGCGTGTTTGAGGAAAGGAGGAGGAAGTAATTGTGTCTTTTTAGAGGAGGCAGGCGGTGTGTTTCTTAGGATCTGATTAGAAGAGACAAACGAAGAGAGCCTTGGGAAGTCGGTTTTTGTTTTTTGGATTGTGACTTAAAGAGAGTAATTTGTAGTCCCTTCCTTTTATGGGAGCGGTGACTGGCCGTGGCATTTTCGGGGGGGGGGGTGATTTTGGTTTAGAGACTGTGGAAACAGGTGATGTGGTTGTATCTAGGCTTGGGACCTGGTCTGTGGGGCTGAACGCATTATTGGCTTTGAGTTCCTTATTCAGTTGAACAACTTCAACATTTTTCTCGCCCTGGATCCTTAGACATTTTATATTCCTCTTCCTCAAGTCTAATTTGATCCAGTAATCAGTCATGTCAAAGTGGTGAGATGGAATTGAGGATTGAAGGTTCGTTTCACTTAGAGCTAGGATATCCGGGGAGTTTGTCAAGAGAAAAGTTTCTACTTCGTTAATGTTGGTTCTAAGTCCTCGGATGTTTGTGAATGCGAGCCTCAAGGGCGGAGGCGAAGATGGTTTTTGTTGGGTGTCTGGTTTAGGTTTTTTATTTTTTATTTTATAAATTCATGTTTGTTTTGAGTTAGAGTGGGGAGGGCAAAGTGGGTGCTTGTTAGGTGCCAATAAGCTCACACAACCAGTCCATTAGTCACGACCTGGTCCATGGGGGTTATGGCCTCAAGAAAGCCCACCGGGGTAACTATAGGGTCCCTTTCCATGCGCGACATGGCACATACAGTTACTCACGATATTATGCAACTGTTGACGGAACAGTCGTTCTTAGCGCTACCTAAGAGTTAGGGCTCCTAACTACCAGTCGGAAACAGCAGCCGGACAAGCTGTCTAACCTGTACTCTCAACCTGTCGGAACAAGAGCGACCCAGACTAGCCATGTAAGACTTAGTGACAAAAAACTTTCCCCAAGTTGCCCGGATAGAGAGAAAGAGAGACGGCGTTCATTGCCTTAGTCAGGAAACAAGGCCAAGTACCAAGCGTCTTTAGAGGCGTCCCAGTGCTTGTACCTCTACACCTGGCTAATAGACAAAGAAGGAGTGTGAAGGCCGGGCGATAGACAGAGCCCATCTACTCCTTAACTACTACTTAAGGTGACCAATACTACAATCTAAAAGGTTATGGAAACAAAAAGCTACATTCCAAACATTTTATTTAGAAATTTACATTTTTATAAAATGAGGCATTGTACACTTGATCAAAATTATAATGTAGCTTTTTGTTTCCATAACCTTTTAGATTGTAATATTGGTCACCTTAAGTGGGAGGAGTTTAAAATCTATCCTAAAAAAAAAAGGTTTCTTTTAAAAGATTTTCAAGTGGTCTTAAATTTTTGATCAGGAGTATATATATATATATATATATATATATATATATATATATATATATATATATATATATATATATATCAGGTTGACCTTATCTTCTTCACCATTAATAAATAAATAGTATGCACTTATTATTAAATAATTGAGCACTCTGTTAGATTTCTTTCTACCAAACTAAACAAATGATTATATATATATATATATATATATATATATATATATATATATATATATATATATATATGATGAAAAGTTTAGTTCAATAACTATAACTTTAGTCGTATCACAAGGGGATTATAAAACATCAATTTTTTAACAAAAATAAAATGAATGCTATAGAGGTTTAGGATGCAAATAAATACTGTAGGTAAAGTTAAGCTCAATGGTTAACCCATAGAGTCAAACAGAGCTAATTTTTAAAAAGTGGGCCAATACAAGCTTCCAAATGTTCTATATTATAAATTACTCCAATAATACGAAGTTTAAATTATTCAGAAAAATTATCAACCTGAATATTAAATGGTTTTTATAATTAAAACAATAAAAGGAATACAGAAATAGTAGATACTTGCCAATCTTCTCTTGCTGTGAATGATAATAAAATTGAAATCTGAGAAACATATGTTCACAAGGACAAATGTTGTTTGTAGTGAATTCTTTGCAGTATGATCTTGCAAAATAATGAAGATGTTTAAATTTGCATTTTAGTTAATTATAACATATTAGATCTTGAGGAAAAAAAAATATCCTGGAACTTTTTTGGACATTATTGTTCCCACTTATTTGGCATGTCTTTCTGGAAAAATAAGGTTTCTTGATTTAGTTTTGTTTGTTTTGTTTTGTGTTCATAATTGTTGGACAATTACATAATATATTGTCTGTATCGTATTGTTAAGAGATTCATAAAATTGTCAATCTTCTACTCATATTCTACTTATATAGTATCTGCACCGGGGCGGCGATAGGTACGTATATAGTATGCGCACCGGTGCGGCGATAGGTACATATATAGTATGAACACCGGGACAGAGATAAGTACCTATATAGTATGCACACAGAGGCGGAGATATGTATCTATATAGAAAGCGCAGACAGAGATGGTACTTTTTATAGAAATATGTCATACTTTTGCCCTTGGCAACGTAAGAGGAGGGGAAGAAACAGCTTTCGCAAAAGGCAAAATGAGAAAGTAGCGGTGAAATGGGGCGACCAGGGAAGATAAAAGTAGAAAGATAAAGAGACGGCTATAGAGAGAGGGAGAGAAATAGAAGTTTGAATATAAAGATGTTACACACGCGATTTTTCTTCTATTTTATATTTTTATGACCCCGAGCAACGCCGGGTAGCCCTGCTAGTAAAATATAAACCCCAAACTAGGAAAAATTGGATAGAGGAGTAACATATCATTACGACCTCACACAGCACGTGAGTCGCCCTTTTTCAAATCAATAGACCACAACAAAGACTGTTTCTAATATGTATTTAACTTTATATATATATACTACCCTATCCCGCCGCCTCACCATACATCTGGTAAACTCTAGCTCAATTTATCAACATCTACAAAAACGTAAATGCCCTCCTTCTGATTTAAGACAAATTCTAGTTACTAACACTAAAATAATACATTCCGAAACCAATTTAAAATTTCTTTTAAATACTGGAAGCTATCTACATAAAAACACAACAACCTAAAATTAATAACATCACATATGAAACCAGTGATAACATTTTTAAATGCTTAAAATAATGTGAGTTTGTTCTGTGATGCCATCCAGTGTCGCTGAATTTAAATCGTCAACGACTTTCCTGGAACAATGCGAAAAGCGTTCTCTGCGCGTTTCTCTGCCGTCTTTTTTAAAAATTATCTTCTTTCTCCAGCTTTTTTGTTCATTTGCTTTTGACACCGAAGAATCGAAATCGTTCGTGAAATCCATAGAACATTTATTAATTTTTGTGATTTTAATACAAAAAAGACCATCAGAAAAATTGAAAAAATTAAAAAGGTATAATTAAACAGACAAATTCTGTTATTTTTAACAATGTTTGCATATATATATATATATATATATATATATATATATATATATATATATATATATATATATAATGAATAATGAAATGCCATAGTCGACTGAGCCACTGTGATGCATAGAATGTCTTTCCCAAATTTCCAAAGTTGCTTCTGAGTTCACTTCAAATCTCTCTCAAACTAAAACTCTGATAATCTCGCTTGCTTGTTTGCACATTGAATGTATTCGACGATGGTTGGAGGATGAGAGAATGAGACGAGAAGTGGTGGGAGAAGAGGAATAGAACAGATTAGTAGTAGAAGCAGCAACACCGTAAATAGAAGGTAATTTATGAGATAATTACTCATTTTCCCTAGCATAAATTAAATCGTTTAGGTCTGTAATAGTTTCTGTGGATACGTATGGGGTAAGTCTGTCCACCTTTTCTGTTTCTGATTTTACTTTCTCCGGTTTTGTGTTCCTTAGTCCTCGTTCATAATTTCTCTGATGTGTTCGACTTCTCTTGATTCGTACTCTGTGAGTTTTGTAATCTATGAGTTTTATCTTTCCTTTTGCTGATGCTGCTGCTATTATTATTATTAGTAGTAGTAGTAGTAGTTGTAGTAGTAGTGGTAGTGGTTGTAGTAGTAGTAGTAGTAGTGCCGTGAAAATAAGGATAGACTTTTTTAATTGTTTCCCAACTTACCTATAACTTTTATAGGTGATATTGAATTATCTAACCTAGGTGCTGCTATTTTGAATTCGTGACCGTGGGCCGCCATCAGTGGACTGTTTCTCCTTTACCAAACGTTTAATTTAGACGGTTTCAAAATCGATATAAATGATTGCATACTAAAAATAATTTGAATAAAAAAAAACGATTATTTTTTACTTCAAATTCTTTGATGACTTTTAGCAATCAAGTAAAAATGGAATTTTTTTTACTTGATATTTAATTTTTGGTTAAAAAATTATTCCAGCAAATTTTAGTAAATTTTAATTATAAAATTTTACCTGGAAAATATTTTACGTGATTTTAAAAATATATTAAGCAGTCTATTGATGGCGTCTTGTTGTTGTGAATTCGGAATAGCGGCTTCTAGGTAAGATAATTTAATATCGCCCTTTTATAATTAAAATCACTTGGTAAAAACAGTTGTCGTCGTGTTTACAAACAATACTAATACTTCAAGTTAGCTATTACTAATGCTTAACGAACAGGTAGATAAACCTAGCGACTTCAACACATATTTGCCACTACAAATTGCACAAATATAAATGGGTAATTTTCTGTGAAACTAAACTTTTACTTCCCAACTTACCTACTACTTTGTTTTTGATTAAATTCACTTTGGAAAAAGTTATTCTCGTGTTTAGATCACAAACAATACTAATAGTTCATTCAACTGCTGCTGATGGTTACGTTCACTTGAATACATGCTGAATTACCTCCTTTAGTATTACACGCAAAGAGATGGCTATTTATACATATAGGTATTGAAATGGAGACACAACATGTATTATGCGAGGTTATCAGTATTGGTTAGAGTATCAGTTTTATACATTTAGCCTCTCTCTGACACATTCGGCATTTGTCAAATTTAGTTCTATTCAGTCGAATACTTTCGATGCCTATCAGTATTAATTGGTGCTCTTATTAGTAGTGTTGTAGCATGATTGTCCTCAATTATAAAATTAAAACGGTGCAAAAATGAAAACTCAGATTCCGAAATTCGCATTGTAGTTTTTAGTGCTTTATGAGTAGCTTCCCTTTAATCGGTTCTCTTCTGTTACTTATTCTCGAGATACGAAGAAAACAAACACGAACAGTTACAAAACTATTGCTTATGTATCGTTTGTAAAACACAAAAACAATAATTCTCTTTTTGGCTCTCAATTTATTCAATGCTTCCAATCGGCAGTCAGCAACAATAATCATATATGTCTGAGTTCATGTCCGTCTCTGTCTCCTGGTTGTTCTGCGTACAGTCCTATCTTACAATGTCTATGGAGTCTCTTCTTCCTGGAGTCTCTGTCCCTCCGTTGCTCTATCCATTTTTTTAAAACAATTCTTATGAGTCAGATCTACGTCATCGTTTCTTTGTTTTAATTTCGATACGATTTTTTTCTTATATCATTTTGTTTATCACATTTCTAATAAATTATGTGACTCAGTTTTGCAGAGTTATTTGATTACCAGATTCTCATTGACTATTGTCCGTTGACTAGTGTCATAAATAATATAAATGCAAAATTGCGTTTTGCAAATTGCCCAAACAACTGTGTCTCAATAATCCTTCGACTTTTTATAATTTCCTTCCTTCCAAAATATTATTTCGGGTCTTTGTCAGTTTTATACAAAACTATCAGTTCCCTCGACTCATCTCGTTGTAGTATAAAGAGTAGCAGTGTTAACATTTCCCCCTCTACAATTTTTACACCCTTATGACACACTCGAGATGCTCCATACCAAATTTGGTGCAATTCTGCCAAGTAATTTTCGTGAGTAACAGACACACAGACAACAGAAGTTTTATTATCTAAATGAATAAATGCGAAAGTTTTTTTTTCATTTATCATTCCTATATTACTATCAAAACGGGTTACTGTTATTTAAATCAATAATACAACATAATATTTTGAAATACTGTATATATAGCACATATGAATAATTCAAAGACAGTTATTTTAATGTCTAATTTGCATAACAATTTTAAACAGTTTATAATAAATTGATGTTTGGTGTTATTAATTTGTAATTTTATTGATCTATTTTTACTATGTATATGTAATAGTTTCGTCGATATGAACAGTAATTGTTTAAAGTGATTTAATAAAAAATAAATAAATAACTTACTAAAACCGTTTCTTAAACTAACATCGCTTGCTAGAATTCTTACCAGCGGGCATAAACGAGAAGTGAAAGGGGAGAAAGAAGTTGGCTGGCAGGATGTCTTGCTCGGTTTCGCTTTCTTTCTCTTTCTCCTCCTCTTTCTCGTTGA
The DNA here is from genome assembly GCA_963556195.1 of Sepiola atlantica. Taxonomy (NCBI): domain Eukaryota; kingdom Metazoa; phylum Mollusca; class Cephalopoda; order Sepiida; family Sepiolidae; genus Sepiola; species Sepiola atlantica. The sequence continues at coordinate 165,420,706 of OY744519.1, forward strand.
ATGTTTATCTATTTATATGAATAAATGCTAGTTTTAGTCTTGCGTGTGCAAGAAGCTTATGAATGAAATGTTTATTATTTAAAAATTTGATTTCAAGTATTTCAAGTAGCGAACTTTGCGAAACGATAGCGAGCTAGCAAAGCCAGCTAGTAATATACATAAAGATCAGATTTGTGTATAGAATTTACGCGAAAGGCATTTATAAAATGAGAAAAATAAAGAACTAATATTTTCATATGCATTTTTACAAAATAGTAACTATTTGTGTCTCAAAAACTCGTAATCTAAATATTAATAAAATGTTTCCCGCCTCTACGTAACTTACATGTCATTTTTTTTATTTACTTTTAATCGATTATTTGTTGAGATAAATAAAACAGGAGCAAAAAGTACTAAAACGAACTTTTTTTTAATTTAATGATCAAATTGAATCCACCAGAATGCATTTCGATTTCTTCATAAATAAGTCAGACATAAGTTCCTTAATCTTTTAAGTCGGCATTTTCCTGCAAATAACCCTCTACATAAAATATTTAATAAAAATACTGTTAAACTTAGCTATAGCTAACTTAGAAAAATAATTAAGAGCCGTAATTATAATGATAGAATTAATAATACACAAGATAACGATAACGATAGCGATAATAATGAATGTAACTGTAGAGATGAAAATCAATGTCAGCTACAAGAAAAAAAATTAAACTAAAAGTATAGTTTATTTAGGAACCGTGTTCCCAGAAAAAAATCCTAGTCTGAAAAAAAATTACATAGGTACTGATTTTAAGGCTAGATACAGAAACCATAAAATATATTTTATTAACCTGGATAAGAGCGGTCACACCTCATTATCCAAACATATATGATCTCTAAAGAAAAATAATACAGTAACAAAAATTGAAATGGGACGTCTTGAACGAAGCTTTACCCCCTACACTACACAACCTTACCTGTTTTCTTTGTCTTAATGAAAAACTGGCTATTATTACATTCCCTGATAAAGATAAACTACTGAATCAAAGGGATGAAATAGGTATTAGCTGAAGACACTTGAAACGGTTCATCCTGGATAAATATACCAATAACCTAGTGAATTCACCATAACATTCCATAAGGAAACTTTAATAAACTTACTTTCTGGTATAACATAACAATTAAAACATTTCCAGTATACAACTAATATTACTTTAAATACTTTAATAATTGTAATTAAATTATGCATTAAAATGACTTATTAATAGGTAATTTAAATTTATGAACCACAGTGAAGAGACTGTAAAATTTAGTTAGTCACTCGAACTAGATTATAGCTAGTAATTAAACTAATAATTGAATTTGCTATTAAAGGATAATATATTTAATAATATCTATCTCACTTCCACTATTTTAAGACGCTGGTAAGGATAAATTTATAATTTGTAAATTTCAAATGCCGCTTTATCACATTGTGCAACTTGTTTGAGTTTAACATATAATATTTGTTTACTTGTGTAATCGTGATATGGTTTTGCAGATATACCCCTTGATACATGTAAGCGATATACGTTATTTTTATAGAATTTTGTTTAGTAAGATTATGATTTTATAATTTGTTAAAATAGGAGTTGTGAAAAAATATTCCCTTAGTATATAATTAATAGGTTTAGTAAACACGGATTAAATCTTCTAATTAACGGGTCTGAGTATTAATTTATTTATTAAACCCCAGTTAAATATAGTAGTAAATTCAATGCGCTCTTGTATAAGCAGTAACCGATCTGAGGGAGATAACTCTATTTTTCTTAGCCGCCGCTATTCCGAATTCGCTTATGGCAAGGGAGATAACTTTGTTTATTGCAGCATGAAAGAAAATAACTTTTCTTTTTATGTTTATATAAAGGGTATACAATTTGTGGCATGTAAATAACAGTGCTTAAAAGTTATTTTGAACGGGTTAGGGTTTAGGGTTATGGGTTAGGGTTAGGGTTTAGGGTTAAGGCATTTCAAAACCGTAACATGTTTTTTTTTATTAATAAACAAAGTTATCTCCCTTGCCAAAGTATAAGCGAATTCGGAATAGCGGCGCCTAAGAAAAATAGAGTTATCTCCCTTAGATCGGTTACTGCTTATACAAGAGCGCCAAATTCAATTTGAGATAGATTTTTCCTGAAACCTGTTTATAATTTCACTAATTGATAAATATAATTGCAGGTGTAGCGAGTAAATGTATTCGTGTGTATTATTGTCAATTGTTTCCCTATAATCTGGGTATGTACATTTTTAATATACGGTAAAATGTATCTAGAGGCCGTGAGTTTTCTATCCATGTCTAGCTGATGGGAGTGCATGTATTTTAATGTAGATTCGAGTATACGTAGTGTCTGGGCGTATAAGGGTAGGGATGGGGGTAAAAAAGATTTGTTCTTAACGTGTGGCGTCTGTGTGTTTGTGCATATAAGTGATTAACACCTATGTGCTTCCAATGTGTAAGAGTATGTGATGCGGGGTGAATTCTGTTGGTCGGTGAAACGTAAAATAAATGACACGCTTAAAAAGTCTTTCCCCTGCCTTGGCAAGAAGTTGATTTTTACTAGCCGGTTTTCTGTTTTATTCTGTTTTACTTCTTTGGGACAATTTAATGTTTACTTGATTTCACAGCCCCCTGAGATGTACCAACATCGAAACACAGGTTAATCCACGTAGGCTGTTCTAATGTTTAATGTTTATATAATTTTATTTATTTTATATATATATATATATATATATATATATATATATATATATATATATATATATATATATATATATATATATATATATATATGACAATTTTATTTACACAGACATGTACAAAATCTGCGACACTGGCATGTCGATGTTATCGATCAACAGTTACTATAAACTGAGATCTCATCAGGCAGAGTTAGAATCCGATCTTAACCTCAGATCATATTTGGAGAGACCCTCCAGGTTCTCTCCAAATATGATCTGAGGTTAAGATCGGATTCTAACTCTGCCTGATGAGATCTCAGTTTATAGTAACTGTTGATCGATAACATCGACATGCCAGTGTCGCAGATTTTGTACATGTCTGTGTAAATAAAATTATCATACATAAAGCTCTATTTTGATATTGAGCACTTTTTATAAACCCGGTTAAAATTCTCTGGATTACCACCCTGTGGATATTTTTCACCTGGATTATTACCATTATTATATATATATATATATATATATATATATATATATATATATATATATATATATATATATATATGAAACTAAAAGTATACTTTTAGTAGATAGAACCTATAGTGATATGGTTTAAGCTCAATATACTAGATAGAACAATTATAAAGATAGATGAAAGAAGAGGAATAAACATGTACGAATGACAAATTTATATCAACTTCGATTGTTCAATGCAAGGTATACTCGGTAAAAACATGTTTATTATTCTTTCCTTAAGCTAAGGCTTTTCAAAGATTAAAATCTTATCATCAGAGGAATTACATAGATAGATTAGTTGGCAATGGAAAAGCCAAAATTCAAAATTTGAAAAAATATTAAGTAATGGAAAGTGAGAATGTGCGTGTAAAAAGATATGGGGTCTGTCTAGTTGGTAAATGTCCGTTGATAAGGTGTCCAGTGAAAGGAGATTTAAAGATGGAAAAGAAGGGTTTTCGTGAAGGCAGCATTGAAAAAAGTTCAAGAATTAAGTAAATCCAATAGAAAGATGTTTAGTTCAATTGTAGGTGGAACGCACACCACTCTCATTCTCGGTCCACGGAAGTATTTTAAAATGGCCCGAATTCTCAAAATTACTTCCGAATATTTGCGTTCCACCTACGATTGAACGAGTTGTCTCTTATATTCAACAATATATATATATATATATATATATATATATATATATATATATATATATATATATATATATATATATATATATATAAAGCTCAGATTAAAATAAATTTATTTATTTTAACACTACACATTGTTATGTTTTTTTCAAAAACAAAATAATACTACCCTAAACAATGGTTTAAAAAATATGTCTACACACCCTTTCTAATTTAAACTGGTGTAGTCGCGCTTAGAGACATAACGTGATTTGCTAACCCAAAAGTCAATTACAATCGGACGATGAAGAGAGAAAAAAGAGAAAAAAACACTGCTTTGACAAGGAGAATTTTATTTCTCGAAAATTCAGATTAAAATAAATTTTATTTATTTTAATACTACACATTGTTATGTTTTTTTCAAAAACATATAATATAATATATATATATATATATATATATATATATATATATATATATATATATTTATATATATATATATATTTGTGAAATATTTTTTCTGTTTGAAACAATACATATATATATGTGTGTGTGTATGTGTGTGTAAAATATTATTTATTATTGTTTGAAACTCGACTGATGACTGTGTGTTACACCTTTTGAAATATATTGTTTCAGATTCAAATCGTTTGACCACCGGTACAGTTATATAAGCCACACTGATGGTTGTTAGTGAACATGAAACATATATGTCTGTGGATAATAAATATATAGTAGTATGAAAATACATATGTGGCAATTAAGCTACACAGAGGCGTCCATGTTTCATTCCGCACAGGGAATCATCATAATTAATTCATGAATTATCATAAATTTTATAAAGAGAGAGTAAAACAACATTGTCTTAACAACATTAGTTATAGTTATATAACAATTTGGTTAAATTTATAATTTAATGACCAAAAATACCGTGATAATTAAATTTAACTTTCAAAATCCTTTTTATTTTAATAATTTGGTAAAACGGAGGGGGTTAAAAAAATGAACGAAGCAAGAATTAAAGTAAAAAATTCCCGGACAACGCCGAGTAGGTTTCTAAAATAAAATAACATTTTCAATTTGTTTCTTTTCAGAACAACGAAATTTTAATGGCCAACCTGATGTCTGCAGAAAAACTACAATTTCTATCATACCAACTGCAAGACTTCCAGGCGTTGATTCCTGGATCTCCAGAGAGATTTTTGGAGGCAAAGTTCCACCAAACGCTGATGGACATTCTGAATAAGCAATTCTTCATACCATCTCCGCAGAAAACGAATATCAGAAAGCCGGTTACATCAATTAAACAACTCAAGTCGCTTGCGTGCTCAATGAAAAATAGCAGACGACATGCGTTGTTTACATTCGACGAACTGGCTGTGATGAGTCAATATGTAAAAGTATTAGAATATATCGTCGAGTTAAAAAGTTATTTCGACGATCGGATATTAGAATTCATTCTGAATATTACATCATTGTGGAAGGAAATAAAGATAGCTGAATGTAACCGGTTAGGGTTCTTTGATGATGGTTGCTCGTTGAGCGAAGATGAAATCAAAATGTTGACAGATTCCGTCGATCAAATAAAAGCTATCGAATTCAGATGGACGAAAATGATTAACTGTGAAGAATTGCATCTAGATTTATTCGAGAATGAAACGACCGTTGAGATGTCGGCTGAAAATAAAATGGCACCGTCTCAACTTATTTGTTATGTTTTATCGGATCAGATAAGAAAATTGAAAAAGTGTGTGGGACTTTCTAAAAGATGGCTGGAGGCGGCGTCGCCGAAACGCGATGGTTGTAGCAGTTCCCCACCGATCGACAACCGTAGGAGAATCATCGAGACCTGGATGCGAATATTAACAGTTGACGAAAGCATTTTTGCGGGGGAGCGAAAGGTTTGTCGCCTGAAAACGGAGTTGAAACGACTCGCTAATAAAGAAATAAGGTATGCCATGTTAGCGAATGATTACAAGGCGACGGCACAAAAATTAGAAGAGGTGTGTTCCGATTATCGGAATGCTCTTCTTGAACGACACTCTTTGAATCAGAAATTCCAGGAAGAACCAACGGTTTCCGAAGAAGACGTGGCATTGGCAAGATTGCACGAAGTTGGTAACAGGATAGAGACGGCTCACAAAGATATGAAGATGCTCAAATATTCGTTCGCTTTGCTGCAGGAAGATATCGCGTTGGAAGCGAGCATGCGTTCTAGCTACATCCGGTTTGAGGAAAGAGTCAAAGAGATGCTCTTGGAGGCCGAGATGCAAATTGAAGTAAAGAAACGAAAGAAACGAGAATTGGACAAGGAACTGATTTTATTGAAAGCCAACAGTAAATGGTTTGAATCGAAACATGGAGAAGAAGAAAATGACGAATTCTTTGGCGACAAAAACATTATTGAACGGGGAGGAATACTGGAAGGCGAGATACAATCTTCGGAACAAATGGATTCTAAATGTGCCGATAGCAACCATGAACTGGAATGGAAATATGGGAATCAGAAATTCGTAGAAAATTGTGGTTTTTCACAGAATTCTATCTCGAGCAATAATTCCGATTCTCTGAAACCATGTCAGTCCACGCATGCACGATTACTACTACAACTTCCAGTTGCACAGAATTTGAATGACAAAAGAGAATGGAAGTATGACAAACACAAGACCAGGATTCCGAAATTAATAGTACGGTAATGTCATCAGTTACCTCCCTTTATCAGGAGTATTCTCCTTTAAATAAGAACTCTCCAGTCTATAGATTCTGTCCTTTGAATACGAACATGCTTTGACCAAAAATCATAAGTTTAAATATTTTTCTCCCCGAACAATAGATTACCTACCTTGATTAAGAACTCACCAGTATTTAGATAGCCTCCCTTGATTAATAACTTTCCTATTTATATAATGTCCCTTAAATAAGATCTACCAAGTCTATAGATTATGTTTTGACTAAGACCGCTCCAGTAATCTCCCTTGAATAAGAACTGTCCAGTAAAAGATTATCTCTCTTTGCTGAGAACTCTTCTGTCTCAAATTATCTCCCTTACATAAGAAAACTACATTTTAAAGATTAACGATTATCCCTGTTGAATAATAACTCTCGAATCGAATATTATCTCCTTGAATAATAAGAACAACCTCGTCTCCATATAACTATAAATCGTTACATATGTGTACAAAACTATTGTGAGCTGAATAAAGTTGTACGAACAATATTATCGCTTTCTCGTGTTTTCCTTCTTTCCTTTCACTGTTATCTTCACAATTTCCTGGCCCGCAGCGGCCGCCAGCGCTAAATGGCTCAAGTGACTAAATCGCAGTCATTTAAAAATAAAGAATAGTCTTCAATATTAAAGATAAGAATATAATTGTCTCCCCCCCCTCCCTCGAATACAGGAAAAGTGCTGCCGGTATTAAACTCTACTAAAGTAATTAATCTCTCTCTCTCTCTCTCTCTCTCTCTCTCTCTTTTCCAATTATATATGTGCGTGTGTGTGTGAAATCTTGGTGCTCATGCATAAAATATAAAGAAAGGAGTAAAAATGAAAAAAAACATGGAAAAGTATGATATGGAAAAAAGATTTTAATTAAAATGATTGCGGCTGGTGGAAATATTTATTACTTATATGTAACTTTTGAAGTATGTTTTTATTTATTCTCTTCGCTGGAATATAAACACGTTAAACAGGGGGAAAAGTGCACATGGTATGGCCGTATTACAATATGGATATTTATATGAAAAATAGAATTAAATAAGTAAGGAAAAAGCAAATATGCATAAGATATATGAATATTGGATACATTTCAACTTTTTCAGTTGGTGAATTTTTTATACACTGAGGAAGCCTCTTCGTGAAAATCGGTGATATATTGAATATCATGAAAATGTATGTTCTTGGGAAGGACTGAAACAATTGTTTCCAAATAAAAGTGTGTTTTTTTTTTGGGGGGGGGAGATAGAATGTTCCTGAATAACTAAGGTTTTACAGGATGTTAAATTAAAAGCTCCAGTCGTACACTATTGAGCTACTACATAAACCTTTATATATATATATATATATATATATATATATATATATATATGATATGATATAATAATAATAATAATAATAATAATAATAATAATAATAATATATATATATATATATATATATATATATATATATATAACATAAAATATAATAACACAAAATTACATAATTGTCGATGCAATAATTTATTTCAACCTTGTGGTTTTTTCAAGCATCAAACTAGACAATTACATTTTTCAGACTGACAGAAAATTGAATTACCCCTCGACAATTCAAATACAACCAGAGAGAGTGGTGGTAGCAACCAATTTGAATTGTTGAGGGTGAATTCAATTTTCTGTCAGTCTCAAAAATGTAATTGTCTAGTTTGATGCTTCAAAAAAAACCACAAGGTTGAAATAAATTATTGCATCGACAATTATGTAATTTCGTGTTATTATATTTTATGTTATTCTTGCTCTGTTTACCACATTGAGCTCTCATATCCGGATTTCTTCCTGGAATTATTCCATTATAACACAAATATTTATATATATATATATATATATATTTTGATTTTATTCCATTAGTTGCGACAAAACAAGTTTTGTTTCATTGGTGCGAATAGCGACCAACTCATCGGGCGGGCGAAGGAATTCAAATGGCATAAATTTTAACTTCAACTTTAACGGGAGATTGAAAATTGAAAATACATTGGAGGGGGAGGGGGACAGAGTTGGGGCTTTGTCTATAACATGAGAATGATAACATTAAACCCCCACTATACACTACCCCAAAACACACTATAACCCCCTACCCACCCACCCAAATTTACCACACAATCCCACCCCAACAAGTCATGATGAATCTACAAATATATAACCACCCCTCTAAACTACCAATAACATCAAATCTCTACGTACTACCTATAATGCACAGCCTCAATAGCCTCTCAGCCATACTACCAATTCTAACATAAACCCATAACTGAGACAGCTATTAACACTGATATCACTTGGACTAATCTAATCTCAATTACTTAACCCTTCGATCACTACCTTGAACACTTAATTATTAACTGATACTTAGTCCTTGTCATTGGTAGTAGAACAAAAAAGCCTACCATCACTTGTCGACTTATTTCGCCCAATGACTTCACAAGTAGCAAGATGGTAATGATGGTGATATTTATCATTATTACTATTATTATTATTATTAGTATTATTATTATTATTATTATTATTATTATTATTATTATTATTATTATTATTATTATTTTTTAATACTATTATTATTATTATTATTATTATTATTATTATTATTGTTATTATCATTAATATTCTTACAAACTTGTTATTTCTATTTTTATTCTAATTTTATTTATATTTATCTTTATTTTTATTTTTATTTTTATTAAGGCTTTTATTAAGGCTGTTATCACTGCGACTATCGTAGGTATGATTGGCAGGCGTTATCATTGTCATAATCGGTTTTGTTAATGATAAAACTGGTAACACCAGAAAACTTCTCTTATAAAATGATTCCACTAGTATTGATCTCAGTATAATATAATCACAATATAAAAAAAAAAAAAAAAATATAATCACAACAAAATTCACTACAAATAATAAACAAAACATTAAAATAAAATAAATAAAATGCAAAAGTAGCAATTAATACCCTAAATTAAAATTATCAAACATTTTTATCCACATGATAATTACTTATTAGAATTAAAATAAAATAGAAATGACGGTTATAATCATAATTTTATTCTCATTTTAAATTTAACTCACTCTGGCCGTCGCTACATCTCCCTTCCTCCCACCCCGGCCGAAATTGAGATCATCACAGCACAGACACGTGAAAAACCTCCCACGTAATGATTTGAAACACGACTTGTTGGGGTCCTCTCCCCCCTCCCCTCTCATGTTATAGACAAAGCCCCAACTCTGTCCCCCTCCCCCTCCAATGTAATTTCAATTTTCAATCTCCCGTTAAAGTTGAAGTTAAAATTTATGCCATTTGAATTCCTTCGCCCGCCCGATGAGTTGGTCGCTATTCGCACCAATGAAACAAAACTTGTTTTGTCGCAACTAATGGAATAAAATCAAAAAATATATATTTTGCTCTGAATTTTCATTGAGCACTCTCATAAACCCGGTTTCAACTTCCTTCGGATTCATACCCCCTGGATATTTGTAACAAGTTAATTATATATATATATATTTATATATATGAAGATAATTATTTTATATTAGATCATATCGTGATAGGGAAATGCTCGATATTGGGGATAGAGCATTGATATATAAAATAATGGAATAATAAAAAAAACTAAACTTACATACTTTACAAGTTTATTATCAGGTGTTTGAACAAGGAATATAATAAATATTTTTATTATATTCCTTGATTATATTCCACCTGATAATAAACTTGTAAAGTATGTCACTTTACATTTTTCATTATTTCATATATATATATATATATATATATATATATATATATATATATATATATATATATATATTTGTTGTTGTAGAATCATTTTTAACTGCTCACTATAAGCGCACGCTGGTTTGGCGTTTATAGATTTAAATCCCTCCTAATTGTCATGTGAATTCTCGCCGTCCGAGGGGAACGACACTTGACTGCAAATTAGTGGCGATTTGTAAAAACCGTGTTCAAGCCCTCCGACCGACGTGAATTAACATCCCTACACTGAAGATTGTATAAGCATGAAACATCGATGTCTGTAGGTAAAAATAAATAAGTAATTAGCACCCCACCCACATTACTGACCAGCGTAAAGTTCCCCCAAAACAAATCTAACTCATGAGAGGCGAACCTATCTGCAGTCGTCTTCTGCTCTCCATAGAAGGTGTCGTCTAGACTTATTCTATCTACATATATACATATATATATATGGAAGTTTTTTTTGTTTTGTTTTTTTATCTGCGGGGGGGGGGGGGGCTTGGAAGTACCTGACTAGAACACGGGTGCAGGCTATCCCATCTCGGTGTGTTGGACCTGTAGACCTTGTCAGGTCATCTAAGAGAAGGAAATTTCTGAAAATAAAACCTTGCTACTAACCACTTATGTTGTGGCAGCAAATCGTTGGGGAGGGAGGCCTCCTTAGTCCTGATCGACAACCTTCCCAGAGCTGGAATCTCGAAAAAAATATCCGGTTTGCAAACCTAAAATTGCTCTGCCTATCGCCCGGCCTTTGCACTCCTTCTCTGCCTATTAGCCAGGCGCAGAGGACGTCTCAAAGGCACTTTGTTTCCTGACTAGGACAATGAACGCTGTCTCTCTTTCTCTCTATCTGGACAACTTGGGGAAAGTTTTTTGTCACTAAGTCTTACATGACTAGTCTGGGACGTTCTTGTTCTGACAGGTTGTTAGACATCTTGTCTGGCTGCTGATAGTACAGGAGCTCAAACGCTTTGGTCACGCTAAGAACAGCTGCTCCATCATCACTAGTATAATACCGTGGGTAGCTGTACATGCCATGTTGCGCACGGGAAGGGACCCTACAGTTATCCTCAATGGGCTTTCCCGAGGCCACAACCCCCATGGACCAGGTCATGACTAATGGACTGGCTGTGTGAGCTTATTGGCACCTAACAAGCACCCATCTTGCCCACCTCACTCTATATCAAAACAAACATGTCATTGCAAAATAAAAAAAATAAAACTTAAACCAGACACCCAACAAAAAAAAACTTTGCCTGCACCCTTGAGGTTTGCATTCACTAATATCCGGGGACTTAGAACAAACATACACGATGGACATCCTAGCACTAAGTGAAACGAACCTTCAATCCTCAACCTCTTCTCACCACTTTGACATGACTGACTACCTCCCACTCTACCGTAAAGACTCTGACAAACATATGCACGGGCTAGGAGTTTATGTTTGGAACACCCTCCCCTTGACTAGAGAACATAGGTTAGAATCAGATGACCAAGTCTACATGTGCTTTAGATTAACTTTACATCACAGCATTAGTTACTTATATTTTTTATACCGTTCACCTTCGACCCAGGACTGTACCCGGCTAAACTCTGTCTCTGATAGCATAGATAGAGCACTCTCACTCGACTCGAATGCTCAGATACATGTATTTAGGGATTTTAATGCAGACTACCATGACTGGTTGGGATTCCAGCTTTACTGATCAGCCGGTAACTCTACGTATAATTTCTCCTTAGCTCACTCCCTTTCACAGACTGCTGTTTTCCCGACCCACATCCCTGATCGAGTAGACCAGCAAGCCTCACTTCTCGACCTGTTCTTGACCTCACTACCCGAGACTTGTGTGACGGAAGCCCATAGCCCGCTCAGGAATGCTGATCACATTGTGGTAATGATTTATATCACTCTAAAAACTCGTTCAAAAGCTGATGATCCGTTGCTTAAAATAACGAGATACTATGAGCAGGCTGATTTTGAGTCCATCAGAGATCACATCAGTGACGTTCCATAGAGTGAAACCTTCTCACTCCCTGCTGATCAGTGTGCAAATAAGTTAACTGAATGGGTCAAAGCAGGCATTGAAGCCTATGTCCCCATGCGAAAATTCTTCAGCAAACCCCACTCTCCTCAATGGTTCACCTCGAAATGTGCAGCTGCCATTGCTGAGAGGCAGCAAGCATTCCGTGAATTTTGCCGCCATAAGTCAACTGCGAATAGACAGAAATTTATAGAGTCAAGAAACAATTGTAAGGCAATGATGGGTGAAGCAAAGAGAAGATACACAGAGATAACTAGAAAACGCATTCAGTCACAGAAACTAGGTACCCGCAATTTTTGGAAAATTTATAATAGTATGGTGAACAATGGACAATCAACGATTTCTCTGCTATCAAACCACAATGATGTCGTTTGCATGGCAATTGACAAGACTGAACTACTTGCCCAGAATTTTGCTCTAAACTCCACTTTGGACTCAGCAAACCACTCTCTTCCAGAATTTCCATTTCTACCGAAGCCACACTTGATAACCTGGTCATCACCCCATCCCAGGTCAGAGACATCATAAAAAACCTTGACACTTCTAAAGCTTGTGGGCCTGCTCTTATACCTGTAATAGTAATAAAGAAATGCTCTGCAGAACTGGTCCCTGTCCTCTCCAAACTCTGCAACAAATGCCTAGCTAAATCTTGCTTCCCTGATAACTGGAAAATTGCCTCTGTGGTACCAGTCTTAAAGAATTTTGGGGATAAAACTGAACCTCAGAACTACCACCCAATCAGTCTTATCCCGATCTTTGCTAAAATCTTTGAATCCTTAATAAATCTAGCGATAGTCCGGTACTTAGTTAATGCTAAACTTCTTTCTGACCACAAGTATGGATTTAGACAAGCACGATCCACTGCGGATATCCTAACGGTCATCTCTGAATGCATATATCATACACTGGACAAGGCAGGTGAAGCTAGGGCAGTAACGCTTGATATATCCAAGGCCTTTGATAAGGTATGGCATAAAGGGATTCTCCTAAAAATTTGCTCATATGGTATCACTGGGAAAATATTTAATATGATTAGATTTTTCCTAACCAAAAGAAAGACAGGTTGTCCTCGATGGCCGTTCATCTAAGCAACATGACATAAATGCTGGTGTACCCTAGGAATCCATCCTTGGACCTTTATTATTCCTGATTTTCATAAACGACCTCCCTGATGACATCGAGTCTGAGATAGGTATATTTGCTGATTACACCACGCTTTACTCTTGTCATGTGGGCAAAAAGGGCATGAACATATCCGAAGCAATGGTTGAATCCTTAGAAAGTGACCTCCAGGTTGTAGTGGATTGGGGTCATAAATGTTTGGTAACTTTTAATGCTGCTAAGACAAAGCTCCTTTCCTTCAAAAACCTCTTCAACCACCAATTGCCATGGTAAATAACACCCAACCAGAGAGTCCAACGTTAAAACACCTTGGCCTAACATTCACAATTAACATGAATTGGAACAAATACATAGAAGACATTGCCAAGACTGCTGCAAAGAAAGTAGGCTCCCTCTACCATGCTAGAAAACTTCTCACACCTGACAGTATCCTATATCTATGCAAAGCCACCATTTGCCATGCATGGAGTATTGTTGTCACATATGGGCTGGTGCACCATCCACTAGTCTCTCTCTCTATTAGACAAGGTCTAAAAAAGAGTCGCTAATCAAATAGGTTCCCCACTATCCACCAAGCTCCAGTCCCTGTCCCATGGCCGCAATGTTGCATCCTTGTGCTTGTTTTACAAGTACTTCAATGGAATGTGCTCCGATGAACGTGCTGCTCTGGTGCCCCCTCAGCGTAAATACACTCAACCACCCGACAATCAGCTAAACCCTATCCATTTACTGCGGAGGTCTCTAGATGCCGGAGAGCCTTTTACTCCAATAGCTTCTTTCCTCGAGCTGCCGGCCTTGGAACTCCCTCCCTACTCCCTGTTTCCCCGACTGTACCGACATGCAGAAATTTAAAACTAATGTGAACAAGCATCTCGCTGTACAGCTCCCAATTTAGGATTACCCCCTAAACTTCCACCATAATTCTCAGTAGTCCCTTACGTCTTCAGTGGCAACTTTGTTTGTTTGGGGTGAACTAAGTTTTTTAAAATACATTATTAATTGATTAGTTGTTAAAAAAAAATCATTAAAAATATTTAAATCATAAAACAATATTAAAATAATTGAAAATATTTTAATCATTAAAAATATTTAAACCATTAAAAATATTTAAATCATTAAAATATTTAAATAATTAAAATATTAAAATCATTAAAATATTTAAATCATTAAAATATCTAAATTGTTACCTTTTTAAATAAATAAATAAAATCTGGCATATTCGTTATTTATTTAAAGAATATTTAGCTGACAATGACAATTATTTTACTGGGGAGAAAGGGTGTTTTTTTTTTTAAATAAACCTTAACTTTTCTGATTTCAATATAAATATCATTAAAAGTAATTCATACAGATAGATGATAAACGCAGGTCCAGAGATGCAACACGTATTATTATATTGGATATATTTGATAGTCTATTTTTTTATACTTTTGTAACGACCACGAGTTTAAGTTTCTTTCTAAACAGGCGGTCGCCATATTGTGTATTATGTTTTCTTTAGTAATGAAAATTTAAGAAAAGGTTTATTATTTACGAAAAAAGAATTTTGCGTTCCATTTGTAATATCCAATTTTAACAAAAGGTACTAGTTCATTGGATAGTCATATCTGCTGATTATCAAATGAAAATTAATGGCAAATCTCTGGAAGTATGTATTACTGGAAGAACACAGACTAATAATTTCCGTAATTGACCGAAATGAAATATTGATTTTGTAAGAGAGAATGTATCGATAACAAACTTTGAGAATGCAACGGACTTTACTTGATATACTAGCAGGAAGACCCGACGTTGCTCGGGATTGAATGAAGAGCATTACTGTGTACTTTTTCACTATGCTCATAACACTATATCACTTTCAATGTTTTTACTACTCCCTCCTCCCATGTTGCACAATAATATAGTCGGAAGTAGCTGAAATGTTGGGAAACTTTCTGAATTAGTGTCTTATACATATGGTTTAAATTTCATTAAAATCGGATATTTTTTAAGGGGGTTCTGTCCCAATGAGTCACTTAGAGGTGGGGGCACATAGATATTAAGCACATAGAGAGTAACGTCGAGATTCAGGACTACTTGTATTATTTTCCCCGGAAAATTTTATACATATGATATAAATTTCCTCTAAATTGTATATATTTGAAATTTTAAAGTAGCTTTGCCCCTCAGAACTTTCTTAGATTAGGCGGACACTTGGAAATTCAGGACCACTTCCATTGTCTTCCCCGGAAAATTTTATACATATAATTTAAATTTCATAAAAATAGGATATGTTTGAAGTTTTAAGGGGTTAAGCTCTCATAGCAATCTAAGGGGTGCACTTACAGATTCGGTAACACTTCCATAAATTTTACATAAGAATACACTTTGAGATTTTATGTAGATTCTCTAACCTTTCTTTCTATAGGGAACACACAAGCATTACACATACACACAGACATTGAGTTTTATCTCTCTCTCTCTCTCTCTATATATATATATATATATATAAGTGTTAATTGAAAGTGTTAATTTTTTTTTCAGAAGCTGGTCGCAAGAGGAGGGTGTTAAGGAGAGGCTAATAGCTGAGTGCTTTAAGGTTGGGTGACTGTATAAAGGTTGGGCAAAAGAATTTTAACTCATTTTTCTTTCATAAACAGAAGATAGGTTATTTTGAGGAATTTGGAATTTTGATAGAGAAGGAAACAGATTTTTTTTCTGGGTGAGGAATCTAATTATGCATGACAGAACTAACAAAATAAATCCTATTTTTATAACACACATCCCATTTTTAGACGTCCTTGTAAACATCACCAACATTCACATCACTCTACTCCAAACCCACTTACATACATGGTTACCTTAATTTTGACAACTGTCACCCTATCAACATAAAAAGATCCATCATCTGCAGTCAATGTCTGCACATCAAAAGGATCCCATCAGACTCAATCGAAACTACTCCCTGAAATAATTAAGCAATCTATAAGAAAAGCATCAATTATAAGTAGACAAAATCTACTAACATACAAAAAAAATCATCCACACAAATAGCAATAGTTTTTGACTTCAACCACAACAAACTACCCAAACCCCTCAAAAAGATATTCAAACAGCTACAACATGATCCCACCATCAATGCAATACACAACAAACCACCTATCAGTGCAAAACGACAGCCCTCAAACCTAAATTCTCTACTAACATCCACCAAAATACACAACACCCTCGCACCTCAAGGAAACAAAACATGCAACTAACCTAGAGTCAAAATATGCCAACACACCACCACCAACGACACATTCACACCTCCACACACCAACATCCAACTTAAACTTCCCCCTTTCACTTGCACTAGTCCCAATATGATTTACAAAATTTACTGCACGAGATGCACAAAAGATAACTATGTTGTGGAAACAGGCGTTGAGTTCTGTCTGCGTCTTAACAATCATAAACAAGCCATTAGAGACAAATCCACACATTACCCAGTAGCCATGAATTACAATATTCCAAGTCATACTATAGCCTCCAATTTTAAGACACAACACAGACGAAAATACGAAACTAAACTCATTACAAGACTCAACACCCATCAACAAATCTCAGGACTGATTTGGAACCTCTCAATGATTATTTATTCTACAAACATACAAACTGACCATCAACATTTTCCTAAAAAGTGTGTGCGGTGGGAAAATAAATTATCTTTCCTCATTAGCAATTTTTTCCAATTGTTTCATATTTTCACTTTTTTCATTTCCACACTTCTTCCCTAAATAATATTAATTACATTTCCTTTCAAAGTAATTTATCATCAATTTCATTATACTGCATTTTATTCTAACTAATTTCATTTAATCCGGCATATAACTTGTATGCATATACATATATTGTCACACACAGCCTTTGCCGGAACCACGGCACCGTGCACATAACAATGATAAATAAAAAAAGATAAATAAGTCTGGAATTGGCTAATCTCCCTGGGGCCCAACATATATATAACAGAACACGGAGGGAGGGGATTCTCCAGTTCAAGAAATCACATAGAAATAAGGAACAAAACAAACAGGCAAGAGACAACTCGAAACACCAAGTTAAGTTTTAAAGCAGATATTTGTTTACATTAGGACTAAAAAGGAGTAAACATGCATGGAACAAAATAACAAAAGAACAGAGTAATATTATAAGTGAATGGGATTATATTTAGAGTTATCTAATGACAAGCAAATTTATATATCATATCCAGACAATTCAAGAAAACAAAGTAGTTACAACTTACATAAATTGATGAGTGGCACAAGATGCGCTCCCCTACGGGAGTAAAAAAGTTCAAGAGTCCAGGAATTACAATTGTGCTCCCCAAAGGGAGTAGAAAATTTTAAGAGTCCAAGAGTCACAATATTCTTACGATAAGAACGTCAAAGCAGGCAACAAAATACAAGTCCAGCATATATCATACATATGGTTGGAGTTTGGAGTTCTGGGTCACGATTGGCGCTACACATAGGATATTAGAATCACACTTCTTGGTGAGTATTTAAAATGTCCTCGACAGCGACAGATTGGTGGTGAATGCAGTTCGTTTCAAAAGCTTTTTAAAAATCAATGTCTCGTGGCAGCAGTAAAATACGCTAATTTAACTTTCCATTTTGTATCGACATAGAAGATATTTCTAGGCTACTGATGATGATGTCAGAAGGACATGAGTAGTGTTTTTTTCTCATCCTTATCTCATTCGCTTCTTCTTTCCCCTCTTCTTCTTCATTAGTCACTGTGACAGTCTCCAGCTGACACTGACTGTAAAATGCGCTCTCTTTCTGTTGGTCACGTGTCTGCACATGGGCGATTTTGCATGGGTGTTTGGCAGGGTTTTAGAATTATCTTGCAAAGGTGACATGCACTTTTATTTAATGTCAAGCCATCCATCGTCTTGGATGAGGGTTAGGGTAGAGGGAAAGCTGGTTGACAGGAAATAGCGTTTAGCTTTCTCTTAAGACTGTCTGGGTAAAAAAAAATGGAAAAATATGACATGATAGACTCTGCTCGTCTCAGGTAATCTTCATAAAATATAGTTTTTCTGAATTTAATTTTAATTTGACTACACGTTCTATGTGGCAATATATATATATATATATATATCTTGTATATATCTTATCACACACAACCTTTGTAAAGACCACGGCAGCGAGTGCATGACAATGATAAATATAAAAATAGTAAAAGTGTCTGGATTCGCCAATTTAAGACATCACATAGAAAACAAAGAGGAATAATGAGCAGGTAAAAGACGACTCAAACACAAAGTTAAGATTCAAACAATATTTATTTATTTATATAAAATAACAGGAGAAGGGATAAACATGTATAAAACAAATAAGAAAACAAAGTACTACTTTAAGAGAAGAGGGATACTGTTTAACGTTAACTAATGGCGAGCAAAATTCATGAACAAAATAATGTCCCAAACAAATCATGGAAGAAAAAGGGTTACTCACTCAAAGAATATGAAAGGCTGTTACAAGCCTCCACACGGGAGTTGAAAAGTTCAATGATCCAGGAATGTCACAAGTCACGCTCATCCAAGATCAACACTAATCTTTGGGTGGAAAAGTCATTAGCAGAATTCAAGAAAAATATATATGTAGATGTGATCATGGAATTCTCACTTGGCGCTATGCAATCTTCTTGCAGGGGGTGTATTCATTTGTTCATGACGATGTAATAGGTTTATAGTCAACGGCAGATTAAGTGAAATAATCGCGAAAGCCTTTGTTTTCATTAAATTAGCTTTCGGCATAGAAGAAAAAAATCTCAGAACAACTCGCCCGGTTGTGGAATCAGATTCTTCTTCTTTTTCTCCTTCTCTTTTCATTTCCCACATCGCATAGTCTGGTGGTGATGAGTTTACTCGACCGGCAGTTCACTCTTTGACTGATAGGAACTCTCTGTCTGATTCGCCAACTTGCTTCTTATATGTTCTCCTCCGATATAGTAGGTGTGTGTGTAGGGTTTCTTTGATTTTTCAGGCCATGACACTTTGCACTGATTTGGGGTCACGGCACTCGTGGACGTTAATACCTGACACCAGGCATTTGACCATCGTTAAATTAATGTTCGTCTAAGGGTTTAGGATGGGGGGGGAGTGTGTCGCTAACCGGAAATAAAAGTTAAAAGGCGACGACACTTGGCACTTTGATGTGGAGTCAATTACGTCTGCAGATGTTCTGAGAGACGACAGCGACCATCTGCATTGTCTGATTTTCTTTCGGTTAGGTTCGAGACGGGGTGGAGTGTCGCTAATTTGACGCAAGATGCGCTTCTTGTGGGTGCAAGTGTAGGGGATAGGTTGGCGGCGTCGGATAAACATTTCAAACGCACCAATTCTTCCGTTATGATTTCCTTGGGTTCAATAAACAAGTGTAAAGAGACAGGATAAAATAGATTTTGCTCACCTCGATTTAATGTTTATGAAATACACCATTCAACCCCCCCCATTTGTAACAATATATATATATATATATATATATATATATATATATATATATATATATATATATATATATATGTGTGTGTGTGTGTGTGATTTTTTGAAAGCTTACCAAAGCATTCCATTCAGGAGCCCAAACAACACCACAGAAGATATTTTCATTCAGAAATCATTTATTAATCATTTTTCAAATTTCAAATTAAACTTAAATTTGAAATTTGAAAAATGATTAATAAATGATTTCTGAATGAAAATATCTTCTGTGGTGTTGTTTGGGCTCCTGAATGGAATGCTTTGGTAAGCTTTCAAAAAATCACATATAAATGCTCTGTACCCTGTAATCGAGTATCATCGAGCTTTTTTATTGGAATAATCCTGGTCTTCACTGAACAATCGTTTTCTCTAAGTGAAAAATCCAAATATATATATATATATATATATATATATATATATATATATATATATATATATATAGGGAGTTACGCGCTCCACAACTTTTGAAGCTGCTCTGGCTCCTACTACAACGCTTAAAATTGGAGCTGGCTCCTCTCACGCTCCCCATTTTCAAAAAGGAGCCGCTCCAGCTCAAACTCTTATAAAAAAACGAGCGGCTCTTTTTCAGCGCTCCATAATGAAAATGTACCTTCTTTCATAAACGTTCTATTCTGCCAATGAGTGGTCGAAGGATAGGGGTGGGCGTAAAAGGATCTCGTCAATATGGGTTGAGACGTCACTTTAAGTGTAAGACCGTAAGATAATATTTGACAAAATCTCGCTAATATTTTGAGATGTGCTAAGGGTTATTAGAAGAACATGTCGGACGAAGCATAGGATTATACGTAAATTTTCGTTTCCTGGGGTATAAAATAGAAATAGAAAAATCCTTGAAGTATTTTAAAACAATTTTAATTTTCATTACATTAACAGCCTATTTTTTCAGGGGAGAAAAATTTGACCCAATATTTTTCCTATTTATTTTGGAAGGGAATTTAGATTAAGTAAATAAAGTTTTACTTTTAAGCATTATTAGTGATTATTTTCTTTTTAAAGAAAACATTTCTCTGGGAGAAGAGAGACACTCAGAGAAACATTAATCGTTGTGTTGTTGTTTAATATTTGTTTACCACAGAGAAATGCACAAGTAATTTCAAACAAATCGATTTATCCATTTTTTTTTTCAATAATACAATTTGGGGCGAAAAAAATCCAATGAAGTTTATTTTTTAAAGATTGAATAAAAAAATATTTTTCATAAGTTGTCCAAAAATATCAATAAATTGTCAATAAACAATTCAGAGATCCATTTAATGTCTTAAAATTTCATACAAAATATCTGGCTTAGACCTTGGGAGTTGAAAAAATATCGGGTCAAATTTTCCTCCCCCGAAAAATTAACTGGAGCAAGTTTTCTTAAGTCGGGCAAAAACATTAATTAAAATTAAAAATTCGAATAAAAGAGGTGAAAACCTCTATATTTTAAATCTATAATAAAAGCAAACTGTTTACAATTTTAATATTCGATCATAGATTTTTTAAAATAAAGAAAGATATCTAATCTACTTTCGGTTCTAAAAAAACAACAAATTAGTCAGAAAGTCTAATTATTTGCTTTTTTAAATTAAAATTTAAGACATTTTCTTTAATTTAATTAAGTTTAACCATCGGTTTAATTGTAGAATAGGGACTGCTGTTTTTCTTTCGCTCATTTCGCTTGGTATTTGCCCAAATTTTGGATGAAACTGATTGTTGGTCTTAATTGTATTTTTAGTTCTGAAATAAAATTCTCATTTACTTTTTAAAGTGTTGAGAATCTAACTTTAATTCCAGGTTTTAATCGCTGGCGGCCATGTTGTTTTTTATAGTGTTTTATCTTGGACTAAATATATTTTTTCCTTGGACTAAAGATATTTTTACTGCTTTAACATTTTATTACACATAAAAAACAAACTTTGAATATTCTATTTACAAAAGCAATTTTAACAGAATTTAACAAATTTGAAAGCAAACATGAAAAGGTTAAAATATACTAGTCGTGAATTTAAGAATAACAAAATGTCGCCAAAAAGACGACAGGTAAAAATGGGGCATAAAAGTTCAATTAAAATTAAAATAAAAATTGGCTTATTTATTCAATCAGCAATAAACATCCTTGTCATAAATACAAAAAAAAATTCAAATCTTTAAGAAAATAACTTCAAAGACATCTATAGACTCACTGGCGCATTTAAAGACATTTGTTGCCAAATTGTCTCCTGCTTTAAGAAAACTGTCCTATCAAAAATGTAACATGTAGATGTAAAAATCTACTTGCGTCTATAAAAAAAATCTGAGAAGATCAAATGTTCTGTTTTCATGTGTAACTCTCTCGTTCTTTCTCCCTCTATCTCCCTTCCTCTCTCTCTCCCTATCTCATATACATTTACCAGAGATATAGTTTTAAAATTTCCCCAAAGAATTTAGCTGAGTCTTTCTTTTCTTTTCCTTTTAATTGCTGAATAAAAAAACTCATGTTTTAAAAAAAAAAATCAAATAATTTTGGAGCGCGGAGCGATAAAACCATGCTCTTAAGTCCCAAATGGAGGGGCTCACGCTCCACTCCTGCTGAATATAAAATGAGCCTTCTTCTCCTTCGCTCCAGCAAAAAGGAGTGTGCTCCTGGAGTGTGCTCCTTTTTGGTTGGCCCCGTAAAGTCCTGTATATATATATATGCAGAGTTTTAATGCAAAACGCGATAAACGCCATTTTCAAAATTGTTAAATTTCTGCTACAAAAGGTGTTGCATTTCATCACCCTAACACATTCAAAGACATTTTGTTAAATTAATTGTGATATTTGCTTAATATTCTTGCTTTTAATTGAAATAATCTTTCACGATCGAATTTTAGATATAAAATATGTCTTTGTAAAGTCTAATTTCTCAATTTGGAAATGTTGGATTTATCGCGTTTTGCATTCGAACTCTTCATATATACTAGAAGAATACCCGCACCAGGACGGGTATAATGAATTTGCTGAATGGAGCAATTTTTAACCAATTTTATGTCTCATTACAAAGATTAAAATCAAGATATAATGCTACTCAGCATTGTGTCTAGAATCCTTATTCTAATTTTGATCAAATCCATTACATGATTTTGATTCTAAAAAATATCTCAAATTTAAGGCGGTCATAAGAAGAAATTGAAATTCATGGAATTTTGCTTAATTGGTGTCTTATGGCTATGGATCAAATTCTATGCCAATTTGAAATATTTGAATATTCAAATTGGAGGTTGTGCCCATATTGTACCGCCTAAAAACCCTGTACAATACTTCAATAAAAAGTTTAAATTTGGGCAATAATTATTAATTGATGTCTAATACTTATTGTTACAATTTCACAAAAATCGGAGGTATAAGAATTTTCACGAAGACTTCCACCCCCTTTTTACACCCTTTGCATACACTAAATTAAACTAAACTGGCAGCTGTGTTCGAAAAATTCATAATGATTGGTTAATTAGTTTAAGAATGAATCCTTTATATGGAAATGTATAAACATATACACATACCTAACTGTATAAAGATAGAGGTGTATATATATAGAGAGAGAAAGAATGGTAATAATTAACAGTTTCTTTATTTTTAAGACCCCCCCCCCCACTGCCTACCCTTGCTCTCCAAAATAGTCCTGTTAATTGGCAATGTATTAATTATAGTTTTATTTATAATCAACAGTTGATTAGTTATAATGGGAATTATTTTTAGATGCGTTATCGTTTGGATTTTTAATCAGCTGTCACACTTAAGTTTTGCGGGTTAATTTTCAATAAATATTAATATTTTAAAATTTAGTGAAATAGCATTTTTAGTCTGACACACTTAAGTTTGAAATCTTATTTCATTTGGTCTGTTACGGTTAAATTTGAAATCTTATTTAATTTGATCTGTTACGGTTAAATTTGAAATCCTATTTAATTTGGTCTGTTACAGTTAAATTTTAAATCTTATTTCATTTGATCTGTTACGGTTAAATTTGAAATCTTATTTCATTTGGTCCGTTACGGTTAAATTTGAAATCTTATTTCATTTGATCTGTTACGGTTAAATTTGAAATCTTATTTCATTTGATCTGTTACGGTTAAATTTGAAATCTTATTTCATTTGATCTGTTACGGTTAAATTTGAAATCTTATTTAATTTGGTCCGTTACGGTTAAATTTGAAATCTTATTTCATTTGATCTTTTATGGTTAAATTTGAAATCTTATTTAATTTGATCTGTTACGGTTAAATTAGAAATCTTATTTTCTTTGGTCTCTTACGCTAAACTTTGAAATCTCATTTTTGTTGGGGGAGGTGTCTTTTACGTTTATGTTTGAAATAGCATTTTCTGTGTAGCATTACCTACCCCTTCTTCGCACATTTACACATACACTTTCCAGAGGGCGTTTCAGACTTGAATTATCTCTCCTTTGGTAATATATAGAGGGCACTTAAATCTGTGATATAAAAAGCAACGCTCAGGTAACTCACCATTTTTTTTTTCATCCGGACTGGCTGCTGACAACACTTTTCTCTTTTCTTTGGTCTGGCTGCTGATGAAGACACTAACCAACTCAGGCGCGCTCGCACACACACTATACGGTAAGTAAGAATTTCCTCTCAACTTACATTTTGTTGATTTTCGGGTTGGACGGGAGATTTTTTGTTGAGTGGCTAGAGCTTGCTAAATAGTGTGCGACCTATTAGATTACAGACTGTTTTTTTTTTACCCTGTCCAAGAGGGAGAGGCTAGTGGTTAGTGCACCAGCTCAGATGTGACAACAATACTCCATAGATGTTGTCATCATTTGTTATCACTCAGACTTGTTAATAATGACTGTGTGAGAAATACCAGTGAGTAAATAATAATAAGCTTAATATAAAGGAATCCATCCACTCGTGACACTCACGTTCAGAATAAAAACGGAACGAAACGCTGTACTAAGGTTAAACTAAAAACATGTGTTTCCATTAAATTAACGTTGTGCCGATGCTACATAAACATTGGCTATGAATGAATCATATTAGTAAAATAAAAATATGGGTAAAAATATAATCAAATTAAAAATTTTTTTAATAAAATACCACGCTAATTCATTCAAAGTATTGTAAGTATTTTAAGACGGTAGCAACACACGTTGCCAAGGTGAAACAACCCATTTTACTATGTATAATTGTCTCATCATCATCATCTAGTTGTGGTGGTGTCACGGATCCTCACACCATCTTGCTCTGTCCTCCATTACACCTGGTAGGTTTTCATAGATGCATTGTGAGTCTTCTGTTAGTTGTTTGATGTAGGCTCTGTGCAGTCTACCCACTGAGCCATATCCCTGTTTTGGCATCCACAGAAGAATATTGTAATGTCCAGCAAATCTGGTTCTTCTCTCTTTCTGATTAAGGCTGAAATCTGTAGGAGGTGTCCATACAGTTGCTCTCTCGTGGCTTGCTGCCTCCAAGAGATGTTAAGAGCAGCTCTTAGCATTCTGGTGTATACACAATCAATTTTCTTCTCCAATCTTTTGGTGAAAAGTCCAATTGCTACTTCCATATACGAGTACCGATGTAACAATGGCTTCAAAAAAAGAAGTCACGTTTCATCTCGGTAGGAAGACTTGACTTCCAGATCGCTTTCATCTTGTCCACTCCTGCCCAGTCCTTGCTGATTCACACCTTCAGTTCACACTGTGTGGAATTTTTCTTGACAATTTTACTACCAAGATAGGTAAACTCATCGACATTTTTTAGACAAGTCCCACTTAAGGAAGAGATATTTTCCTGTTGGTTCAGGAGAATGTGCTGTTTTGCTTGTGTTGACAAAAGGCCCAATGCAATTTGTCGTTTGACTCATTCACAAAAAAAATATAATTGTCTAGCGCTTTATAATTAGAGTTTTTATTCAAATCTGAACTGTCATTTGCTGTCAAAAAAAGAAATATACGTATTTATCTAATATCATTTACGTTTCAATCCATGATAGAAAAAAATAGGTACTGTTTCGGAAAAGGCAACCAAAAATTTACAGGTAAAATTTACAGGTATGTACAACAAATGCTACCAAAACGAACGGAAAAATACGAACCAAGTTACGCCGTTCTGAATGTTACCGAAGCCCCCTCCCCTCTCCATGTTAAGATGTTAAGAACCAGAACTTTAATGAAATATAATGTTAAAATAACACTAGAAACGACGACCTTTAGAAAAATCCTCGAGTGCAAGAACCAATCCATATGACTAGGTAACACTAACCAAGCACAGGTGAGATAGAATTAAGTTGAAATAGAAATAAAACAAAGAAAATATAGAAAGGAAAGAAATTCCATTATCTGCCCCCCCCCCTCTCAGAAAAAAATGGTAGCACCAGTCCCCACTTGGTACCACATAAAATGGTTGTAAAAGGTCAAGGAGGATGGAAACATGAAAGAGGGAGAACACCATCCACACCTTCACTGGAAGAGCACGGAGAGTAGTGAAACTCGGGGGAGGATTATTGCCAAGCAAATTCCAAGAAAAAAAGAATAAACTCATCTATATGGATGTCCAGAAGCTATTTGCAAAAAAAACAAAAAGGAACTGGAAAAGCTGATGAATACAATCATAACATTCGAATGGAATTCGGAATGGAAAAGTGTGCACTATTGGAGATGAAAAGGGAACAACTTGAAACAGCGGAAGGTATGGAACTATTCAACGCACATGATACCTATAAATCTGGGAGTTCTGGAAGCAGAGACCATCATATTAACAGAAATGAAAGAGAAAATAATAATCTGAGAATAACAAAAAACTCTTAGAAACCAAATTATATAGTAGAAAGCTGATAAAAGAAATAAATAACTGAGCAGTATCCATAGTATGATATTTTGGACCCTTCATAGGCTAGACAAAAGAAGAATTCAGACACCTGGGCCAAAGAAATAGGAAACTAATAAGCATGCACAATGCACTACCCCCGAACAATGATACTGACTGACTTTACATAAAAAGGAGAGAAGAGGGAAGAGGACTTGTAAGTATAGAAGAGTGTGTAGATGACGGAAAAAAGGACTGGAAAAATACATAACTTAAAACACATAAATCATTGAAGCATAAGC
Source organism: Sepiola atlantica (assembly GCA_963556195.1). Taxonomy (NCBI): domain Eukaryota; kingdom Metazoa; phylum Mollusca; class Cephalopoda; order Sepiida; family Sepiolidae; genus Sepiola; species Sepiola atlantica. The sequence goes on from OY744519.1 coordinate 165,447,767, forward strand.
GTTTATTTACCTCCTCCTCAGGGGTTAGGGTATGACACACGGTCAGGTGTGGTTTTGAAAAGCTAGTGCACTAGGAGAAGTGCATTCTGGCCTATGAAAAATGACTGAGCAACCCTGTCAGCCTTCCCCGTTAAGAGCGCCTCAGGCAATTAACAATAAACTAATCCTTTTTCAAAGAGAAAGTAAAGCCTAAGAAGATAGACTTCCTAGGACCGAACAGAATTATATCTCAGCAGACAGCAACAAAGCGACTGTTAGACTAATTTTCAAGGACGTGTCCTTGACTATCACAGTAAAAGACACCAGCAAAATGAACAATACAAAGAACAGTGAAACTGTAAACAGAAAAGCAAGAATAAAATGGGAAGACCAGCAGCTACATGAATGATTTATAAGACTGACCAGAGAAGCGGCACATGAAAACTCCTAGACATGGCTATAAAAAGGACACTTGAACAGAAAAACTGAATTGGTACTGACAGCTGCACAGAACAACACAATAAGAACAAACTATATCAAAGCTAAAATAAACAAAACCTAGGAAAATAGTAAATCTCGACTCTGTGGACAACGAGACAAAACAGTAAAACACATATAAGTGAATGCAGAAAACTAGTCTAAAAGAAATATAAAAATTGACATAACTGTGTAAGAAAGGCAATCTATTGGGAACTATGCCAACGCCTGCACTTTGTGTTAAATATCCAGGCTGAGTGTACCGAAAAGGTCATTTACCAGTAGGAGCATTTGACACATACACATACATGGCCGGAATAAAAACAACATAACATGATTGATTGTCGAAAATAAAATAATCGTTGATTGAAGTCAAACCACCTGGTCGGGAAAATTGTCAGAAGTAAAATAATTGTTGATTGAAACCACCTGCAAAGGTTAGCATCCAAAAGAAATACCCTGTCGCTGAATAAACGCCCTGGGATTGTGACTACATTTACAGTGAAGTCCCACGGTGGGCGTTTTCAGGTAGGGGCATGAGTATCAAAAATTGCTATATATTATCAACCAGAAATTGATATCATCAGTTGATTGGTGATTTGGGCGCGAGAAAAAACACCCGTCAAATTCCTGTGTGTGTATCTTCCTTCCTCACTAACAATAAAGATATATCATTATATTTTTATAGTTAGGTGTTTGTCGTCATTCTTTTAAGCACGGCAGAAATACAACATCTGAACATGCACACAAATGGTACAGACACAAACTGGAGACAGTATTGGTTTGGTTTGGTAGTTTTGTTTTACGGCATATCAACCCTTTTTGGGTTATTTAATGCCGAATCTGGTCATTATAGTGAAAGTTTTTATGCTTCAAGTTCTTTATATCTTCAAATGTTTAATCAGGGTTTTTGGTTTGGTAGTTTTGTTTTACGGCATATCAACCCTTTTTGGGTTATTTAATGCCGAATCTGGTCTTGTTTTCTTCTCTTTTTTGTTTCTTTCCTCTTTTTAATATCTGTTTCTATTTAACCCATAGTTGGGACCCTAACAGGTACTACCACTCCGGGTCAGGGTGGACCTGGGAGCAATGGTAATTAAGAGGAGGCTCCACATTCCCCAAAGTCCGTAAGCCGGATCTCACCATCGGATGTAGTTTAAGGTCATATCCAGGACCGGGAGTAGGGTAGGAAAAATAAAAATAAAAAAGGGGAGGGAGAAAGGGAGAGGGGCTGTTGTTTTTGTTTTTGGTTTTGTAGAACATAATTAAGTTTTACAAACAAAAAAAAAAACAAAAAAACAAAAAAAAACGTCAATGTAGGTGAATTTCGTCTCAGGGAGCCACAGGGCAGCCTGATCTGGTATCACCAGGGACAGTATTGGAAAATGAAAATCACAAAATCCTCTGGGACATGGAGGTACAAACAAATTCATCCAATCAAAGAGATATGATATGATAATATGATAATATGATAATAGTCAACAAGAAAGAAAAAAAAAAACAGTCAAATCATAGATTTTGCCGTCCCAGCAGTTCACAGAGTGAAGATCAAGGAGGCAAAAACGCAAAACAAATACATAGAACTTGCCAGAGAACTGAAAGGAATATAGAACATGAAGAAAATCATTGTAATACCAATGATTGTAGTAGCACTAGGAACCTGGGGAAAAGCTAGGAGAAATTGGAATCAAATGGAAGATTAAGGCCATACAACGCATGATGAAAACAGCTGAAATCTTAAGGAAATTCTTTGAATGCAGAAACCAACCCATGCAATCCATGCCAGAAACCAGCCACATGTAAGTTGAAATAGAAATAATACAAAAACATTGAAAGAACATATGAGCCCAAAGAAACTGAAACTCCCAGACATCCAATAAACTGCCCCCCCCCAAACACACATACACACATGTAATGGCACCAGTCACGATTGGCTGGTGCCACACAAAATGGTCGTGAAGGGTCAAGAAAGATGGAACCTTGAAGAGGCTCATTCTCACTCAAATTCCAGAAAAGGTTAATGGTCATTGCCAGCGAGAAATCAATGGTAAGCAGCTGTTGCGATAACGAAAAATTATTTGTAACGAACATCGAAAGAAGTTTTTTCAATTATTTTTTTTTACTTTTGTTCATCCAAACAAGGCAATTTGCCATTGAGACATAAGGAGCTACTGTAAATTAGGGGTCAGATTTATAGGGGAATCCTAAGTGGGGAGTTGGGCAGCGAGATGCTTGTTCATATTTAACTTGTTTAGACAGATGGCGACTACATTATAAACAAGATCAGAAAGTGGCTAGCCAAGAAAAAACGACAACTCAAGCTTATGGTGAAGAGTGTTGCAAATCTGGAGACTTGTTACGTAGATTGTAAGGAACACCACTTGGTGTTTCTAGTAGGCGATCACTGGTGTGGGGGTCGTCATACCTTTTTTTGGTGATAACTTCCTCCACAAATAAAAATAATAATAAGAAGATTTACATGCAAAATCAACGGAAGTTTATTTACTGAAATAAACTATTAACAAATAGAATATATTTCTTTTTGTAATGAGTTCATGAGTCCTTCCTTTAGTTTCAGGGTAAGTAAAAAGAAGAATGTCTTTTCTTTTGTTGAAATGTTCATTTGTTATAAAATGTTAAAGGAGGCAATAGGTAATGTTCGCCTGTGAAATTGTATGAAGCGCGCGAAAGGGTGAAATGGAAGAGTGATAGTAAGATGCGTGTAACCTCCGGATGAAAAGTCAGTTGAAAGAGAGAGTTTGATGTTTGTGTGTGCTTAAATACTATTTGGATAGGCTCCAGCGAGCTTAAGGAGAAAAGTTGAGAAAAATATGTCTTTGGAGAAATCTCATTGGACAGAAATATCACGTGGTGTGCTCTCAACTACGTCCGCTCGTTTTGAGTTGATTTAAAGGCACATTGGAATTTGCGTGGGCGTTATTTTATATTTGTCACGCGCCAATACAATTATTTTCACTCTGCGCGCCTAAATTGTATTTATCCCAAACAACAATTTTTTATTCGAATCTTAACCGTGTCAACTGGCACACTGGTAATGACTTATTTGAGAACTGTTATTAACGTGGAAACGGCTGGTGTGAGAACTAGTGAATGATGATGATCATTAGGGACCTCCAATCGCAGCCACAGAATCGCTGACGTCACCGGTTTCTGCTTTCTTTAAGAAATTCATACATTCACGTTCCATGTAGTGTTTTTAAAACTCTCCCTAAAATAAAGTTATACTTATAGGAAGTTGTTTTAAAGTAAAATAGTTTATTTAAAGATTAAATTATCTATTTGGGAAAGAAACCCTTCTTTATCTTGCGATACAAGTACGAAATTTTCTTTTTCTACGGCTGGATGTCTTGTTTACACAAAAAATTAGCATTATCATGTGCGACATTGCCAGATGTTATGTACCTATGGATGTTCAAAAGTGATAGAATTAATTACTTTCATTATGTTGTAGACAAAATTAACGTTTTTTTTTTACATTTTCCTTGAGTTGCACATTTGTTAGCATTTGACTTAAATTTGGGTTAAATATTATATAATAAAAATTAAACTGAAAATGAAAATGGAGAAAGTATTGTGGTTTGTTAATGATTAAAAATATTCGTCCATTGAATAATAAAAATTCAAAGTAAAAATAAGTTTTTATTTCGAAATTTCGAAAGAAAATTCTGAATGGATAAACATTTTAATTTGAAAAAAGAAAAATGATAAAAAGTATTATAAATATATAATAATAATGAAATAATAATAATAATAATAATAATAATAATAATAATAATAATAATAATAATAATAATAATAATAATAATAATAGTAATAAATATAATTAATACTTACTATTGTCAACGTTTTTTTTTTTTAGAATGAGCTTAGCTCTACAAATTAATTAGCGTGCGTCAATTTCACTCTAAAAATGAACCGCGTTAATTACGGCTAGTATTGCGTTCCATAGTTACGATTCCTAATACTTCGGGCTATATTATATTAAAATATTTTGAAAAATTTAGAACACATATTTTCAAAAATGCTTTTAAACATTTTGACTAACCGATAAACTCGATCAAATGAATAAATGTCTCTGAAAATAAAAATTATTTCGTAAAACTTTTTTTTTTTGGCATTTCAATAAATCACAGTATATTTTATTGAGAAAAGGTAAAAAAAAATTCAAAACATAATAATATTGCTTTTATTTCCACTTTTTATTTGTGCATTCACGGACCAGTTTACTAAAATATGTGGACGTAAAATTTAATCAAATTAATCCAATGTGTTTTTTAAAAGACTTTAGTTTTATATAAGAAAAAAAACCGCCGGACCTGAATATATTTCGTTCAATATTTCATAAAATGAAATAGGGGGGGGGGGGGGGGTCACGTAGAAAAAATATTTTCCCTAATATATTTTAGGAAAACAGCATTTTAAAGATAAATTAGTCCTATAGTGAATAAGTATTGAAAATTTCGTGAAGATCTGGCCATTACTTGATTTATGCGAGATTTATTAAAAATATGCCTATCAGAGCGCGCAGAAATGCTTATACATAAGAACGTTATTTTATCACGTAAAAAAAGTAAACAACATTTTAACTTCACATTTTCATGAGTTTCGTATGCTGGAAAAAATTCTAAAAAATCATCAGCAGTTTATTTTATGTATCCTCTTTCGAATGGTAAAAAAGTTTTGTTGATAATCTTAATCTAAATTAAAGTTACATCGTGTTACATATAGGGGGGATAAATAGTTCACAACCAATGGGAGGGTCCTCGGCCTTTTGGCTAAGATCAAAGTGTAGTATCTGTTCCGATGGATACTGCACGCCTGTCCTGTGCAGTTCTAGGAGGTCCACCCTCCCAGGCTTCGCCTCCCCTCTTTGGGGAGGAGTAAGTTTATTGCTTACTGTCTGAGGCGCCCCTACCGGGGAATGCCGACGGGGCTGCCCAGGCAATTTTTAAATGGCCAGAGTGCTCACCTCTCGAGCGCTGGCTTTTAACCCCACTTACTCGACCCAAGCTGTGGTCACATCTTACTTGTGGGAGTAAGATAAAACTGGCCTTGTGCCTAACTCCGCGAGGAGTAAATAAACATCATCATGATGAGGATGATTGGTTACCCCTCGTCGAAAACACAGTCGTCACATTCACACAGTAAGTATAAAAAAGAAATGTTTACCCCCACTCTACGTACGAAAAGACAAATGACTATAAAATGTGCGTTTATTTACACCCCCACACCCACACCAAAGTTAGACACAAGGTTAGTTTATAGTGGGAAACAATCACCCCCCCCCCCTCAAATGGATAGGTGCGAAATTTGGTGTACGGACAAAAGCCCACTGGACAAAAACTACCAAAATAATTCAAACCCGGACAAAAGCCCACCAACGTAAAAATAAATTCATTTTTAAAACTAAAACTTTACATTTAATTTTAACATTTCTTTTTTACAATTATCAATAACTCTTTGTCGGTAATTTTTTTTTCTTGAGAAAAATTTTCTTATTTCATTTTTAAACATTTTTCCTGTACTTTGTAAATACTGCATTCTTTTAAAAATTTATGTATTGTATTACTCATCTTTCACGGAAAGAAAAAACAACAATTATTTTAAAATGCAAAATGGGGGATCAGTTTTGCATATAATTTTAACATAAAATGATCCAGCATTTCCGGGGTGGACGGGTTCTACTTTTTACAGTGATTAGGTGTGGTTTTACGACTTTGTCGATCAGACTTAGGGTTAGTGGTGAAAAAATTAGTTAAATACCATAAAAAGTTAGAATGACCCGAGAAGGGGGGGGGGGGATCATTTTACGTTAAATTTATATGCGCAACTAATCCCTTACTCTAAATTAAAAGAATAATTGTTTTATTTTCAATATGTTCACACGTAATCGCCTAAAAAATATGAAATCTCATTGAGGTGTGTGTGGGGGGTACTTTTATGTTTTCCCTTTACATATTGTATTCAAGATTTTGAGGAGTTCATTGTGAGATTTTTATCTATATTTTTCTTTCATACCATTTTTTTCCTGTTTATCAACTTGTGCCATTTTTACCGGTGGCATTTTTACTAGATTCAGTGAAAATAGCGATTTGAAAAATAGTTTAGCAGTCATGAGTTTTCAAATTCTCCATTAATTTAAAATTGATTTAATTAATTTCAAAGGGAAATAAGCATTCGATTTAAAGAATTTCAAACCGAAAAAAATACAAACAAACATTAATTATTTCAGAGGATATATACGCGGTGACCGGACAAACAGCCAGGGTCAGGGTGGCGCCAGCGAATAAAACACTTGTCCTCAAAACTGTGAACTCTGAGTAGTGTCATAAAAATAATTTGACGGTTTAAAACGTTTTATAAGGGAATAGGCGTAAGTGAAGTCTGGAAACTGAAATTTACTAATAAAAAAATTAAATTAGAAGCGTAAAGTACTAAAATGCTAGTTTAAAGTTCTTTCTCTTCGACAGTTTAAATGCTTCTAAATTCCTTTCAGATTTCTCAGGGTCACAAAGTAATTCATCTATTTTTTTGTCAACTATTAACAACAAATTAAAATGACTGACTTGTTTCCGAAGAAACCAAAATGCATTCTACTGGATTCAATTTTGTGATTATTATTATTATTTTAAAATCTGGATCTCTAAAAGGTTATTTTAGTACTTTACGCGTCTAATTTGATTTTTTTATTGATAAATTTCAGTTTCCAGACTTCACTTACGCCTATCCCCCTCATCAAACGTTTTGAAATGTTCACTTTTTTCATGACGTCTCTCAGAGAGTTTACAGTTTTGGGGACACATTTTTATTCGCTGGCTCCGCACTGACTGTTTGTCCGGTCACCGCGTATATATCCTCTGAAATAATTAATGTTTGTATTTATTTTCGTTTTAAATTCTTTAAACCTAATGCTTATATCCCTTTGAAATTAATTAAATCAATTTTCAATTAATGGAGAATTTGAAAACTCATAACTGCTAAACTATCTCTCAAATCGCTATTTTCACTGAATTTAGTTAAAATGGCACCGGTAAAAATGGTTGATAAATAGAAAAAAATGGTACAAAAGAAAAATACAGATGAAAATCTCACAATGAGTTTATCAAAATCTTGAATACAATACGTAAAGGGAAAACATAAAAGTATCCCCCCCCCCTAAATGAGATTCCATATTCTTTAGGCGATTACGTGTGGGGGTCGTCATACCTTTTTTTGGTGATAACTTCCTCCACAAATAAAAATAATAATAAGAAAATTTACATGCAAAATCAACGGAAGTTTATTTACTGAAATAAACTATTAACAAATAGAATATATTTCTTTTGTAATGAGTTCATGAGTCCTTTCTTTAGTTTCATGGTAAGTAAAAAGAAGAATGTCTTTTCTTTTGTTGAAATGTTCATTTGTTATAAAATGTTAAAAGAGGCAATAGGTAATGTTCGTCTGTGAAATTGTATGAAGCGCGCGAAAGGGTGAAATGGAAGAGTGATAGTAAGATGCGTGTAACCTCCGGATGAAAAGTCAGTTGAAAGAGAAAGTTTGATGTTTGTGTGTGCTTAAATACTATTTGGATAGGCTCCAGGGAGCTTAAGGAGAAAAGTTTAGAAAAATATGTCTTTGGAGAAATCTCATTGGACAGAAATATCACGTGGTGTGCTCTCAACTACGTCCGCTCGTTTTGAGTTGATTTAATATATAAAGCCACATCGGAATTTGCGTGGGCGTTATTTTATATTTGTCAGGCGCCAATACAACAATTTTCACTCTGCGCGCCTAAATTGTATTTATTCCAAACAACAATTTTTATTCGAATCTTAACCGTGTCAACTGGCACACGTGTGAACACACTGAAAAAAAACCCAACAATACTTCTTTAAATTTAAGGTAGGGGATTAGTTGCGCATATAAATTTAACCTAAAATGATCCCCCTTTCCAGGCCATTCTAACTTTTTAGGGCATATACCAGTATCCATCGGAACAGATACTACACTTTGATCTTAGCCAAAAGGCCAAGAAAAGCTGAAATAGAGATTTTTCGTTTTTATCACTCGGATTTAAGATTAGTAGTAAAAAGGGAACGTGTTCTTTTATGATGTAATCTTTAAAATAATGCAGTATTTACGAAGTACCGGAAAAATGTTTAAAAATTGAATTAAAAAATTTTGTCAAGAAAAAGAAAAGGTGCTTGTGGACTATAGGTCCGAAAAAAATATCGTTAATTTGAGGAAGGCCCAATAAGGGGGGAGAACTCTAGTTTCAAGTTTCAACCACGATTTATCTGAAAATGGATTTTACTATTGCAATTATTCTAAAATAAAGTAAAAAAAAAAAAAAACGCATTCGGCATCAATGAAAAATAACATGATTTTGAAGAATAAAATGATTTATTAAAATAAATCATCACAGAAGAAGGAAAAAATAGAAAAAATACGTAAATGGAAGGGGGGAAACATGACACACAAGAAATAAAGTTTTTGAAATAAATGACAGTTTTACACTGGGTAAAATTTGGCAATATATATAAATTTAATTATCTCTCTGATGGGCAGTCTGGATTTTGCAAATATACTATTATTACAAATGGAAAATTTCCTTGCACAATAACCACATGGGCAACGCCACAGAAACCCATCAGTTGTTTTTAATGTTGGACAAGTCGCATGTCATGGCCACAGATGCAGGTTTCTGCACCTGAAATTAATATGTGCGCTTGCAAGAAGTCTATGGCATTATCTCTGGTTTAATATAAAATATCTTGCAAGTTCAGAGTGTTAAAATCCATTTTCAGATAAATTTTGGTTGTAACTTGAAACTAGAGTTATCTCCCCCTTATTTGACTCTCCTCAACTTCAAGATAAAAAAAAATTTTTTAGGACCTACAGTCCACAAACACCAAAATGATTACAGTTATTGATAATTGTAAAAAAAAAAAAAAAAAAACAATTTTTTTTTTTTAATTAAAAAAAATTATTTATTTTTACATTGGTGGGCTTTTGTCCGTGTTTGAATTATTTTGGTGGGCTTTTGTCCACTCTGTTTGTTTCACGCAGCAGCAAGATGTTACACAAGTAGGCAGGACCAAAAATAGCGGAGAACTGACCCGTCCGCGATCTGCAATAAATCAACTCCTCCTTCCAAATGAAGAGGTAATGCCTGGGAAGATATACCTCCTGCGGGGGGGGGGGGCGAGCTTTAGTTGCTTCTTTCTAATAAAATGTGTCACTAAACCGGAGGTGGGGAAAACCCGAGGGAGTACTCTGATTGGGTACAAAAATAGCCATGAATGGACTTGGCGATAAACCAACCCTTCCCTAAAGAGAGGAGGTAATGCCTGGCAGGGGGTGTACCTTCAAGGCCTAAAACATACTCCATTTTGGCATATTGTGCGTTCTCTTATAAGAGAACTTTTTAAAATAGTAAACCCAGTGCGCACTCACATTCTCTCACTTCTCATACGCACAGCACAAATAGGACGTTGTCGTCCGAGCCAACCAGTGCCTCTTTTTTTAGGTGATCGTTTTTGTTTTTTTCTTAAATAGACAGACCTTTTTTTCGCCTGATGGTAGCAGTGTTCGCATTTGTAACACCTCCCTTCCCACTTTCCCAACACACACAAAGAGATACTGACCCAGACTTCGCTTCCATTGAACGAATAATATAATCACGCACTGCCACTTAACAAGCAGTACTACGACCCCCTCCCCCACGAGTTTTTTTTTTTTTTTTAATATATACTTTACTTACTTACCGAGAGAAAACAAATGTATTATTATCCTTCGCTTTCTGCGTAGAGTCGAAAAGAAAAGAAAAGAAAAAGGTTTTTATTAATCCTTCTTTTTATACCCCCCCCCCCCCGTCAGATAACTTCCAGAAGAGAAGGGTAACCCACGTTCCCTTAAAACAGAAAGTACGCTTTGCAAAGTTACAAACTGTTTTTGCAAGGAGTGAAGAAGTTGGCGTTTTACCAAAAAACTCTGGAATTTCTACCGGTTTTGAAGACAACCTCACGAAAAATACAGTCAGTTGTTTTGCTTCTTTCTTTTTCTTACTATATATATATATATATATATATATATATATATATATAACACATTGATTTCGTCACCTAACATATAAAAGTAGTTTGTGTGTATTACTATTCCTGTATTTCATTTTTTTTTTCTGCCAGTGGTCTTCCAAGCCGATATCCGACCACTCTACAACGTTCCTGGACCGTTCGTTGTTATCTGCGCCGACCAGACATTGGCCGGCAATGACTGGTCGCTTTCAGGTTGTTTTTTTTAACCACCTGTGCTTCCCCCCTTTTTCGCTATTGTCTCCAATTATTTATTTGTTTAGGATTTTTCTTTTTGCTCGATTTAAAAACTACAAATAAATATGACATACTGAATATTCTTTTTTTTATTTTTTTATTTCTGTATATATTATTATACATATTAATTAAGTTCAAATTTATTGATAACCTGAATTTAAATATTTTTTTTAAAAGTCCTCAATACAAAGTAGAGTTTTTATTATATAAACATTAGAAACGGTTTACGCAGATCAACCAGCATTTCGACGTTAACACGTCCTCTCTGGACTATATATATTAAATTAGAATTTGAACATAACTGTTTTGGGGTTGTTGTTTTAAGTTTTAGGTTTAGTTCGGCAAAAGTCGGTTCGGTTCAAATGCTGCAGCAGTGCCGTTAAATGTTACTTAGTTTAACACTTCACACAAATGAGATTCTATTGGGGGGGGGGGTGATTACGTGTGACCAGCCTAAAAACTTTGCGAAAAGAAAAAAAAAATTTAGAATTTATGGTGGGGGATCAGTTTCGTATATAAATTTAACGTAAAACGATCCTCATTTATATTTTTTCGGGCTAATCTAGCGTTTTAGGACAACCAAAAACATTTTTTTTGCTATGATAAATAATTCTGTGGGGGGGGGGGGGGGTACGTTTTAGAAATTACGTGTGATTTGACGACTTTGTCACTCGGACTTAAAAAGTTTAGTATCGTTAACTGACAAAAATTAGAATGGCCCAGAAATGGTGATCATTTTGCGTTAAATTTATATACGAAACTGATCCCTCTTCCAATATTTTTTTATCTTTTTTCCGCCAAGTTTTTCAGGTAAAGTATTCACGCCTAATCGCATTAAAAAAAAAAAAAAAAATAAAATAAAAATAGAATCTCATATAAAGCTGAAGCTGTTAATCTACAAATTTAGCCATTTTTCAGCAAGTTTCACAGTTGAACCGATCGCCAGAAGTATTTCAAAAACGTCCTTAATCTTTTGGATAACATTTTAAACTAATACCATGTAGACACTGTTTCGGAAAATACGACCAAAATTTTTCAGCGAATGCTACGAAAACGAACGGAAAAATACGAAAGAACGTACGCCGTTCCGAATGTTACCAAAGCTCTTTCCATGTTAAGAATGACTTCTGAAACTTACCCTTTTTTTTGGGGGGGGGGGGGGGACCAGACGACTTTAATGAAACAAAATTATAAACTTACCCCTTTTTTTTAAGCAGTTGACTTAGAACAAAAGAAAGAGCAATTTTGTTTTATTTTTACGAGTTTTTTTTTTTTTAATACAAGAAATTTAGTTTTTCAGAGTCAAATATAATTATGGCTCTAGATAATATTTAGCTCTGAAGAGACAATAACGAAACGTTACTAAAATGTATTATAAGTCACTAAGAGACTTTACTTTTCATCGAACTTACTTCAGATTCCGTTTTTTTTTTTTTTAGCGACTAACGTCATCTAGGAAATAAGCCGATAATGCTAGCATATTTACTCATTTAAAAAGTGGGTGCTTCTCCATGGTTACACCCATATGAATTATTGCACTTATAAATAAATTAATAGTATAATTTTATGAAATACTTACTTTCAATTGAAAAATATTAGCCTACACCAAAATTTACGGAAAATTACCCAGTAGACGTTTAATAATAACAAAAAAGGAATTACTTAGTGATATTAGTGTTTTGTTGTTGTTTTTTTGTTTTGTTTTTCTGGTTTTACGCCATTTTAAATCTCTATTTATGAAGGGGATTTAAGCAGTTACGAAATGCATAATGGCGGCGAAATTCCGACGACGGATAAAAGTAGAATTTCGTAAATAAAAACAAAACTACTGGATTAATTTCCATAAATTTTGGTGAACGCTATATCTTTCCCATCACAAGTAAGTACTCCATAAAGGTTTCTTATTTTCTTTTTAACAACAATATTTCATATGGGCGTAACCATAGAGAAGCAGTGTTTTTCTTCGAAATTCATACGTCATACTAATTTGATTTTAACTCCAATACGTTCAGTGAACGTATTGGATAATTTAATCTTTAAATAAACTATTTTACTTTAAAACAACTTCCTATAAGAATAACTTTATTTTAGGGAGATTTAAAAACACAATAAAAGTAACGCGGATGTATGGATTTCTTAAAGAACGCAAAAACCGGTGGCGTCAGCGGTTTTGTTTTGGAGGTCCCTAACGTTCAGCATGTCATAATCTTAACAAAATACCATTTTTGAGCGGCTACATTTTCTTTTCTTTTTTTTTGTTTTTTGAAAAGTCTTAACTGTCACCTAATCTTCACGTTTACCACGAAACGTTGCTAACAACATGGGTGTATTTTTAAAACATGGGTGTATTTTCAGTGAAAGTTTACTTTGATGTTACTAAACATCATATTGCTAAAAAAAAAAAAAAATTCAACATGGCGACGTTAACATTAATTTGGTAAAAGTCTATTCTGTCGCCGCGAAACCGGATGTGGAATCGGTACAATTGGTGTCCTTCATTAACCCAACTACCAAGCCTAAGTCCGGGGTGGCATAATAGACTTAGGATTAATGTCGCCATGCTAACTTTGTTTTTCTCAATATGGAATTTAGGACCCTGTATTTTCTAGTATCTATTTGAAAAATTTCTCCACACAAAGCTCTGCAATCATAAACGTGGCTTTGAATATTTCTTGTGTAGCCATTCAAAACTGATATGTACTGGCAGGGTTAACTGGTGTTGCCCGAGTGTGTGTGTGTGTGGGGGGGGGGAGTAACATCACTAAGAACGATGTTCTTTAATATTCTTTGCCTAGATTAATAAATTAGAAGTACATCTTAAATAATTTTGGCTTGGTTCTGAAATGGATATCATGTAATAAAACTGTTGACGGTTGTGAAATATGGCAGTTAAAAATAAAATGTCAGGAAAACTTTAGGAAACATTTACTCGTTATTAGAAAAATATTAGCGCAAACCGAAAATTACGCAAAATAATCAAGTATTTTTATTATTTAAGAAATTCAAAATTCGTAATCGTCACCCGCCGCCATTTTAACCATTCAAGAGAGATAAATTAAACTTCTAAAATAAAGACGACAAATTGCGTCACTCCATCGTAAAATCGCATACATTCATTTTATTTTTAACTGTCATATTTCATTTTTTTTTTAAAAGTTGGTTCATGCGTAGTTTATGGTAAATTTTTACTGTCACACCCATCGTATTTTAACAAAAAATAAATAAGAAACCCTACTTTTTTTAGAAAAATAATTTTAAAATAATCCGTACTTTGTTTCCTGTCCACAAAAATAAATGACTATTTTTTTTTATTTTCGTCCGATTAAAACACTAGCCTCTATCCTGACAGATTTATTGCGATTAGAGTCCCTATTGACCCCACCCCCTCCACTCACACTAGACACGAGTAACCAAATTAACACAAAGTTTTAATGTGTGGAGTTGGGGGGAACTTTGGATGGAGACAACAATACATGGGGAAAAAATAAATGTCCGTCTTAGTATGCTACGAATCAAGTATTATGGTTCATTGTGCTCCTCTAAACCAAAGGAACGCATGACTTTTCGCACGCACCCCTGTCGTATCAAAGAGCTTTTTTTGTTTGTTTTGTTTTTTAAAATCTTTTTAACCCAAACATATGTTATCGAAACTTAATCATAATTTCAAAGTGTGGCTAACGTAACTTCTAAATGCGAGGTTAGTTTTTTTTTTACCCACGATAAATGGATGCCGGGAGAAGTATTTATATTACCCCCACCCCACCCACACACACGTGATGATAACGAAAGTGAAATTGACAACTGCTAGTAAACTTTGCTTTCTTTTCAAGACGTGAATTTGACACACAAAAAGAAGTATTATGTCTAGAGATTTCCCCCCCCCCCCGGAATTACCCCCATCATTTTGAATTACCTGTCGCCTAAGGCTCCCTTATTCATGAGACAGCCGACAGGACTATACATGTGTTTTTGTTCTCAATGAATACAGTGCCCCTTTTTGAGGAGCTAGATTTCCCCACATTAAAAACCGACCTTGGGTCTAACTTTGCCCTCGTAAATAGGGACACATGATGTCAGTTCACGAACTAGTGGGATGTTTAATGCTTAGTACTCCCCCCGCCCCCCCCCCCCAAAAAAAACCCAACCACACGCAATCAATAGTTGTAACAAGAATCGGTGTTAAGATCAGTCCATGCCGTTTCAAATGTAAGCTAGACGACACAGCGACCTTTCTAGCAGTTGGTTGGTGTGCGGTGGGGAAAAAGGGGTCACTTAGGGGCCGAATGAAAGATATTTAAACTTGAAACGCAGGTGGTGAGTATTCTTTTTTATTATTTTTTCATTTAGGCGGTGGGGGGGGGGGGGCGTCGGAGATTTTGACTCAAATTTTCGAACCCGGAGATTTTGGCCCAATTATTTATTTTATTTTCCGAAGGAAAATGTAGTTAACATTTCTAAACTGGATAAAAATTCGAGTAGGTCCGACGATGTTGGCTGTAAAACCTGGTTGTGATCCTCTGCAAATCTATTACTAATAGAGATTTGGTATCTGTCTGTCTTAAGCCAAAAATATACTATCCCTTATTTCAATTTTCTTATCTTTTTGTTATTGCTGGGGATGCCAGACATTCACCCGCTATTCTGGAGACTCCAACCGAGAGATCTTTTTTAGAATTCTAATCATCCCTTTTAGCACAATTGTTTGGATCTCTCTTGCACTTGGTCCACCGGGTATATTTGCCAGGTAGTTTTTTGACATTCTTTTTCATAAGCTCGGTAGCTCATATAATTACTGGAATGGAAATCTTCCTAAGATTCCATTTTTTTTAATTAAAATTTTTTTTTTTTTAAATATATAATGTCTTACATAAGACCTTGGTATTTAGTCATTCTGTTTAAGTCAGCATCATTAGGGACACTGACTTCGACTAGGGTTGCTATTTTCTCCCTCTTGTTCGATATCACTTTCAGGTTTATCAGCTCCATACTATTGTACTATCTTTCAATGATCGATTCGGCGGGGGGGGGGGGGGTAGTGTAGTATCTGTTCTCTTGTCATGAAACCATCCTCCCAGAGGGTACGTCAACAAGAAATTGTCCCAATCGGCTGTTCATTAGCATAAGACGATCGGGTGGGGAAGGGGGAATATTGTTGATAAAAATTCTACAGATTTTTCTGTCAGATAAGAAATCAGTTTTTCATATTGATTTTTGCAACAGAGGATTTGTTTATTTATTTATTTGGTTAATTAGGTTTCAAGGACCCAGAAATAAGCAAATATGAAAGGGACGAATTCAGGTCTACATGCGCACGTGACATCTGTAAACAAACGGACTACTGTTCTCATCCCGAGTGTTATTCTCACAACGTTTCGGCTGATGTAACCTCCAACCTTCTTCAGGTGTATTTTGTCAAACTCGAACTCTATCCGTCCATCTATACAGTTCACAATGGAAAAGTTATAAAATAACAAATTATCCTTCCTAGATGTGCTGATAACTCGCACTCTTCAGGGGTTTAGGTCATCTGTATATCGAAAGCCAACTTTCACTGGACAGTATTTAAATTTCAGCTCCCACCATCCATATAATGTAAAGAAAGGAATTGTCCGCTGCCTACAACATCGAGCAAAGGCAATATGTAGTGACAGTAATACATATCAAGAGGAGATGGACAGTTTAAGAGAAACCCTCTATCGAAACAGCTGTTCAGAGAACATAACATCAGCTCCAAGAAATCTAGATCAAACACCAAGGGACACGACCCGAAAACTCACCACAGTTTGTGTACCATATATGAAGGGCTTGTCGGAAAAAATTCAAAGAATATGTAATCCATATGATGTCAAGACAGTATTCAGGAGCGACTCAACTCTTCGAACGCATCTTGTGCGAGTCAAGCCCCCCCCCCCCTACGGAAAAAGTCATGCGATTCCATGTAAGTGTGGAAAAATATACAAGTGATACATGTCACCCATATAAGTAAGGTTAAAAGAACACCGGAAAGCTGTAATATGTGGAGATATTGAAAAGTCAGGTATGGCTGACCACATATGAGCGGAAAAGGGAAACCATCTACCCTTATGGTGTGAACCTGCATGATTGCATTCACTGCACTGGCTGCGATCGTTCCACTTGTTATGCCGGTCCAAAGTTTTTCGATTCAGTCAGTGCTGCAACAAAGAATTCTCATTCCATGTAGGGCCGCAAGTCCAGTTTAGAAACAAGTAACAAGTTTATTTTTTCGAGGTTGAACAGCAGATTTGCAGAATTAGATTTTTTTTTGCACGACCAAAAAAGATAAGTCCAATCAGCACAATCCTTTAACTAAGAGGCCCAATGGGTACATCTTGCCTGGAGTGGCATCCAGCTCAACTGATTGCCAGCTCTCAGAAAACCAAACTCCTCTGCCATGCCAAGAAGGCCAGGTTTCCCCCTCCCATCTCCTGGAATCCTTTCCTCCTGACAGGAAATCTTGGATTCCAACCTATCTCACAGGGCACCATTCGACCGCTCAAAGGCTAACCACTGGAGATATCTGCCAGACAGTCTACTCAAGGGGGCTTATCATGGAGTCCATCTATGAACATTACTTTTTTGGTCTCAGCATGATTCCCTGTTTTTATGAGGCACTTATTTCATTTCAAAGAGAAATAAGATTTTGTGTGGCCCAAAATACAAAATCAAATATATGTTCAAATTCGTCTGTGCCCCCCCCCTCTTTCTCCTTTGGCTGAGCATCTAACACCTGCAACGTCTTCCATTCGCATGCACCACTAAAATATGCAGTTTAGTGCATGTTTACATTGATACAAGTAAACATTATAGACAGAAGAACGGTGGAGAGTAAGACGACTCAAAGAAGCAGCGCATATGTTTGGCGACGATGACCTACTAAGCAGACCTAGTATAGTATTTAATAAAATATGGGAGCCATTCATTATAAATAATAGATAAGGTGGCCATTAAAATATATATATATATATATATATATATATAAGTAGTGATAAGTAGTAAGACTGCATATCTAAAAGCAAGAATAGGTTTAAGGCTCCCAAAATTCATACTAGAATTGTCCGCAAGGACCCGTGGCGTAACGGATAAAGTACAATTCAGTTCTAAGTGACACTCTTCTGGAGGTTGAAGGTTTAATCATTAGTGCAGGCGATACTAATACAATTGCGAATTACTTTCTAATTAATTTCTACCCGGTCATGGCTGATGGAACGAGAACAATCAACCCCCATGGATAAAGGGTTTCCGTTCGAAATTCCATACAGATTTCCGAGTTTAACAAGATACACCTGAAGTAGGTTGGAGGTTACATCGTCCGGAACATTGTGAGAATAACACTCAAGATGAGAACAGTCGTCTGAATAATCTAAACCTGAGTTGTTTGATTTTTCATCACAAGGTCAATTTTTAATGTAGGGAAAGATTTATTTTAAGAAAAAAAATGGAAGAGATATTCAATTTTTAATGTAGGGAAAGATTTATTTTAAGAAAAAAAAGGGAAGAGATATTATATATTCAATTTTTAATGTAGGGAAAGATTTATTTTAAGAAAAAAAAAAGGAAGAGATATTATATATTCAAGTTTTAATGTAGGGAAAGATTTATTTTAAGAAAAAATGGGAAGAGATATTATATATTCAATTTTTAATGTAGGGAAAGATTTATTTTAAGAAAAAAAAGGGAAGAGATATTATATATTCAATTTTTAATGTAGGGAAAGATTTATTTTAAGAAAAAAAAAAGGAAGAGATATTATATATTCAAGTTTTAATGTAGGGAAAGATTTATTTTAAGAAAAAATGGGAAGAGATATTATATATTCAATTTTTAATGTAGGGAAAGATTTATTTTAAGAAAAAAAAGGGAAGAGATATTATATATTCAATTTTTAATGTAGGGAAAGATTTATTTTAAGAAAAAAAAAAGGAAGAGATGTTATATATTCAAGTTTTAATGTAGGGAAAGATTTATTTTAAGAAAAAATGGGAAGAGATATTATATATTCAATTTTTAATGTAGGGAAAGATTTATTTTAAGAAAAAAAAGGGAAGAGATATATATTAAATATTCAATTTTTAATGTAGGGAAAGATTTATTTTAAGAAAAAAAGGGAAGAGATATTATATATTCAATTTTTAATGTAGGGAAAGATTTATTTTAAGAAAAAATGGGAAGAGATATTATATATTCAATTTTTAATGTAGGGAAAGATTTATTTTAAGAAAAAAAAGGGAAGAGATATTATATATTCAATTTTTAATGTAGGGAAAGATTTATTTTAAGAAAAAATGGGAAGAGATATTATATATTCAATTTTTAATGTAGGGAAAGATTTATTTTAAGAAAAAATGGGAAGAGATATTATATATTCAATTTTTAATGTAGGGAAAGATTTATTTTAAGAAAAAATGGGAAGAGATATTATATATTCAATTTTTAATGTAGGGAAAGATTTATTTTAAGAAAAAATGGGAAGAGATATTATATATTCAATTTTTAATGTAGGGAAAGATTTATTTTAAGAAAAAAAAAAGGAAGAGATATTATATATTCAAGTTTTAATGTAGGGAAAGATTTATTTTAAGAAAAAAAAGGGAAGAGATATTATATATTCAATTTTTAATGTAGGGAAAGATTTATTTTAAGAAAAAATGGGAAGAGATATTATATATTCAATTTTTAATGTAGGGAAAGATTTATTTTAAGAAAAAATGGGAAGAGATATTATATATTCAATTTTTAATGTAGGGAAAGATTTATTTTAAGAAAAAAAAAAGGAAGAGATATTATATATTCAAGTTTTAATGTAGGGAAAGATTTATTTTAAGAAAAAAAAGGGAAGAGATATTATATATTCAATTTTTAATGTAGGGAAAGATTTATTTTAAGAAAAAATGGGAAGAGATATTATATATTCAATTTTTAATGTAGGGAAAGATTTATTTTAAGAAAAAAAAGGGAAGAGATATATATTAAATATTCAATTTTTAATGTAGGGAAAGATTTATTTTAAGAAAAAAAGGGAAGAGATATATATTAAATATTCAATTTTTAATGTAAGAAAAGATTTATTTTAAGAAAAAAAGAGAAGAGATATTAAATATTCAATTTTTAATGTAAGGAAAGATTTATTTTAAGAAAAAAAAAGGGAAGATATTAAATATTCAATTTTTAATGTAAGGAAAGATTTATTTTAAAAAAAAAAAAGGGAAGAGATATTAAATATTCAATTTTTAATGTAAGAAAAGATTTATTTTAAGAAAAAAAGGGAAGAGATATATATTAAATATTCAATTTTTAATGTAGGGAAAGATTTATTTTAAGAAAAAAAAGGGAAGAGATATTAAATATTCAATTTTTAATGTAGGGAAAGATTTATTTTAAGAAAAAAAAGGGAAGAGATATTAAATATTCAATTTTTAATGTAGGGAAAGATTTATTTTAAGAAAAAAAATGGAAGAGATATTATATATTCAATTTTTAATGTAGGGAAAGATTTATTTCAAGAAAAAAAATGGAAGAGATATTAAATATTCAATTTTTAATGTAGGGAAAGATTTATTTTAAGAAAAAAAATGGAAGAGATATTAAATATTCAATTTTTGATGTAGGGAAAGATTTATTTTAAGAAAAAAAATAGAGATATTAAATATTCAATTTTTAATGTAGGGAAAGATTTATTTCAAGAAAAAAAAGGGAAGAGATATAAATTAAATATTTATTTTTTAATGTAGGGTGCGTTTTTTAAAAAAAATTGTTTTACAAAGCGTTTTAATTAACAAACAAAACATTGCATAGATCGTGTCTCGAGCGCTCTAAATTCTCTTTTTCGAATGACTTTATTCTCTACGATTATTTGATTTATATTTAAATTATTAAAATTCTAATAAATATGCACATTTTTTTCTTTTTAAGAGGAATAATTATTTTTTATTTTAATATTTATATTGTTTTTTGGTTGGCATTTTACGCATTTCACGGTATATAAGACATTTCCCTCAACTTTCACACACACATCCTTTTAAAACTTTATTGTACACATTTTTTATGGATGGACACAATCTCAATGCGAAATCTGTTGGGTTTGCAAGGAATAAATGTTTTTTGCATACATAATCATTTCATTATGTTTCTTTTTGTTTGTTTGTAAATGTTTGTATTAGAACATGCATAAAGGAGGGGCGCGTCCCAAGCGTTGGCTAACTCCCTCAAACTTATAAATATATATCAGCTTTACTAATAACTATTATAGTATTGAGCACTACCGAATGAAATGTATTGAATTTATTACCTAGTAATGTCTGAATTTGGATTGTTTGGATTATTCTGACTGCTATTCTCATCTTGGTTTTTATTTTCACGTCCTCATTGACCCGTGGCGCAACAGTTACAGGTGTTGATTAACAATCAGTTCTAAGTGACAGTCTTCTACATGTTGAAGGTTCAATCCTTATTGCAGGCGATAGTAACTAAAAATAACATAATAATTAACACTTCTACCTGGCATTTTTGGCTAAGATCAAAGTGTAGTATCTGTTCCGATGGATACTACACCCCATAAACTGGTATTGTCTTGGCCTTCGGGGCTTGATTTATGCCGGTCTATGGGTTGGTCCTGTGCAGTTCTAGGAGGTCCACTCTACCAGGCTTTGCCTCCCCTCTTTGGGGAGGAGTAAGTTTATTGCTTACTGCCTGTGCGCCCCTACCGGGGGAATGCCGACGGGGCTGCCCAGGCAATTTTTAATGGCCAGAGTGCTTACTTTCTTGGGCGCTGGCTTTTCAAACCCCACTTTCCCGATCCGACCTTGGGTCACATCTTACTTGTGGGAGTAAGATAAAACTGGCCTTGTGCCTAACCTCCTGGAGAGGAGGTAAATAAATACCTGGAATGGCTGACAGAACGAGAACAATCTACCCTCGTGAAGTAAAGAGTTCAGTTCCAGAGTTCAAAATGATGCACCTGAATAAGGTCGGAGGTTAGATCAGCCGATACGTTGTGAAAATAGTAACCAAGATGAGAATAGTAGTCCAAAATATACACATTATCAATCCTCATCTCAGAACTTCTGAAACTTTGAATTTCTCGTGTGTGTGTGTGCGCGCATGAGAAATCGGTGAGGTTTTTCAGTGGTTTCTATATTGCAATTGAATAAAAAAAAATCCTCTTGCTAGAAGGCATCTAAACAATTTGTCGCGACCCTGAATTCTATTATTTGTGGCAGAAATGGGCCACATGTTGCGGTGGTGGGTCGGTCTGAGAATCGCATCGTCTCAGCTTTCAAGCCTTACTTATTTACAGTATAATCTACAACTCACTAAAAACAGGCGGCCATTATTCAATTTCCTTGGCATATATTTTTTACAAAACTCACCATTCACTGTTTATCTTTGATTTAGGTGTGCAGATGAACCATAATACTTGACTTTTGCCTATAAACTTTAATTCTAGCCATAAATTACTTCAGAATTGACACTGTAAAGACTTGAAAATCACTTTCAAATTTTCTACTGCCACAATTTGAATTTTTACCAGCATGTTCTGGAGTTGCCCGGGAAAACTGAGTAGTAACCCAAGAATCGCAACTCTCGGAAGTAAATTGACCAAAGAGTTTTAAGAATGTAACTTTAATTCGAGCTTTTAATGGTGATAGCCATTTTTATTATTTACTCAATAGGAGTTCTCACACAGGTCATCATCAGTGATTGCTCACTGATAATAACCGGTGGTGTTCCCTGGGGTCTGAGTGACATCTCCCCAGATTTCCTGCACTCTCCGCCTCCTTTGATAACCATTGCAAATCACTTTGCATTATCGCAACAACCAATGATTTCTTGCTGGCAACGATCGTTGGCTTTCACTGACATAGATTGGAGAACCAGGGGTTTTTACCCCCCCCCCCCTCCAATAAACCGGTATTGTCCGGGTCTGGATTTACGCCGGTCTATCGGTTGTCCATCCTGTGTAGTTCTAGGAAGTGCACCCTCCCAGGCTTTGCCTTCTCACCCTTTGAGAAGGGGTTAGTTTATTGTTAATCGCCTGAGGCACCCCTACCGGGGAATGCCGACAGGGCTGCCCAGGCAATTTTTAAATGACCAGAGCGCTCAAATTCTCGAGCGCTGGTTTTTCAAATCCCACTTTCCCGACCTTGTCATTCTTACCTTGTGGGAGGAAGATAAATAGAAACAGTTTTGTGTGGTGCCAGCCGAGTCTGGTGTTACTACATGTATGATTGAATTATTATTTAATTTAGTTTTGTGTGTGTATTGGGTTTTCAGCTGTTTTCACTTCCCTTGGGCTGTGTGATGATTTTTCTATATATTTTGTTCTTCTATAAAAAATTATCTGTGGCAGCCTATGTTGGTTGGTTTCTGCATATTGTTGGTGTTGGTGTTGTTGTAGTAATAATAATATTAATAATAATATTAATAATAATAATATTAATAATAATATTAATAATAATAATATTAATAATAATAATATTAATAATAATAATATTAATAATAATAATATTAATAATAATAATATTAATAATAATAATATTATTAATAATAATAATATTAATAATAATATTAATAATATTAATAATATTATTAATAATAATAATATTAATAATATTATTATTAATAATAATAATAATATTAATAATTAATTTTATTTACACATTTGGTAATCCGGAAGAACAAAGGTTAATAAAGTTAACGTCATGGGATTTTAAAATCCCATGACGTTAATTTCATTAACCTTTTTAAATGTTAATAAATTTTTTTTTAAATCATTTTTCGACACATACACATTTTCTTCAAGAAATATGACGCTAATTTTTTTAATATTAATAAAAAAAAATTATGTAAAAAAACAAAAAAAACAAACAAAAAAACATTCGAGTATTTGTAAAAAGGAAAGAGTTCCATGGTGTTAACTTTATGTAATTTATTTAATATTACTTTTGGCTAAGATCAAAGTGTAGTATCTGTTCCGATGGATACTGCACCCCATAGACTGGTATTGTCTTGGCCTTCGGGGCTTGATTTACGCCGGTCTATGGGTCTGTCCTGTGCAGTTCTAGGAGGTCCAACCTCCCATCTTTGGGGAGGAGTAAGTTTATTGCTTACTGCCTGAGGCGCCCCTACCGGAGAATGCCGACGGGGCTGCCCAGGCAATTTTTAAATGGCCAGAGTGCTCACCTCTCGAGCGCTGGCTTATCTAATCCCACTTTCCCGACCTTGTGTCACATCTTACCTTGTGGGAGGTAGATAAATAAATAAAAATAAAAAAATAAAAAAATGTAAACATAAATTCTCTTTAATAAATATGTATGTAACGTAAACATAAGAAAAAATTCCAAGACTTTTATTTATTTTATTTAATTTTTATTAATAAAAAAAAAATTAAAAAAATTCCATAATGTTAACTTATGTATTTACTTACAAAAAAAAATGTTATTGATCTAGATTTAGATTTTTACCGAGATTATTGTCTTTTCGGACATCCATACTTACAAAAGCTAAACGTACAAATTCTATTTTTGGGGGTCTCTGTTCTTTCGGATTACCACAAATTTTATATACAAACTTTTTAACAAAACAAACTTTATAGCGATTTTTTACCATATCCAACAGAACAAAAAAAGGGGTGAAAAAAACAAAAACAAATATGAAACAAATAAATGATACCAAAGGCAAGATAAGTTACTCTTTTATTTACCAGGATAAGTTTTTTTTTTTTTGTGTGTGTGTTTTAACTTATTGTAAAGCGTTTTTTAATTGGATATTGTAATAAATCGCCGACTTTACATATTTTTTACACACGTTTTAGTTGACATTTAAAAGCGAAAATGAACAGTTTAAAACCTACGAGTTGCTAATTTAATAAAACCGTTAAAAAAAATACTTATACATATTTATTTACATTAAAAAGCAAAAGAATTTAATTTAAGGGAAAAAATATGATTATCAATTTATGTAAGATATTTCAACAATCCCTATTCAACAATTGAACCTATCATTTAATATCTCCAAGGTGTATACATTATTTTGATGTGTAAGTTGTAAACATCTGACACCTGAAAGAAATCAATTTTGTAATTACAAAATTAAGAAAAATAATTTCATGTTCACACAAAGTTTCCAGCAAAATTCTATATCTTTAAAGAAAAAAAAAAAAAATGTTATCAACCAATATCAAGGTGATACCTATAAAAAGCCTGGCAGATATGCAACTAAGATCCACAACTAGACAAACCTAAATTATTGCTAAATATCAATTAGTGAGAACATTTAAAAAAGACTTGTTGGTAATAGCAGGGGAGTAGAAAGTTGGTTTACTTTTGGAAGAACTTATCTATTTACTAGCAGGATGACTCGGCGTTGCTCGGGATTAAATAAGGAACACTGTATTCCTTTTTCTATTTGCTCGTAATCACATATCACTTTTTCGTTATGCTCGTAACGCCATATCACTTTTTTCGCTATGCTCGTAACGCTATATCACTTTTTCGTTATGCTCGTAACGCCATATCACTTTTTTCGTTATGCTCGTAACGCCATATCACTTTTTTCGTTATGCTCGTAACGCCATATCACTTTTTTCGTTATGCTCGTAACGCCATATCACTTTTTTCGTTATGCTCGTAACGCCATATCACTTTTTTCGTTATGCTCGTAACGCCATATCACTTTTTTGTTATGCTCGTAACGCCATATCACTTTTTCGTTATGCTCGTAACGCCATATAACTTTTTTCGTTATGCTCGTAACGCCATATCACTTTTTTCGTTATGCTCGTAACGCCATATCACTTTTTCGTTATGCTCGTAACGCCATATCACTTTTTCGTTATGCTCGTAACGCTATATCACTTTTTCGTTATGCTCGTAACGCCATATCGCTTTTTTCGTTATGCTCGTAACGCCATATCACTTTTTTCGTTATGCTCGTAACGCCATATCGCTTTTTTCGTTATGCTCGTAACGCTATATCACTTTTTCGTTATGCTCGTAACGCCATATCACTTTTTCGTTATGCTCGTAACGCTATATCACTTTTTCGTTATGCTCGTAACGCTATATCACTTTTTCGTTATGCTCGTAACGCCATATCGCTTTTTTCGTTATGCTCGTAACGCCATATCGCTTTTTTCGTTATGTTCGTAACGCCATATCGCTTTTTTCGTTATGCTTGTAACGCCATATCGCTTTTTTCGTTATGCTCGTAACGCCATATCGCTTTTTTCGTTATGCTCGTAACGCCATATCGCTTTTTTCGTTATGCTCGTAACGCCATATCACTTTTTTCGTTATGCTCGTAACGCCATATCACTTTTTTCGTTATGCTCGTAACGCCATATCACTTTTTTCGTTATGCTCGTAACGCCATATCACTTTTTTCGTTATGCTCGTAATGCCATATCACTTAGAGATTTGGAACAACTTCTATCGTTCAACACTTTGGGGTTTTTGTGTGTTTTTTTTATTCACTTAACTTTGAACAGATCGGATCATCTATACAATAATACCAAGGAAGACGTTTGGAGGCATAATACATTTACATATGTTGATCTTCACATATGTTGACTGTTTTTACATATTTTTCTGCAATCGAATATATCTTTTCTATTATCATATACTATTTCAATGGATGAAATATTTTCACACCTCATAATATATCTGGGTATTCAGTATTACAAAAACTTTCTGCCTCTTCCCATACACACTTGTTTTTTTTAGAATTCATAAACGACTTTTTTCAAATTAATAATGTAAACCAAAGCTTGTTAAATATTTTTTTCCCCTTCTGATGAAAGGATTTATTTCTTTGAGAAACCATGGTTTAAAGGACTTTTGTATAAACTAATCTGTTAAACTTGTAAACTATGTAACTTTATATTAGTTTTATCATTTTCTCTTCTCTTTCTAATATATATATTATATATATATATATATATATATATATATATATATATATATATATATACACACAAACACACTTTATAGGTGCATTCGAATGACCACAGGAAAAGTCGATCCAAAATCATAATTTTTATATTCACTTCGATTTCCTTTATTTTCATTTTTGACGTGACCTACACACTGTTTTCT
The DNA here is from genome assembly GCA_963556195.1 of Sepiola atlantica. NCBI lineage: Eukaryota > Metazoa > Mollusca > Cephalopoda > Sepiida > Sepiolidae > Sepiola > Sepiola atlantica. Next base: position 165,474,669 of record OY744519.1, read on the forward strand.
TTATAACTGAAAAATTTTGTGATAGGGATCAGGGAAATACATTTCTTGGCTGTACATACAGTTGGCTGTGAACAAAGATTCTCAGCTTGGAACCTCATTCTCGCTCCTCATCTGAACAGGTTGGCATCAAGGACAGCTTCTTAGTGTCAACCATTCTTTGAAATGTACATTCTTGAATTCTGGTCACATGATTCCTTCCACGATAATTCACATTTAACCTTCTATTCGATTTATGTAGGAGAAAAACATTAAAGAATATAAAGACCATTTCCTTTATTAGTTTTTGAAATTTTCGTTTTTTTCCGTTCTTATTCCAGAATCATACAATGAATTTTTCCCAAGGACTCAGTAAAATCAAATTTGTACATCCCAAATTTAAAAGCTATCAGCATCGTGTGTGTGTGTGTGTGTGTGTGTGTGTGTGTGTGTGTGTGTGTGTGTGTGTGTGTGTGTGTGTGTGCGTGCATATACACACATGAAAAAAGAAAAACCACAATTCATCAACGTTTCGTTTTTATTTCTAGACTTTCTGAAGATGATTGATTGAAGAAATAGAATACAAGTACAATGTTTGAGAATATTTGGTGCGTTTGTTACGTGAAAAGAATTTTTCTTTTCAACTAAACATAGTTGTTAGAATTTTTAAAAATGTGGTGCGATTATGACGTGAATGTTTTTTATTCATTTTTTGAACGACCATAGCCGTTAGAATTGAAAATGTGTGATATGTTTATGTTTATGTTGGGAATGTCGTGTAAAAATAAAATATATATAAAAATAAATTCAGCCTATAAAAATCCTGTCTCAAATAAGGGCATGACTTCCAAAGAAAATCGGTTGCATTTAAGTTGAAATGTTGAAAGGTCTCGTGAGATTATTAAGTTTCTTGAGCCCAAGGCATTCGTTGGCATGGTAAATCAGCTGGAATAATTGTGGGAAAGAATGCAAGATATATGCTGTATTGGATTGGAAATGAAAAGGGAACAAGTGATGTTGGTAGTTTTATTGCAGAGAGATGGGTAAATAAAGTGATTGAAGATAATCATGTGAGTTAATCATACTGAAGAAGGTGATGGTTGGTGAGAAAAGTTTCACAGCTTTATCTGTTTATGCACCACAATGTGGCTTGAGTGAAGATGCGAAAGATGAGTTTAATGATAGGCTTATTGCAGTAACTAGTAAGGTTGAGGAGGAGGAAGTACTTACTGCGGTAGGAGATTTGAATGATCATGTTGGAAAGACCCCTGATGATTTTTAGGGTGTGCATGGAGGAAATGGATATGGTGGTAGCAACACAGAAAGAGAAATACTTTTAGAATGTCGGTCTCGCCATAGACATGTTGGTTGCTAATATCTTTTTTGAAGTAAAGTCATCTGCTTACGTATGAATCTGGTACAACAAAGACTCTAGTAGATTATTTGTTGGTAAGAAAAAAAGGACAGAAAGCTCTTAAGTTATGTGAAAGTAATACTTTGTAAAGAAATTGTGAGACAGAATAAACCAGTTATTTGTGACTTTAAGTTGAAAAAACTCATGAGATAAAGAGAAAAGTTTATCTTTAGGAGAATGGTGAGGAATTTGACTGAAGAACATGTGAAACATGAGTTTAGAGACCAAATGACAGAGCATTTGGCTATCAGATCCACGACAGGAAGTGTGGAAGAAGCTGAAGAATACACTATTGGAGGCAACAGACCAGGCTTGTAGGTGGACGGGAGGACCCCCAGGGCATAGAGGTACATGGTGGTGGAATGAGGAAGTTAAGAAATGTATCAAAGAAAAGTGGAAACTAAAGAGTCGGTGGATAAAAGAGTTAATGTATCTGGAGGCAAAGAAAGCAAGAAGAGCAATATAGAAAGCCAAGAAGGAGGCTGAGCAAGCCATGTATACTATGAAGGAAAGACCAAAAGAATGAAGTATTCAGGATAGCTAAACAGATGACATGGACAAATATGGATATTGTTGGATAGAAGTGCATTCGAAATGCAATGTTAACAACAAATGAACAGAACAAAAAGGATGTTTGGAAATGTCAAATGAGAGAATGTTGAATGCTGTGTTGTCATGGAACCGAGAAAATCTAGAAGTTGCAGAAGCAGTATCTAGTCCAGCTATAAGAAATGGTATGGGAAGCTGCGAGTAAGATGAAGAAGGGTAAGGCTGGAGGACCCTCAGGCGTTGTTGCAGAAATGTTAAAGGCTGTGAAGGGGGAGGGGGTGCAGACAAGCATTAAGATAATCAGATTTAACAAATAAGATCACAAAGCTTATCCCGAAAGTCTGGGAACAATTGTGAATTGTTACAAAGTTAAAGGGTGGATAGATGGAGGTAATTACAGAAGCTTAAAGTTGATGGATCACATTCTGAAAGTGATTGAAAGAATAATTGAGCAGCAAATAACATGTCAGATAAGTATAGAAGAAATGCAGTTTAGATTTATGCCCGGGCAAAGTACCACTGGTTCTATATTTATTCCGAGACAAATGCGAGAGAAGTACCTTGGAAAGAAGAAGAACCTGTATCTTGCCTTTTGTGAATCTGAAGAAAGCTTTTGCCAGTGCCAAGCAAGGTTATCTAGTGAACTTTGCATAAACTCGGAGCAAATAAGTAGTTCGTGAAGGTTGTTCAAACAATATACAGGAATGCTCAGTCGGGTTAGAATTAATATCACATTTTGGCTGTTCAAGTAGAAGTACGGCAAGCGTTTGTACAGAGTCCATTGTTTTTCATTTGTGTCTAAGAAGAATTGCTCGGAGTTTTGTATAGGTTCTCCAGAAGATATGCTGTATGTTGATGATTTAGTATTTGCTTGTGAAACAATGGAAGTACTACTTCAGTTTAAGACTTGGAGAAATGCTATGAGAAGTAAAGGTTTGAGAGTGAATGTTACCAAGACCAAAGTGATGATCAGTGGCTAAGACCCCTTGAAAAAGGAAAATTGTGGAAAAGGAGTCCGATACAACTCAATTTTTTGTGGTACTTGTAAGCATTGGGTACACAAGAAATACAGTGGAATTATTGGTAGGTTGAGAGATCGTAACCAGTTTGTGTCAGATGATAGACGGATGAGAACTCGGATGTGGAGAAAGTCTATAAACACGTATGCAACGTGATGATGTATGGAAATGAAACCTGGTCAGTGATGGTTGAGAACATGTATTGCATGGATGGAAATTGAGAATGATGTGATGGATATGTTATGTGAGTCTTAAAGACAAGCTTAGATCTGATGACCTCAGAGAAAGATTAGATATGAACAGTATAGGGAGGTGTGTGTAGAATAGGAAACTTTGATGGTACGGCCATGTTGAAACGAATGGATGAGAGTTATTGGGTTAGTAGCTGTAGAACAGTTGAGGTAGCAGGGTCAGTTGATAGTGGAAGACGAAGGAAAAAGTTAAATTTTACTTCAGTCGAAGTTCTCAGAAATCAAGGGGCCCATTTTCCTGGGGCTAACGCTTGATCTCTATATAAGATACATAGATATTTGAATATTCCATTAAAGTTCTCCTTTACCTGTCAAACGTTGAGTTTGTAACAATGTGAAGAACATTAATTTTCCTCTCCCGAATTGACCAGTTAACTATGTTATAGTATATCTTTCTTGTGGTCTCTTGGTCTTACCGGATTCCAGGGCAATAATTTGTCTAGTCTGGTGGAGTATCCAGCTAAGTGCTGTTACTTGAGGTAACATTACTTGGAGAAGGTGCACCATTCCTCGTATGAGCCAGTTTATAGCCGTGTCGAGGGGATCTTATTTGGGCTTCGAATACTATGTTATTTTGAATATTTGGTTTATTTGTAGGGTGAAGTATCCCCATGTCAGGTTGTTCTGACAAACCCTTGTACAGAGAAACCAAAGACACCCGAGGATTGTCTAGTAGGTAATTCAAAGTCTAGTTACACTATCAACCTATTTGTTATGTAGAAAATATTGTTGATTACGATGTATGTTTTTATAAACAGAATATAATGAAATACTGCAATTATGAATTTATGGAACAAACAAGGGAAATAAACGATAAATTATTTTTAAATAAAATAATTTAAATGCAAACAAATAATTTTAATACAAATAAATAATAAAGTTACTTCTGCAGAAATAAAGGTTTAAAAATCTGTTCGATTAAAAATTAGTTGAAGGTTTGAAAAATTCTTTTTCTGTTTATTTTTTTCTCAGTAATATTATTTTCATTACCACAAAAAATTATTTGACAGAGAATTTGAAGAACTTCAGAGAACAAGCATTCTTTCTATTTTGTACATACTGTGAGCCTTGCCACAGGAGATAAGATGAAGATGAACATCTGCCAAAACATTCAAGTTTATGTGCGTGGCTAATTGCGTTTCATGTACGGAATGAAGAAACGAAGAATTCTTTTACCAGTAACTACATAATTGTAGAAGACAATATTTGTTGTCATATCATTATTAGGAAAACTTTATTTTGCTTGGATAGTTTGTTGATTTTAAATTGTATTTTTGACCTGAAATAAAAAAAATTCAGCTCCAATTCAACATTTTAATCAATGACGGCCATTTTTCTTTTGATGCATTTTCTGATTTTTAGTTCAAAAATTGTATACACAAACTTTTTGGTAAAAAGAATAAACTGCAAATTCGTTTTACCAAAAAGTTTTTAGTTGAATAAAAGAAAAAATAATAAATAATTATAATTAAAAATAAAGAAAACCGTGGGGTTGATAATTTAATAACAATCGTCGAAAACAAATGCTCATTCTCAAGGATTTATCAAAATTTCAAATTTATATACATTAAAAAGCAAAATAGAATTTAATTTCATGACAATACGATTATTAATTTACATGTAATATGCGAGATATTTCAACAGTCCCTATTCAACAATTGAGCCTATCATTTAATATTTCCAAGGTGGATGGATTATATCGACATGTTTTGAAACATTTGACACCTGAAAAAAATTTATTGGGGGGGGGGGTAAACAGGAAATAATGTTATTTTCTAATTACAGCAATTAAAAAAAAAAAAAAAAAAAAAAAAAAAAAAAAAAAAAAAAGTAATTTAATGTTCATGGGAGAGGGGGTTTGGTGTAATCCCGTGCAAGTTTTCATCAGAAATCCATATCTTTAAGAAACAAAATGTTATTTTTTATTACCCTACACAAATGTGATACGTATGAAAAGCCTGGCATATATGCAACTAGGGCAAACCGAAATTACTACTAAATATCAATTGGTGAAAACATTTTAAATGGACTTTTTGGTAATTATCGGCTATGTCAATTATCTCTATAATAAAGCAAAGTCGATTTTTCCCGTTTACGTTCAGACATTATAGTGCTGTAAACACAAGCGGTATATAGAATTCTACTATGCTCATGCTTTAGTCCAATTCTTTGTGTGTTTTCAGAAAATATGCGCCTATTCCGTTTGCTTTCAGTAATTTCTACATTTGTTCCAACTCGCCTAATTCTCCTAAAATAGTCATAGATACAGGAAGTCTGAGTAACTTTTACTCCCAAGCAAAAGTCTACTGCCACCACCATCACCTTACACCGGGAAATAATCTTCATAGGATACTCTTTCTTGATACCGCCGTCATTCTTTCATTTTTCTCACTTACTATTGACTCTTTCCTGCTATACGTTTACAACCTAAATACGGTCACTCCCTTCTGCTTTTGTGGTGATTTGATTTTTCATACATGGCAGAATTGACCAAATAACGTTACTGTTCGCATACATTTTCTTTCTTTCTTATGTTTTCTCCTCATACAATTTTTGTAACAACATAACCTTTCTTCCCCGGATGCATTTGGTTACTTACGTTTGTGTTTTCATATCTCCATTTGCGTTTATTTATACACTTTCTCTGTCATATATACTTTCCTATTCTGGAATACAGGAATACGATTTGGAACAGAAACATACAAATGGGTAGTTAGATCATGACGGCTACATATTTTCTTTTTTATCTTTCTTTTTTTTCCTTTACCATTCTTTTCCTTATCTTTCATAAAAAACGACACCTTTGTCTTTTAGTAATGTTTCTGTTACACCCGGCTCCCACTGAGTACTTTCACTCTCATTCTGTTTTTCTCCTTCTCTCTCACTCTTTTTTCTCCTTCTCTCTCACTCTTTTTTCTCCTTCTCTCTCACTCTTTTTTCTCCTCCTCTCTCACTCTTTTTTTCTCCTCCTCTCTCACTCTTTTTTTCTCCTTCTCTCTCACTCTTTTTTTCTCCTTCTCTCTCACTCGTTTTTTCTCCTTCTCTCTAACTCGTTTTTCTCCTTCTCTCTCACTCGTTTTTCTCCTTCTCTCTCACTCTTTTTTCTCCTTCTCTCTCACTCTTTTGTTCTCCTTCCTTCTCTCTCACTCTTTTGTTCTCCTTCCTTCTCTCTCACTCTTTTGTTCTCCTTCCTTCTCTCTCACTCTTTTTTCTCCTTCCTTCTCTCTCACTCTTTTTTTCTCCTTCCTTCTCTATCACTCTTTTTTTCTCCTTCCTTCTCTCTCACTCTTTTTTTCTCCTTCCTTCTCTCTCACTCTTTTTTTCTCCTTCCTTCTCTCTCACTCTTTTTTTCTCCTTCCTTCTCTCTCACTCTTTTTTTCTCCTTCCTTCTCTCTCACTCTTTTTTTCTCCTTCCTTCTCTCTCACTCTTTTTTTCTCCTTCCTTCTCTCTCACTCTTTTTTTCTCCTTCCTTCTCTCTCACTCTTTTTTTCTCCTTCCTTCTCTCTCACTCTTTTTTTCTCCTTCCTTCTCTCTCACTCTTTTTTTCTCCTTCCTTCTCTCTCACTCTTTTTTTCTCCTTCCTTCTCTCTCACTCTTTTTTTCTCCTTCCTTCTCTCTCACTCTTTTTTTCTCCTTCCTTCTCTCTCACTCTTTTTTTCTCCTTCCTTCTCTCTCACTCTTTTTTTCTCCTTCCTTCTCTCTCACTCTGTTTTTCTCCTTCCTTCTCTCTCACTCTGTTTTTCTCCTTCCTTCTCTCTCACTCTGTTTTTCTCCTTCCTTCTCTCTCACTCTGTTTTTCTCCTTCCTTCTCTCTCACTCTGTTTTTCTCCTTCCTTCTCTCTCACTCTGTTTTTCTCCTTCCTTCTCTCTCACTCTTTTTTTCTCCTTCTCTCTCACTCTTTTTTTCTCCTTCTCTCTCACTCTTTTTTTCTCCTTCTCTCTCACTCTCTTTTTTTCTCCTTCTCTCTCACTCTCTTTTTTTCTCCTTCTCTCTCACTCTCTTTTTTTCTCCTTCTCTCTCACTCTCTTTTTTTCTCCTTCTCTCTCACTCTCTTTTTTTCTCCTTCTCTCTCACTCTCTTTTTTTCTCCTTCTCTCTCACTCTCTTTTTTTCTCCTTCTCTCTCACTCTCTTTTTTTCTCCTTCTCTCTCACTCTCTTTTTTTCTCCTTCTCTCTCACTCTCTTTTTTTCTCCTTCTCTCTCACTCTCTTTTTTTCTCCTTCTCTCTCACTCTCTTTTTTTCTCCTTCTCTCTCACTCTTTTTTTCTCCTTCTCTCTCACTCTTTTTTTCTCCTTCTCTCTCACTCTTTTTTTCTCCTTCTCTCTCACTCTTTTTTTCTCCTTCTCTCTCACTCTCTTTTTTTCTCCTTCTCTCTCACTCTTTTTTTCTCCTTCTCTCTCACTCTTTTTTTCTCCTTCTCTCTCACTCTCTTTTTTTCTCCTTCTCTCTTTTTTTTCTCCTTCTCTCTTTTTTTTCTCCTTCTCTCTTTTTTTTCTCCTTCTCTCTTTTTTTTCTCTCTTTTTTTTCTCCTCTCTTTTTTTCTCCTCTCTTTTTTTCTCCTCTCTTTTTTTCTCCTCTCTCTCTTTCTCCTTCTCTCTCTCTCTTTCTCCTTCTCTCTCTCTCTTTCTCCTCCTCTCTCTCTCTTTCTCCTCTCTCTCTCTCTCTTTCTCCTTCTCTCTTTCTCTCTTTCTCCTCTCTCTTTCTCCTTCTCTCTCTTTCTCCTATCTTTCCCGGCATTGAGTGCATTCAGTTACTTACGTTTGTCTTCTTAGCCGCCATATCACCATTTGCGTTCGATTACACTATTTTGTCGTCCTACCTAATTTTCTGTTCTCGAATAATCGAATGCTATTTAAGATCAGAAACAGAAACAAAAACAAACACTTATACTCCTACCATGACGACGAAAGCCTTTTTATTATTTTCTTTTAAGGGTGAGCCCATACTCACACCTTTTTAAAAAGTACTATAATTATTAAACAAAATCCACCTTTTTTTTTTTTTTTTTTAAGGATATTACTAAAAAACAATTTCTTGCTTTAACTATCTGTTTGTGTTATACCTCAGGCCGACAGCAACAAAGCCGCAGTCGACAGGTACAACATTTTTAATAAACAATCTTTGCTTTTATTATCTGTTTCTTACCACTCTGAACGAACCGAGAAACAATGAGTAGTTTCCACCAGTACTTACAGTAAGGTTAAGAGGTTTTCTTCACAAATGCTAATCTTTACTCATAATTCCAGATATTTTCACAATAAATATGAAAAAAAAAATTACACTGCATTAATACAATTTTATCCACAAATTCCATAAAACAAATTAGTGTCATTGACATTTTTTTTCTAAGAAAATACACTTAGGATCTTAGTCAAAAATAATCTTTTGCTTTACCTATCCATTTGAGACCAATTTGCGTTAAAACAATTGCTATTTAATAAAAGTTATGAACTTGTTAAGTTTGTGTAAATATTTATTCTGGGTAAAGTAGCCATGTTTGTTTAGTCAGTAACGCAAACAAAGAATCAGTATTTACCCGAACTTAATTTTTATTTATCTCAACTTACTTATATAATGGAAAAAGGAAAAACATATATTCAACATTTCATCTTTATTTCAAGACTTTCTCAACATTACTACAAAAATTGAGTTCCATAATTATCATATATATATATATTATATATATCGGTCTCTTCATATCTATCTACTACTAAAACTATGTAGATCTTGCTTGTTGTATGGTTGTTTGTCTCTGTGCACACTGGATGACACCATCCACTTAAACAGAAATGGAAGATATCAGGCAAATTCTTTATAAAGTCATTAAGGAATGAAGCCATCCATTAGAATGGACAATAGACGACCTGTGACCTGAACATATTTTAGCCTGGTTTTGAATGATTAAAAGCTTTTTCTATTATAATAATATTTTATGCAAAAGAAAATCGTATTTCTGTCTGCGTGTTCGGCTAAATCTCACTTACAAATTATGCTTGGTGCCTTCACCTCGGTTCTTGTATCCAATGAAAAGGGAGCCTTCAAGTCGCCCTCAACTATGGTCGACCACTTTACTTACTGACCTTACATATTCTGATTGTGTAAGAATATTGTGGCCCCAGAGTGACTCCATGCAGGATCTTTATTTGAGGCACCATCGTGACTCTATCCGACACAGTCCTGGCACTATTGTCGGACAATGAAACGCTCATTCATCTGGATCAGTTCCTTGTTCGTAGTCCTGGTCCCACGTTGTGATTAGATCCCCAAGACCTTAGTTTGGAGTCGGTTTACGGGGAAAGCATGTGTTAGAATTGTTCCGTCCAAACAAAGAAGCCGAACAATGTTCTATGTTATTTCGAAACCTTGAGTGCTCTAAGAAATGGTATTTTATGGTCACAAGGCCAGAATGATACTTGAAAATTACTCAGAGAACAATAAAAAATATATATAAATCCATGCCTCAAACATACTCGGCTTCCTGATTTTGGATCAGTTAAATTTGATACAACATTCTGCCCATAGTTCGAATTGTGTTTGATCTGTTTCAGGATTTAAATAGAGAAATTTTTTTCCCTGTAATGTTTTTAAAAATTTTTCACTTTTGCAGTTTCAAGATACTCACATTTAATAATTAATATTCAATTGTTATTGATCAGACCTTCTAACGATAAGAGCGTTATCTTTGCAAAACCATGGCTTGAAGGTCATTTTGTATTTGTATTCCTTGTTTGAACACTTGATGATAAACTTGTAAACTATAAAAATGTTATCTATTTCATAAATTCATTATCCATATCTATCTATATATATATATATATATATATATTAAATTCCTGAAACAGTTTTTCATGGTAAACAACTGATGATCCCTTAAAATAGTGTTAGAAACTAACTAATATAATAACTGTAAAAAATAAATTGACTTACATGAGTGATTTTCCACTGGAAGACTTGAGACTATAAGTTTTTATTTTTATTTTTTGTTTTTTTTTTATTTTATATAATTTTTTTTTTTTATATAGTTTTAATGGTTGAGAAACTTCCGAGACTATATATATTAAATTATATTATTTTAATATTTTACCTACGTATGATGTCGTTTCGAGCTTACTGGTCTCCTTAGTGCAGGGAAATAACAATCTCAGGCGGTCACAGGGCGCGAACCCGGTTCACAGAAACACCCTGAATCTGTAGGCGTTCACTTAGTTCTTGGGGCCACGAGAGATTGTCACGTGATTACAGAGAAATTAAGTGATATTTACACTGAAAGCAGTGAGTATGAATATCTAGATATATGATAGAACTCAACGACAGGCAGAGGCTTCAGGTGAATGTCTATTTTTAATCTCTCCGATAGTGCTCTACTTTAAATTTTAATTGAAAGGGCTTCTTATAATATTAAATTATATTTTTTTTTAATATTTTAAAAACGATGTGTTTTTATAATAAAATCTCATCTATTTGATATTTTATTTTAAAAAAAAACATGTTTTCTTTGGCTTCTAAATTCTTATATATTTCAAATTTCACGATCTTTAAAAGGAAGAACTATATTACAATTTTATATATAGATATATATAGATAGAGAGAAATATTTATGGAAATCACTCCAGACAAGGCATGAAGCCACTTGATGTAAGGTGCTAACAAGAACGAAATATGATTATCGCAAAGACGGGAGATGCCTACTGGCCTCAGTCTTGAAAAGACTAGGTAGAAGGAAAACAGTCAGCAGAAAGAGTTTCACAAGCCTGCAATTCTTGGAAAGAAGCTACTGGAATAGGAAGCTGTATTACAATGAGGTATCAACACAGCGAATTGATGGAGATCACTAGACCAACGAGTCAAACGAGCTGGAATAAAAGAAGCAGAAAATAGATCACATAATTCTGAAGAACACATGCCATAATAGTATTTATAGAAAAGACTGAGACTAGCAACATCACGTGTGTGCGAGAGAGGGTGCAGAGAAGATTAGATGCGCTTCTGCAGCTTATCAAGAACTATCAAATAGGACAGAGATTCACCAGCCCAAATATGACAACAGTACTTCATACATGGGTCAGACCGATCACCAGCATTTTTAAAGATAAGGACAACAGAGGACTCCTTCCAACAAGAAGGGAAACAGGACTAAGACCAACAAAGATTGAATAATTTAGAGAGGATATAAGAAAGTTCATGAGCACAACACTACAGAACGACAACAGGAACTGAATCAGGACCGGAAGCCTTAGACTGGTGAAGATCGGAAAGAAACCTAGCAACCATCTTTGGAGTGATGATTATAATGTTCTTGCTTGTCAATTGTTATGTGAATCTATTAATATTCGGCTAGCGACATAATAGACACTTATACATACAATGCGAAGCGAGAACGTAGAATGAATAAGAAAGAGAGACATGGTTTGATGTTTACGCTTCCGAGACCTTCTTCTAAAGAGAGCGATCCTCGTCAGCATTCGTTTATATATGCAAGAGAAATATACAAAGGGAGATAATTATACAATGTAAGTGAGGTAATTATGATACACGTCGTTGTCTCCAAATGCAAGACACTACAATCATAACAGAATCAAGAGACCGATTAGTTTTCAAAGGAAAGATCAGCACCCAAATCATTGAGAGAAAAATTGTCAGCAAAAAGACGAGCACAGAGATCAGCCTTATCCTTAGATGAAATCACCTGAAGACCATTAAAAAGAGGAGAAATAGCAGACTTGCCACTATTAATAACACTATTGTAGATTCTCCAAAGATCACGAGAGCCAACCTTTTAGAATGAGATAGTCACGAATCCTTTGAGAATATATATATATATATATATATATATATATAAGAAATTAAAGCTGAGCACTCTCGGGGATGTTAAAAATAGACTGTCAAAAAGCTCTAATGCGAAGTTCTGAATACGTTCGTCGAACACTCTCAACTAGTCTTCTATCTGTGCCAGCTTCTAGGTACATATAGATCTTAATTTCCCTTAATTATGTGACAGTTTCCGTTGGCCGAGTGGATATGGCGACTGTTTGCAGATTCTAGGCTGATTCTGTGAATCGGGTTTGCGCCACCCGACCGGCTGAAATTGTTACTTTCCTGCACTGATGAGAGCAATAAGCTTGAAACGCTAGCATCTGTAGGTATTGATAATTTAGTATTGATTTATAAATATTATATATATAATATATGAATTTAGTAAATTTTGCGAGTTTGTTTCAAAAAAACATTGTTTCTTTAGATTTTAGAACATACATTCTCTTGTTATCAAGAGAATGTATGTTTTAAAATGGATAGGAACAATTGTTTGAATTAAAATGTTTTTTTAAACAAATTCAAAACATTTACTAAGTTATATTTTGAGCTCTAGTAATGTATACACTATTGAGCTATTATTTCAACTTTTATGTGAATTTAAAGGGATTTATATAACATATAGAGTTACGGTTGAGGATTTTTGTTGTTAGGATGGATATGTAATGTGAGTCTTAAAGACAGGCTTAAATCTGATGACCTCAGAGGAAGATTAAATCTGAACAGTATAGGGAGATGCAGAAAGAATGGATGTGAGTGCTTAGACTAGTCTTAGGAACGACAAATCTAAATGAACAAATGCAAAATATTTTTCTAGCTTTCCTAACTATATTAACATCAAAACAGGCGTTGCTTATTTAATTTAGAATTAAATCATAACCTGTTTTGATGTTAATATACTTAGGATAGATGAAAAAAACTTTCACATTTATTTATTTAGAAGATATAATAATATTAATAGATTAAATCATTTTTTTTATTCATTAAAAAAAAACATTATTTTTATGGTTAAAGTAACTTTTAGCTAAGATCAAAGTGTAGTATTTGAAAACAAATTATTAATTACCCCCCTCCCCTAAAAAAAAACCATCCTACCTAAAATATAGTTTTTTTTTTTTTTTTATATAAACATCGTCAATTTCCGATTAAAAAACCGAAGCCGTCATCTCTTTCTATTTTACCTATTTTTTTAATCTGCGTTTCCACTGCGGCATTCAAACCTGTCATAATTGCACCTTTTGATCAAATAAGACTGACTATTTTTATATTCAGCTAAATTCCTGATTGTCATCTTCTTTTGGTGATTGCCACATTGTCTTTGTGTTTCTGAAAAGTTGTAGGACAAACTCAACAGCTCCCCCCCCCCCACCTCACAACAATATAAATAGAAAGGCATTTCTGTTTTTGAACTATTTAGTTTTCACTCACTCGTTTTTATTTCTCCCATATTTTTACGTTTGTTTTAGAGTTTTTGTACCATTTTTTGTTCGTTTTGATCTGGAATGTTTTTTGTTTTTGTTTTTCGTCATGAGGCTTTATACACACTCAGGTTCGATGTGCAAGATTGACGCATACGAAATATTAATGGCCCGCCCGTTGCG